>PVHT021183528.1:5760796-5789030 GCA_004024745.2 Catagonus wagneri
TGTTTCCATGTCTTGGCGATTGTGAATAGTGCTGCAAAGAACATGCGTGTGCAGGTGTCTTTTTCAAGGAAAGTTTTGTCCAGGTATATGCCCAAGAGTGGGATTGCTGGGTCATATGGTAGCTCTATGTATAGTTTTCTAAGGTACCTCCATACTGTTTTCCATAGTGGTTTTACCAGCTTACATTCCCACCAACAGTTCAGGAGGGTTCCCTTTTCTCCACACCCCCTTGAGCAATTGTTGTTTGTGGACTTGTTAATGATGGCCATTCTGACTGGTGTGAGGTGGTATCTCGTAGTAGTTTTGATTTGCATTTCTCTAATCATAAGTGATGTTGAGCATTTTTTCATGTGCTTGTTGGCCATCTGCATTTCTTCTTTGGAGAACTGTCTATTTAGGTCTTTTGCCCATTTTTCAATGGGGTTATTGTTTTTTTTTGCCATTGAGCAGCATAAGTTGTTTATATATTTTTGAGATTAGGCCCTTGTCAGTTGCATCATTTGACATTATTTTCTCCCATTCTGTAAGTTATCTTTTAGTTTTCTTTTTGGTTTCCTTTGCTGTGCAAAAGCTTGTCAGCTTGATTAGGTCCCATTGGTTGATCTTTGCTTTTATTTCTGTTGCTTTGGGAGACTGACCTGAGAAAACATTTGTAAGGTTGATGTCAGAGAATGTTTTACCTATGTTTTCTTCCAGGAGTTTAATGGTATCTTGTTTTATATTTAAGTCTTTAAGCCATTTAGAGTTTATTTTTGTGAATGCTGTGAGAGTGTGTTCTAGTTTCATTGCTTTGCATGCAGCTGACCAGGTTTCCAAGCAATGCTTACTGAACAGACTGTCTTTTTCCCATTTTATGTTCTTGCCTCCTTTGTCAAAAATCAGTTGACCATAGGCATCTGTGTTTATTTCTGGGTTCTCTATTCTGTTCCATTGGTCCGTATGTCTGTTTTGGTACCAGTACCACACTGTCTTGATTACTGTGGCCCTGTGATATTGCCTGAAGTCTGGGAGAGTTATGCTTCCTGCTTGGTTTTTGTTCTTTATAATTGCTTTGGCGATTCTGGGTCTCTTGTGGTTCCATATAAAATTTACCATTGTTTGTTCTAGGTTTTTGAAGAATGTCTTGGGTAATTTGATAGGGAATGCACTGAATCTGTAAATTGCTTTGGGTAGTATAGCCATTTTTACAATATTTATTTTTCCAGCCCATGAGCATGGAATATTTTTCCATTTCTTTGTATCTTCTTTGATCTCCTTGACTAATGTTTTGTAGTTTTCTGCATATAGGGTTTATTGCAAATGGCTTTTATTATGTTAAGGAATGTTCCCTGTATTCCCACTTTGGTAAGAGTTTTGATCAAGAATGGATGGTGGACTTTGTCAGATGCTTTTTCTGCATCTATTGAGATGATCATGTGGTTTTTGACTTTTCTTTTGTTAATGCGGTGTATGATGTTGATTGATTTGCATATGTTGAACCATCCTTGTGCACCTGGAATGAATCCCACCTGGTCATGGTGTATGATCTTTTTGATATGTTGTTGGATTCAGTTGGCTAAAACTTTGTTGAGAATTTTTGCTCCTATATTCATCAAAGATATTGGCCTATAGTTTTCTTTTTTTGTGGTGTCTTTGTCTGGTTTTGGTATTAAGGTGATGCTGGCATCATAGAAAGTCTTTGGGAGGGTTCCTTCTTCTTCAACCATTTGGAAAAGCTTAAGGAGGATGGGTATGAGTTCCTCTTTGTATGTCTGGAACTTTTAATTTTAATTTGGTTGTTGTTGAAGTGTGACCTTGAAAATGATATATCTCTTTTACAAAGGAAATGGTGAAATGTGTATTAGCAAAATACAAATTTACTCTCTCTTCTTTTAAAGTTACTTCTGAAAATATTCCATACATAATCTCCATATAAAGCATAAACGTCAATATTAAAAAGGAAGTTAAGAGACTTTTTATCTCTAAAATGTAACTTACTTCTATGCACTGTATCCAATATTAACCAGTTTTCAGCTAATACTGTCTTTAGTAATTACTCTATTGTTGCCACCAATGTAATTACTTTATGCATAAAACAAAGAGTGTTTATGATGTTAGTTTCAACCCAATCCTTATATGATATACAGTTTGAATGGTAAGTAGGTAGTGACGTAAAAATATACTTAGATAAACTGAATTTACTTAATTTAGTTTTTTTAGGGCTGCACCCTCAACATATGGAGGTTTCCCAGGCTAAGGGTCCATTCGGATCTACAGCTACACCACAGTCACAGCAATGCAGGATCTGAGCTGCATCTGCAACCTACACCAAAGCTCATGGTAACGCCAGATCCTTAACCTACTGAGTAAAGCCAAGGATCAAACCTGTGTCTCATCAATGCTAGTCAGATTCATTAACCACTTAACCACGATGGGAGCTCCTAGACAAACTGATTTTAGAAGGCACGAATTTGATGCAGATTGATAGAAGATTTAGAGTTTGTTTATATTTTGAAAGTTAAAAATTGCTGAGTAATCAAGGTTACTGGGAGATAGTTTATAAGCTGGAATCCTCAAGAATGAGAAGTGGAGAGTTAAATTAACAAAGTCTGCATAAAACAGAATTATTAATTCACACTCCAAGAAAGAAAGGTATCTTGGAAAATATTTTCTAGGCAGCATTTTTTTAAATTGGTTCTTTCATCAATCATGTTAATTATTGATTCACAGACTACATACTAATAACATAGATTTTTGTTGAAAAGGAAATCAATAACTCCATTATTTGTCACTTTCTAACTATATATCTGACATAATTCCATAGAGTATTTTCTTTCAATTAAATGTTTTTCCTGAACAAATTTTGGCATCCTTTTTGTATAGTCAAATTGGTTCAAAAGTTCAATGCCATTTTCTTGAAAACACAGGAAATCTAATGGATTTTATCATAGATATGATAAACAATTAGAACTACTTCTTATAGTAAACCACCTATTTAGAATGAGGCAAAGAATAAATAAAAAAAAATGGTATCAAATACTCTAGATTGATATAGCTGATGGTTTACATAACCATAAAGAAAAATTATAGAAACTGCTTAAGCAGTTTTCATTGACTCAAGTTTTATACTGATGTTTTAAAATGTCGGGTTTTTTTATCTTGAGACATTTTGAATGGAAGGTAGCTTGGATCTTGCTGCTACTTTTTCACTAGGCAATGCATTTTATTTTTAAGTAGTTATTTTTCTGTCTATTACATTCAGTGATTTTTCTTTTAATAGTCTACCATGGGCACTACACACAACTATGTATCAGGTTTTAATAATCATTATTTGCCATTACCATCATCTTCATGGTAATCATAATTATGATTTCATCATCTGAAACATTACCACTAGAGCAATTAAAATATAGTAAATGTTACCATGTGCCAGTGGGTGAATTAAGCATTTCCATATATACATTTTGCATTTATTTATCATAGCAACTCTAAGTATTATATTTTTGCTCATTAAAAATGTGACCGAACAGTTATGGAAATAATACAAGTAGCCATCTATTCTAAAACATTGCATCAGGAATATAGACCCTCATTGGAGAGATGCTAGAAGCCAGTTTTATGATAGTGTGTCTGTTCCATATTAAGTGTACAGACATACTCTTATGAGAAAACTCGATGTTCCTGATAGTCATTCCTTGTTTAACCATCTGTAGTATTTTCACCTACCCATCTCTCACATACCAACTTTATTCTGTGTGCTGCTACAGCCAAAATATCTGAATATTTGTCTGGCTTTATAAATATAATCATCAAAATAAAACAATTATAAATGAGTTTCAAGAAGTGAACTAGTAGTGGAAGGCAACTTTCTTATCTGATAAACGTCACTAATGTAAAATCTGTAGTTAACAACATTGTTTATGCTCTCACTGGTGAAAACATGCATGCTTTTCTCACTGACAATAAGGATTTGTACTTTTACCTTTTCTTGTTTAACATTATATTTGAGATCCTAGCAAGCTGAGCAATAAGAAAAAAGTGAAATAAAATGTATACAGTTTAGAATAAAAAAAAAAGATTTGTTCATAGTAAATGTTCTACATATGAACGCCTAAGGAATATACAAAACTACTAAAATTAACTTTGTAAATTCACTTTTTATAATCTAAAACAATTGTATTTATGTAAACTATCAACAAAGAACTATAAAATAAAACTAAAATTAAAATATCATTTATAAAAACACTGAATAATATAAAACATGTATGGATGAAAGGAACAAAATATGTGTAAGACCTCTCCAGTAATATAAAAGAATATTCAAGATAAAAGTAAAAGAAAACTCAGAGATTTATATAATTTTTATGGATTCAAGGACTCAATATTATTATTATATTGATTATCCCAGAAATTATTATTAGAATTAACAAATTCTAACAAACTTCTGAAAATAAATTGAGTTAATAAAATAATTCTAAAATTCATGTAGAAATTAAGAAGATCTAAAATAACTAAAATAATTTTGAAGACACATTTTGAACATTTTGAGAAATCACACTGCTTTTATTTAATAATCAAGACTTATTATGATATTGACATATAAATAGACCAGTTGAGCCAAATTAAGTATCCAGAAACAAACATACACTATGTGGCCAATGGATTTTTTTAAATGCACTAAATCCGTTTAATCATGAAAGAAAGTCTTTCCACAAATTGTTCTGATACAAAGAGCTATTCATTAGTAAAGAAAATGAACCACTATCTCTCACGACACATAATTTGAGATCGATATTTGACATTAATCTGAAAATTCTGATAACTATACATCTTCTACAAGAACATCTTACACTATGCTTTATAATTTTGGTGCAATCAAAATTCCCTAGAGAGTGCCCAGTTAGCATTAAAAATAAAGACTTGTATTAAAAAAAATAGTTAAACAACAAACATAGGTATGAAAATGAACAGAAGCCAGAGTAGGAAGAAATAAATGTTATACATATATGTTTGGCAAAAGATTTTTTCCAGAGAACATGAAGACATCCCACAAATAAATAATGAGTAAATAAAATTGGCAAAATAATAAAGATTTTGAAAAGGAAGTTATACATTTACCAGTGGGTTAATTTAAAAAGCAATCAGTATCATCAGTTATGAAGGAAATGTTAATTCAAATAAAGCACTGTGGGTAGGAAGACCAGCTGCTGCTCAAAAACCTATGCTTGATTTTTCAGGCTTGATCATGGACAATTAGAGATCTTTACCTGGCAGGTTTTTTGGGAAAAGCTACCCTCCCACAACAGTGTACTGCAGATTCTGAAGAGTGTTTCAATGAAAGACTGAGGTCCTCTCTGGCTGGCCATGCTTTTACTTATACCTGCATTTCTAATCCAGGCAGTCACTCTAAAGACTGTTTAAATGAACAGGATCACCAAAAGGATTGCAGTTGTTTCAGATGGCATTCTAGGCTTAATTCACTTAAAGAAAATTGACTTCACTGATGTTTTCAGTAAGTCATTTATCCAACAGATAATTATTAGATACAGACTGTTGCCCTGCATTATATAACATTTAGGATCTCCTGAAGAAGACAATCATTAAAAGAATTTGTCAAATATGCTGAGTTTCATGACAAAAAAGAACAAATGGATTCATTTGCAAGAATATTTTCTTAAGAAAAATATAAATAGTTCCTGAATACTTCTGTATGTTTTGAATGAATAACTGACATTTCAAAGAATAATTTTAAAGAAATATTATGCCTTTACTGCTGTCCTCCTATATTAGTCTGTATTCTCTTTTTAAAAAATAATAGATCTCAAATGAAATGATACCATTAACTATTATTATAATAGTTATAAAATTATAGAAAATATTTAATGAGCACTTATTACGTACCTGACATTGTTAAAGTACTTTATGTGAATAAACTCTTTTATTTCTGAAAATTCATTTTGTGAGACTTGCTAATGCTGTTAACGTTGTAGCAATTCTAGTTTCTATCTACAAACTACTACAGAATTCGAACTTGAAAGAAGTGCTGACTTTTAATAATATAATTATTAAAGTTAAGCATTTTAATAAATTCACGATTCTAGCCAGATATGAAGAGATTCTGAAATATGCTTATTTGACCAATTTTGCAAGGAATTTCAGTAATATATATATATATATATATATATATAATTAGACTGTAAAATAAAAAGGCAGAAACTTCACTATAAGGAATGTTGGAATTTTTTACTGACTTTTTTATTTTGTTAAAGATAAAACCATGATTTAAGAACCAAAATTTTAGAAGAACTGTGCCTTTGTTTCCCTGGCATATATTCAGAAAAGACGAAAACACTAATTGGAAAAGATAAATGCACCTCAGTGTTCATTGCAGCACTACTTACAATAACTGAAGCAATCTAAATGTCCCTAGACAGATGAATGTATAAGGAATATGTACTGTGTGTGGTATGGTGTGGTGTGGTGTGGTGTATGTGTGTGTGTGATGGAATGTTACTTAGCCATAAAAAAGAATGAAGTCATGTCATTTGCAGCAACATGATTGGACCTAGAGATTATCATACTAAGTGAAGTAAGCCAGCTAAAGACATATCATATAATATCACTTAAATGTGGAATATAAAAAATGATACAAATGTACTTATTTCGAAATAGAAATAGAGTCATAGGCATATAATACAAACCTAAGGGGAAAGGTAGGGACCATTACATTAGGAATTTGGTATTAACAGATATGCATTACTAAATACAAAATAGATAAACAGGACTTACTGTATATCAAAGATAATATTCAAGATCTTGTAATAGTCTATAATGAAAAATATTATGAAAATAATATGTATGTACATACATACATATATGAATACATACATGCATTAATGAATCACTTTGCTGTACACTCGAAACACTGTAAATGAACAGTCCTTCAAATTAAAAAAAAAAGAAATTGTGTTTTTGATACCCTTGGTTACCACGGTAATGTACTTTCTCTAAGCATACTTTATGACATCTTTTAGATTCTTTATTTATGCTACAGTACTTAGCTGTTAAATCTGGGAAAAAATAATCACTCAACTTAATCTACAGAGCTTCTTCTTCATCTTTGCAGTTTCTTATCCAGTACTGGGAGGCCCGACATGCTTAGAGCTGCCTGTAACTCGGTGGGTAAATCAGCTTATTTCAGAGTTCTATATTAAAACTGTGACTTCACTTAAACTAAGATTCAGTGTGAATGATGTTGACTATGTTAATCTCATCTACCATTCCTTTGTATTGTTTTGAATTTTTTCAGATGCTTTGTAAAAGAGGTGTTACTCATTAGATCTCATTAAAAAACCTAATATGCACATAATTTTTACACAGTTATTGTCTTTGAAATCCTCTTACCAAATAAAGATCAAATTAGTTATAATACTGTACCTCCGTTGCAGTTAAAGCTAATAAATTATCAAGATTATCTTAGTGTAGAAAACTGTGCATTGCTATGATTTTACCTAAAATTTAAGAATGCTTATATCAGTTAATTTTATAATATGAAAACTTGAGGAATAAATGAAGAACAAAATTTTAAATTTTATCCGAGGACTGCATATTTGAATGGATCATAAATTGACAGCCAGATTCTCACATGGAAGTATTTGAATTCAGGCATGAAACATGAAAAAGATGGGTAAGTCTCAATACCTTCTAAATTATGGTAACAATTTTAAGTTTCCATGAGTAGGCTGGGGAAATAAATTATTCACTGATTTTCACAGGAAAAACCTTATAAATTAGATTCTAAATGAAGGTTTTTTTTTCTCTTAAAATGGATTAGAAAGCAGCTTCTATGAAAATTCAATTAGCTCTCATATTTTGTGATACTGGTATATATGTCATTTATGAAATCTTCTTTGGGAATATTCTCATCTTAAGGTAGATCAAATTCTCTTTTAATAAGAATACCACAATTAAGATTTATTAGAAGTTTCTTGGGATGAGGCAAAATTAAGAATTTGTTGATATAAGCAAATGATTTATATATTGATTTACTTTGCATGGCACATTGTTGCTTTTAGCAGTAGGGGATGGTTATTTAAGGAGCTGAATTGCTCTGCAGGGTGTAGATGGAGCCAGGCAATGAATGGCTCCAATCAAGCCACCCACATTCTGGCAGAATGTCTGTGACTGTGGCATTATGGATGTCATTACCCAAAATGTGCTACTAATTGTAATCTCTATTCTGAATCCAGGAGAATTTAAATGATTTTTGACTGGAAAGTCTTATAGCAATGCTAAATCTCTATAATTTAACTACATCAAGGCCTCTCTTTATTCACATTAGAAGAGATCACAAGACAGCTGACTATACTATATACATATGCAGACATACAAGCACAGACTAAACATTGGGACTCAAGACACATTTCTTTCTATATCTGAGAGACTTGGGGCTTAGGCTCTTATATATAAAAATTGAGCAAATATGTCATTCTGAGGGAAGAACTCAGGCAAAATAGTAAGAACTCGTATTATAATTGTAAGTAATAATTTGTCATAATCACACTGTCTGTCATATCAATTGTTTCCAGGGGCAGAACCTCAGGTGTTCAGGTGGGTCTCAGAACAAGAGAGTGCTCTAAGCAGTTCGTGAATACCAGGGTACATGTTGCCCTAATTTAAGAATCCTGTAGGAGTTCCGGTTGTGGCTCAGTGACAATCAACCTTACTAGTATCCATGAGGATGCAGGTTTGATCCCTGGCTTTTCTCAGTGGGTTAAGGATTTGGTGTTGCCATGAGCTGTGGTGTAGGTTGCAGATGTGGCTCAGATATGGTATTGCTGTGGCTGCTGTGTGGACTGGCAGCTGCAGTCTGCAGCTCTGATTCTCCCCCTAGCCTAGCCTGGGACTTCCATATGCCACAAGTGTAGCCCTAAAAAGCAAAAAAAAAAAAAAAAAAGTCCCATAATAAAACCCAAGCCAAAGGTAAAGAGGTATTGATCCTCTCCCTTCACACTGGTCTTTAATGGAAGTTCATAAGCAGTCTGAAGGAACTGTGCTACACGCAGAGTGGAAGAGCGATCATGCAGAAGGGACAAAAGAGTGGTTGATTTACAATGTTCTGTAAATTTCTGCTGTACAGCAGAGTGATTCAGTTATATGTGTGTATATATATATATATATATATATATATATATATATATATGTACATTCTTTATTTCTCACATTATTCTGTCATGTTCCATCACAAATATCTAGTCACCCTCTAGATCTAGTTCCCTGTGCTATACAGCAGGATTTCACTGCTTATCCACTCCAAATGCAATAGTTTACATCTACTAACCCAAAACTCCCAGTATATCCCACTGCCTCTTCTTCCCCCTTGACAACCACACATCTGTTCTCCATGTCCATGAGTTTGTTTCTTTTCTGCAGATAGGTTCATTTGTGCCATATTTTAGATTCCACAAATACATGATGTCATATGATATTTGTCTTTCTCTTTCTGACTTACTTCACTTAGTATGAGAGTCACTAGTTGCAACCATGTTGCTGCAAATAGAAGTATTTTGTTCTTTTTTATGGCTGAGTAGTATTCCATCATATATACATCACATCTTCTTAATCTATTCATCTATCGATGGACATTTAAGTTGTTTCCATGTCTTGGCTATTGTGAATAGTGCTGCAATGAATATATAGGGGCATGTTATATTTTTCAGTGAGAGTTTTGTCCACATATATGCCCAGGAATGGGACTGTTGTGTCATATGATAGGTCTATATTTAGTTTTCTGAGGTACCTCCGTACTGTTTTCCATAGTAGTTGTACCAATTTGCTTTCCCACCAATAGTGTAGGAGGGTGCCCTTTTCTCCACAGCCTTTCCAGCATTTGTTATTTGTTGACTTCTTAATGATGGTCGTTCTGACTGGTTGTAGTTTGTTTTGATTTGAATTTCTCTAATAATTAGCAATGTTGAGCGTTTTTCCATGTGTCTGTTGGCTATCTGAATATCTTCTTTGGAGAAATGTCTGTTTGGGTCTTCTGCTCATTTTTCAGTTGGCTTGATGTTTTTTTGCTGTTGAGTTGTAAAAGCTGTTTGTGTATTTAGATTATGCCCCTGTCAGTTGCATACTTTGAAACTATTTTCTCCCATTCTGTAGGTTGTTCTTTTTTTTTTTTATGGTTTCCTTTGCTGTGAAACTCAGTTTCACAGAAGAGAGAACTGATGCACAGAAAGGCTACATAACTTTAAGGTCATTAGGTTGTATGTGGCAATATGGGATTGTTAACCTTGGCTCTCTGGCTTCAGTACATTTACTCTTAACCACTACGATATGCTATTTCTCATAAGTGAGTTAAGTCCCTATCATTTAAGGCACTCTAAATAAGTGCAGTTATAGTTTACTTAAGTCTCATAAGGGACTTAGGTCCCTCTAACTTAAGACACTCTGAATGCAGTTACTGTTTTCCCCATTTCATGTTAACTAGTCAAGTTTCTCTGGTGTTTCTAAGGTTGCTAATCTATATTTGACCTTCTCGTTTCTTGATTACATTACCTGATTTAACTTCCAGTATTTGCTTGATGCCAGACCTCTCACTACTGATTTGGACTTTGGATTATCATCTCTTCTTAAATTATCATTTCCTAATTATTTCTCTAGCCACTGGATATTTGACTCCAGTTTGTTTCTTTTATATATAAACCAATAACTAGTTGTGTTTTTTCAAGTCATCCATAAGACCAGTTTTACTGTTGGTGAAAAAGCTTTTTCTTGACCTATGTGCAATGGTATTTCTTGTGTACATAGCCACTCTTGCCTTTCTAGAATCCAGCTCCTGGGATTCTACCACTGTAGGTAGAAGCAGGCAGACTTCAGCTGCTACTGCCTATAGTGACTGCCTCTATTCTAGACATCTTCCTTGCCCCCAAATGCACCAATTTCCAGGCTAGCTTACATTTAATAACTGGTCTGTGCAGGGACATTAGAGCCTAGCCATCATATCCTAATTTGGGATAATTATGAAAGTTCATTATCCATTCAGAATTCCTAGTTAAGTTGCTTGAGGCTGTTATTGGGTCTCCTGCTGCTCAAATCATCTTCTTTCAATGGGTGTCTATCTCATGGGGTACTCCTTAATAAATGTGCTGCCTTCTAAGTTTTATATCAGAGGCTGCTTAATGGGAAAATTCATTATACAGCACACTGAATTCATTATCTTATGTACTTCCTGGGTCTTTGAACTCTCTATAGGTCTCTTCTATTAGTATTTATGTATTTTCAAGTCAATTTTACTATTCCAATAATAATGAC
Organism: Catagonus wagneri; assembly: GCA_004024745.2. Lineage (NCBI taxonomy): Eukaryota > Metazoa > Chordata > Mammalia > Artiodactyla > Tayassuidae > Catagonus > Catagonus wagneri. Next base: position 5,772,089 of record PVHT021183528.1, read on the forward strand.
AAAAATATATCTCAACTTCACACAACAGTAATTTATCCATTAATTTTAGCCAGGCATAGTATAATGCTTAAGTGGTTGTCCACATTATCTACCTGAGTTATTTATTTTATTCTATGTCCTTAAGGCATTTCCATATATTTGTAAACATGTCATTCCACAAAATAACTGTTCTTGTCAATATTCACAATCTTTCTAAATTCTATATACACTTTTCCATTCATATTATATTTGAATTTAGACCTTTAGGTAAAAATTCTCTACCTCAAAACAATCTTATTTTTTAGCTTCAGTAATTACCCTTCATTCTGATTTCTGTTCTAATTATTGAGCTATCACATTTCTATCATTTTGGGGATTCCCATTTAATGATTCTGATCACTAATTACAATGTGAGCTTTATCCATACCACTACACAATTTTCAGAAAGAAGCCAAGTATCCCACAATTTAACTAAATTATGACACTACTTGTAGATATCATCATAACCCACAGATTAAAATCTCAGTCATACAAGACTGCCTGCCTCCTTCACTTCACGTGTCAAACAGAAGTCTAGAGTGTTACCATCACCAGTGCTACCTGATTGGCTACAGACCATAAGTTCAAATTATCGCCTCCTCAGGTTCCACTAATTTGTTAGAGCAGGTCACAGAACTCAAGAGATTTTTTGCTTACTAGACAACTGGTTATTATAAAAAGGATATAACTCAGAAACAGTCATGTTGAAGAAATGCCTAGGGTAAATTATGTGAAAAGGGCATGGAAATTTTATGGCCTCTTTAGGCATGCCTTTCTCTTAACCCCTTTAAATGTTTACTGACCTGAAAGCTATCCACGTCCTATCCGTTTGGATGTTTGTGGACCCATCATCACATAGGAATGATTGATTAAATCATCTGCTGTTGGTGAGTGAACTCAAACTCTTGTCCCTCTTTCCTCCCAAGAGGTCAAAAGGTATGACTAAAAGTCCCAACCCTCTAATCATTAAGTTGGCTCCCTTGGCAAATAAATCACATCATTAGGCTATCTAGGGGGCTCTCCAAAGGTTGCCCCATTAATAGAACAAAAGATATCTTTATGCTCTTATCCTAGATTACAAAGTTTTGGGACCTTTTACCAGAAATAGGGATAATGAACAAACATATGTTTCTTATTATAAATCAAAGTATCACATCATTCCTCTTTCCAGTATTTAATGTCATTGCTCCTCATTGTTCCATCCTGTACTCGCCTTAATTCTCATTCTTTATTTTAATTTTGAATGATCTGTTCATCTAACTTCAAAAGACCTACAATGTGGATATTATTGGTGAACTTAGATTGCCAGATATTTCTCCAGAAAACATGGGTTTGATGATAAAAATCATATTTTATGGCAAGACAACAAAAATTTAAACATTATGTTTCTTTGTCCATTTGGACCTGCCCACCACCACCTTTAGTGTGTATTGTGCACATGCAGTACCCAGATATCCTTGGGAGATAACATTTCTCCTTAATCTTGTAAGGGGCCAAGATAATCCATAGCCAACTACTTGCTTTATATATTCAGGTATGGATTGTGTAAAATCTCAATAATATGTCATTGGACCTATAACCATTTGTCTCAAAAATGTGTATAACTGTGCTTTGACCTCTAACAGGTGTGGCAGTACTTTATGGAAGACTCTCCCAGGGTTATAATCCTCAAGTTGGCTTGTATAAAATTTTCAATTTCTTTCTTAGATAGACTGTTAATTTTTCAGTCTAAAAATAGACTGATAGGTTTATTCAGGATCAGTAGAGAATTGCAATTCAAGGTCTATAACCATGGTTAGCCATATGAGGTCCGCACACCAAAAAGGAAGAAGAAGGTGTTTAAAGAGGAGGAAAGGAAGGTGGGAGGGCTATATTAAACAAAAAGTCCATGGCTTGATTGGCTGAATCCTTGCCACAAAAGAATATGAGTCTTCCTTCTTCCTGCTGGTCTCAGCTAACGCTGCAGAGCATGAATGCTTTTCCTTCTGGCTTCCTGACTCTATTTAATTAGTTTCTGTTAAATTTTTCCACTATATTTCAACGAAATAGTACTTGCTGAAGTAAAGCATACAATCTTAAACCTTATGGAAAAATTTAAAAAACAGAGAGATTTAGGGAAGTTATTTTTCACAGATATAATGGGATAAAATTTTCTAAAAATGGAAAAAAAAAACAGTTTTCAGATATAATACTCACATGTAAATATAATACTTGAAAATCCTAAATTATAAAAAAGAGAAAACAAATCTTAGAAGATTAAAAAAAAATGCAAAGTACTTCCAAAAGATAAGATCTGCACTGACAGTGTATTTCACATCAGCCATATACATGCATGAAGTCCGTGGCATAACATACTCAAATTGCCAGGGGGTAAGGAGCAAACAACTGCAACACTAAACTACACCTGAAAAATGGTGATAAAGGAATTCCTACTGTAGCGAAATAGGTTAAGAATCCAATTTCAGCAGCTTGGGTTGTTGCAGAGGTGTGAGTTCAATCCCTGGCCTGGCACAGTGTGTCAAAGGATGTGGTGTCACTGCGGTGTAGGACATAGCTGCCTCTGTGATTCAATCCGTGTTCCAGGAACTTCCATATGCCATGGATGTGGCCGTTAAAAAAAATAATAAAAGAATGCCGTTAAAAAAATAATAAAAGAATGGGGATAAAGAGTGTCAGAGAAGCAAAGTAGTATTATATGTCTTGTTTCTTGTGCCTTGTTTGGATCAGCTGGTTTATCATTTTTTATCAAGATTAGAAAAATTTTAGTCATAGTTTCTTCAAATATTATTTTCAGTTTCTCTACCCCATTTTACTTGAGAATTACTATTACACACATATTATCCTGCTTCACGTTTTCTGACAGCAATTTGAAGCTCTATTAATTTTTTTAGACTTTTTTTTTCTCTGTTTGTGTTTCATTTTGTATAGTTTCTACTACTGTGTTTTATCTGCCATCAGTCCCATCTGGTATGTTTGTCACTATATACCTTATAGTGTTTATTACCACAGCCTCAATTTGGCTCATATTTTATCTTCTTTGACTCTACTTAACTTTTTGAGTTTAAGAAATATATTTATGATAGTTACATGAATATTTTAAATCCTTGTTTGCTAACTATAACATCTGTGTTAATTTTTTTACCATTTAATAACTGATTTTTCTACTCATTATGGGTTGTATTTTCCTACTTCTTTGGTAACCTGGTAATTTTATATTGTATTTCAGACAATGTTTATCTTACCTTGTTGGGTGCTGGATGTTTTTACAATTCTATAAGTACTCTTGAGCTTTGTTCTGAGATGGATTTAATATACTTGGAAAGAGGTGGATCCTTAAAAGACCTACCTTTAACATTTTCTAGGCATGATAAAAATTAGTGTTTATTTTGGAGTTTATTATTCTTCACAACTAAGGCAGTACTCTTCTGAATACTAAGTTCTCAGTAATTAGTGAAATTTTCCAGTACAATCCTTTGGGAACTGGTATTATTCTCAGCCCTGTGAGGGTGCCAGATACTGTTACTTTTAATCCTTTCAGATATAGATGTACTTAGTGCCACTGAACTGTGCACTTAAAAGTACTTACATAGTAAATTCCATATTACTTACATCTTACTGCATTAAAAAATATTACAGGACTATCCATATTTTATCACAGTTGTAATAACCACCTATTATCACTTAGAAATTCCAGGGATTATATAAAATAATATTATCTTTAAAGTACAAATTTCCAAAACTTATTAACTATAATGACTTAAGGGGATCACATGACCTTTAGTTGAGCAATGTATGCATTGACCTAAGGTCTGGTTACTGAATAGCCAAGGAAGAGTCACATAATGACTTACTTTTCACACCAAATAAAAAAGAAATAATTTTCTGGCCTCTACCATGATTCCTATGACTAGGCTTTCATTATCAAAATTATTTTGGCAGCTGGAGAAAATGTACATACATATATACATACACACACACAGGTAATTTTCTTCTAAAATAAGTGTTAATTATGATATACAAAGTTATTATTAGGCTATTCCCATTTTTAACATGTTATGCAACATAAAATCAGAGAATTTTATAGTCATCTTGGAGTATACAAGGCCAAATAATTTGTCCCGGCTTTATTTTTGAAATTTTTTGCAGTTGTGTGTTTCTATAGCTGCTGATTTACAAACACTGCCAGGGATGGACAGTTCCAGTGTATATTTGAAAAGCAGAGACAATTGCTATATTTTAATAGGAAAATATATGGACCTTTTAACCCCAGTTTATCTGAGGAATAAAGAGAATCAGTTCAGTAAAGTGTGGAGTTTTATAAAAAAGAAGAGTTAACCTTGGCAAGATGTAGAAAGATGGTACAAAATGGTTGTAAGAAGAGAGACAATGTTATCAAATGATGAAACGTTATTTGGAAATACTTTACTGATGAAATAAATTTCCTAGGACCCTTAAGCATTTTAATTTTAATTATACATATAGGGATGGTAAATGACTACTTACAGACTCTAGTAAGCCTAAATAGGTTTAATGTGTTATAGGGAATCCAGATAGAAAATTATATTATGTAGCCATTTCCTACAGAAGAAGAAAAAAGGTGAAAACGTACAGACAGTAATCAGCTCTCTTCCAGTACGTAATATTCCTTTTGCAAAAACTGACTTCTATTTTTTAGCTCCATGAATTCTCTTTCAAAAATTGCAATCTGGTTTGTTTATCTAGAACAAATTTTACGTAGGTCTTATTGCCTGTGGAAGACATCTACATTTCTTAGAATGGCATATCAAGAAGTTCTTTAACGATTTGTACTTAAAAAAATCTAGCCTTCTTCTCTCTTTTCTTGAACCTCTCATTCCCATGTCTTTACATATACATATCAAGTTTATTACTCTAAATATCATACTTTCTTCCAAAACTGTACATAATTTCATATATTACTCCTCTACCTAGGATACGGTATATATTTATGCTTAGTAAGGTATGAGACAGTACTATTTCTGGCTAACTACTACTATCTTAGGCATCTGGCAGACAAATTAGCTATTTCCAGTGTGTCCAGCTTCTCTGAGAACATGAAAAAAGCCTGCATACAACAAATAAATACACTTGGCACTTTTGATCAATTTAAAGACAAAGTTGGGAGAGGTCGTTGTAACATCACTTTTGCATCATTTTTATGATGAAAGCCTTAGTACATATAAACATTCATAATATGTATATCTGTTTAATGAATATTTATAATATTTAATTGGCATTTAACTTTATTTACAGTATAAATTAATCAAATCATTTATTCTTGCCGTTTTAAATTAAAAGCAATAGCTATTCAATGCTATTTCAGTAGTACCTCTTTAAATAAAACCATCTCATTCTATAAGAGTACTGAAAAGGACAAATTTATCCAAGGAATAAAACTAGATCTTCTCAATCCAATCATCTGTTGATGGACATTTATGTTCTCTATGTCTTGCTATTGTGAATAGTGCTATAGTGAACATGAGGGTATATGTGTCTTTTTCAAATGGATAAGCAATGAGATCCTGCTGTATAGCACCGGGAACTATATCTAGTCACTTATGATGGAGCATGATAATGTGATAAAAAGATTGTATACATGTATGTGTGACTGGGTCAGCTTGCTGTACAGCAGAAAATTGACAGAACACTGTAAACCAGCTATAATGGAAAATAATAAAAATTATTAAAAAATAAAATAAAAAAGTAAAAACTAGCCAGGTGTGAAAAATTAAAATATTCTGTTGACCCTTGAATAACAAGGTTGGGAAAGGGTCACCAACCTTTCCTGTAGTTGAAAATACAGTTATAACTTACAGTCACCAACGGGGAATAACGTAGTATAAGAACTTACTATGAAAAAAAGATATCTGCATGTAAGTGGAGTAGTGCAGTTCAAATCTGTGTTGTCCAGGGGACAACTGTAGTAAGTTGAAACATTTGGGAGCCGGAAAACTGTCATAAATTGTCACAACCACACTAAAAATAAGATATTTTTTGCTAAAAAGACTTTCTGAGTCTACTACAGAACAAAACTTGACACAAGAATCAACTCAATCTTGTTAATATCTGAGAGCATAAAAAGTTACTCAGTAATGTATTTTCTTTAATTCAACACATAATTTTTGTTTAACTGAAGAAGCATGAAGGAGCACTGAAGATCCTTAGAGTGGAGAAATCCCCAGGTTGTCTATAAACATAAACATTGAAAAAGTAAATATTCAAGGAGTAGCTTGCTATGGTAATCTAGGGTATTTTCTTGAAGCTACAAACTTGAAATGTATTAGAGTTTCAAATAAGTAATATATCTGTCTTATGTATTTATTTTTATAATCCTTTGCTTATCTTGACAAGTTAGTTGCCTTCTCTGTTCAGCGAAGTGTGAATTTCAAGTACAATTACAATCTTGGTTCTTCTGAAATGAAAGTCTAAGAAGGACTGAAAAACTATTTTAACTCATAACTTAAAAATGTATTTAAAATACTGAAAGGATTTAACTCTGAATTAGAACCTAATCTCAGTACAAAAATGATATAAATTAACCATTTCATTGTAACAGGTTGTTATACAGTTGTGATATAATGCAACTTTTTGTTTTCAAAGTATGTTAGACAATTCTATTGAAAATGGTGATATTTTAATTGTATGGGATGGGAAAAGAAGAATATTTTTAAATTATTTTGTTATTAAGAAATATTTGTAATTTTTTCTGAACTGTTAACATTGTCATATGTCAAGACTAAGTATGTGGTTACAAAGTTTTCTGGAATATCTATTCTGTTTTATTTGTCTATTTTTCTATTTTTGCATCAAATCCATATTTTTGTTAATATAACTTTCTAAGATCTCAAAGTGTCCAAGTTTCATTGCCTTGACTATTTTCAGGCTTTTGATTTTTATTCATTCTATAAGCCTGTGACTTTCAATAGAAAAGTCTCAGATTTTTACCTAGTGCAATGTCAATTTGAGGAGAATTGACTTCTGTTACTGAGTCTTCCAAACAATGACCATTGTATAACCCTCCATTCAGTTTGACTTTCTTTAATTTTTATCAATAATGTTTCTTCTTCCTGCACCCGTGAGGGAAATTCATGGGCCAAGAATTAAACCTGTGCTACTGCAGTAACCAAAGCCACTGCAGTGACAACACTGCATCCATAACTCACTGAGCCAAAAGAGAACTCCAATGATGGATGTACTTTGGTGTTGTAAGTCATTTAGTAAACTTATTCTTAATTACCTGAATGTTTTAATTTTGTCAAATACACATGCAGATAAGAGCACGTATCATAAATGTAGCGCTCTCTGAATTTTAACCTTCAGACATACTCTTTGAATATTTGCCACTAACCTTCATAAAAAGAATCAGAATGGTACTAAACAACCAGATGGAAAGCCAGTGGTAAAATGTGGCAGCAGATGGAGGAATTAATGGGTCTAAGGGGATAATGCTAACTTCTGCCCAGGAGAGGTAGAACAGCTTCACAGAGACAAGATGTCTTCAAAAACTCCTTTAAGTCAAAAGCTGGGCCTGAGGAGGGTCCTCACTTTGCTGTGTTCTATATGACTCCACCATTATGACTGAATAAAGCCAAGATCTTAGGCATACCAATTCTCTGGGGTTCACAGATGTGTCCTCAGTCTTTACAAGACTATAAGATGAATGAACCATTAACATCTAATAGTACACATTTTTTCTATAGAGATTAAATAATATATGATGTATGACTTAATATGGCAATTTCTGTTCAAATTATAGAGAAGTCGTTCACATTTTTTCATAATAATACATTTTTATTCACCTTGTATTAATTTTATTATTCAAAATTGTTATCAGATGTTAAGTAGAATCCCCTGTGATATAAAATAAAGAAGGTCCTTGTTGGTTATTTATTTTATATATAGTAGTGTGTATATGTTTATTCAAAAATCCTAATTTATCTCTCCCCTCATCATGTTTCCTCTTTGGTAACCTTAAATTTGTTTTCAAAGTCTGTGAGTCTATTTCGGTTTCATAAATAAATTCATTTGTATAATTTTTATTAGCATTCAACATATAAATGATATCATATGATATTTGTCTTTGTCTGACTTACTTCATTTAGTATGAGCATCCCTAGGTCTACCCATACTGCTTCAAATGGCATTATTTCAGTCCTTTTAAAAATATTATGGGAATATAGTTGACTTACAAAGTTGTGCTAATTTCAGGCATACAACAAAGTAAATCAGTTTTACATATACATCTATCCATTCCTTTTTTGGACTATTTTCCCATATAGATTATTATACAGTATTGAGTAAATTTCCCTGTCCTATATAGTAGTTCCATGCTATCCATCTATTTTATATAACGTGTATATCAATGCCAGCACCCTAATTTATCCCTCCTCCTCCCCAATTGCCCCTTTGGGAAAAGAATCTGAAAAAGAATGTGTATATGTATACATTCAATGAATCACTTTGATTTACACCTGAAACTGTCACAACATTGTAAAACCAACTATACTTCAATAAAAAATAGATAAAAATAAAATGGTTATCAAAAGTTTATTTCATTATAGGAACCTTTATTTACAAATATTTCCTAAAATAGGAAATCAGGATCTCAAAACATTGTAATGAAATTATTTATAATTAAATTACTATACATACATGGATTATAATTACAGGTGAAATATCATCAAATAAGCAATTGCATAGAATGAGCAATGGAAAAGTTAGAAGGAAGCAAGAGCTATAAACCAATAATCTTTCAAAATACAATGAAACTATAGAAACTTGAGATAGCTGTACATCTACCGCCAGACTCCTGGTCAGATTTTAGCACAGTTTCTTAGAGTAGCTTAAATAAGTCTATTGAGTTTATTAAATAATAGCTTCCTTTAGAAATTGAGTTTTAAATTAATAATGCATCAATGTATAATTTATACACTTAATTATAATGATGCACTATTAAATATGTCAAACTTTAGATTTTAAACTATATGACAATAACCCTTAAATTACAAAATTGATCAACACCCAAAATGTTTTTTTGTCCCACTCGATATCTCTTTTTTAGTTGTCTATAATCTTTACAACAGAGATGAATTAGAGCAATCTAGAGTTATTTTTTCACTTTTGTAGAACTTTAGAATGCTGCTAAACTTACAAATATTCCATGACATTGAAAATGTGCACTATATGTCATCCATACCATGGATATCCTCAAATAAAATTTAGGCAGTGAAGGTGTTTGCGGAAAGAAAAAGTTGGGAATCTGTGTCTAGATTTTTTTCTCAGCACTAGGTTATTTTTGTACTACTGAAAATAGTTAAGCTTGAGTCAAATTAAATTCTGATTGTTTTAAACATATTTCTTATTCTCACATACACATTTTTGTTGGTATTAAATTTATATTCCTCTATAGATATTAGAGAGATACAGAGAGATCCATCTAGAATTTCTGATTATTTCAGTTCCATTTTCCATAGGGAAGGATCATTAAAAAAACAAAAATGTCCAGGTATGTTCCTAATTCTACTCTTATCTTTAAAACTTTATTAGAGAGGTCCATATTTCTAAGAACACCGTAAACAAGAGCCTGGATTTTTAAATAGAATTTAATTGCCTACGTTTTATATGTTAATTATAAGATTTCCAACAAGTGATTAGTTGGTTTCCTAACAATAGAACTGAACTATTTTTATCTGCAGTTGTAAGGAGTCAAACAGGACTACCTGCTTATATTTTGTAGCTGTTTTTATTTTTAAATTCATTGGTTACCTAGACATTTATTTAGAGTAAGCTTTATTTCAAGCCACTTTCTCTATGATTTATTTGTCTCTCTTCCTCGGGGCCATTCTTTAACGGAATTTGAGAATTCAATAAGAAAACTGCAGAGGGTATTGGATTTAATAGTCAATCATCTGATGGGTTTTGATCACTATGACCTTCTCACCCCAATATTCCTCTCTCAAAAGGAGACAATTTTGGAGCTTATTTCTCTCTAGAGACACTCAGGAATTTATCTGATTCACTTCTTTCTCACCTGTACTATATTACTCTGATCTAAGTTCAACATTGTGTAAAATGATTTTCCCTTCAGAAGTAGTAAGTCATTCAACTCCTTGTCTTTTACTTGCTAAATAAATCAGATAACTTGGAATGTTTTGGTCTTGATATCGCCAAGTTCTATTTCTTTCCTTAAAAAATTACATATTGGAGGATATTTGTAGACTATATGAAAATGACATCGGTGATTTCACTAGCATGTTGTCAAATAGTACAATTATACATTTACACATAGAGTTTAGTTTGGTTAGGTATTAAAGGATCACATTGAAGTCATCATTTACTGAATACTACCAAGAATAGCTTTCAGAGTTATTTGGCTCAGAATATTGTTAGATATTTAATAAATTTTAGTGAGAAAAAAAGGAGGATTTTTTAAATTTATTTCTGAAACTCAGAAGCTGTTGAAGGACTGTAATTCCAGAGGGTGACATGGTCAATTCTCTGAAGAATCACATAGGAATGAACAGTGTACTTGATCTGAAATTTTAGGTAGCATTCGTAGGAAGACCTTGAGAAAAGTATCACTCATAAAATAAGGCCAGTAAGCTTTATTTTCATACCATTTATATTAGTAGGCATTTCCAATAATATAGTTTTTTTGATCTGACTTCTTTCACTTTAAACAGTCCTCCCCAAACTGAGTTCCTCTGCTGAGTCTATGATTAGTCTCTTTCCAAAACTTTACTCTCTTTCTTTTCTTGGACCTGTTCCCCTCAAGATTGAGGAGTATCATCCAAGAAAAGGAAAACTAAAACTATATGTAGCCCCTGTGCCCTTATCCTTTGAAGTAAAAGGTATTTACTTTAGTCTTCCAGGCCTCCCTTGAGTCTCAAAAGGCTGACTCAAGGGTTGAAGATTAGGAATGTGAAGATGTAGAAACAAAGAACTGCTATTTGGCTGGGAAACTGGTGACAAAATTGTGACAATAAATATATCACCAAACTCATAGTTCCCTGAAAGATACAAGTAAACGTCTGACATACATTCCTAAACTGTTTTTATATTTCACCTCCAGATGAAAACAGCTGACCACAAGAACATAGGTACTAAACTAGTTAAAACCAGGATGATGATGCTTTAAATTTGATCTTGAGGCCAACCAATCCAAGAATTGTGTACCAGCTGATCATACAACCTGCATCCCTTTCCTCACACTGCATCTAAAACCACTTCCCTGTAAGTCCTCAGGGAGTTTGAGTCTTTTGAGCATGAGCTGACCATCCTCTTTGCTTGGTGCCCTGCTAAATGCTGTGCTTTCTTTCACCACAACCCAGTGTTAGTAGAGTGGACAAGCGAAAGGACCTACATTTGGTTTGGTAAACTACTGAGCATATTTTTGAGGTTTATCTATGATATTGCCCATATCAGTAATTTATTAATTTTTACTGTTGAAAAGTATAATGGATAAATAATTTATCACTAGTTGATTGACTGGATTATTCCCTTTTTTTATCTTGTATAAATAATGCTGATACGAATATTTGTGTACAAGTAATCATATGGACATGATTTTATATGAAATTTAGGGGTGGACATCTAAGAGTAGGAAAATTGGATTATTTGATAGTTATATGTATACACTTTTAAGGAATTATCAAATCCTATACAAACCAGATTTACCATTTTACACTCTCATCAACGTATGAACATTCCAGTTTCTCCACACTTACCAGAACTATACATTGTATGTCTTTTATGTTACAGACCTAACAAGTGATGTTGAATGTCTTTTCGTATAATAAACAGAAGTCATAAATCTTATAAGGACTGGTATACATCTTATTTGGCTGACTTTTTTTTTTGCAATTTTAATGGATTTTAAGAGTTCTTAGTATATATTAAAGAGTAGTCCTTTTTCAGATATGGTTTGCAAATGTTTTCTTTCATCTTTTTTTTGTTGTTCATTTTAACATTTTTAACTGAATTCTGAAGAGCATTTAAAAACTTTTGATATGCCTAACTTACTACTTTTTAAATATACTGTATTCTTGCTGTCCTAAGAAATATTTGCCTAACTTAAAGACAAAGGTATTTCTCTTTCATTTTCTTCTAAAAGTTTTATAGTTTTAGTGCTCAAATTACTCTAATAAATTTGTGACCATAGAGTTGTTCATAATACTCATTTAATGTTATTTTTAAATGTTCATGGGAATTTTTGTGATAGACACTCACATTCTGAGATTAGCATATTTTGTCTTGTCACATTTTTTTCATGAATAATCTGGCTCAATTTTTTTAATGGATTTTATTGATCTTGTCAAAAGAACCACGTTTGTGATTCATGGATTTCCAGGTTCATTTATTTCTACTTTAAATTTGATGGTTTCATTTTTCTTTTGGCTTTAGGCTAAGTTGCACTTCTTTCTTTTTCTCTAACTTGCTAAGATAGAAGTTTAGATTGTTAATTTTAGATTTGTTTTCCTTTATAATATATGCATTCAATAAATTTACCTTCAAGTACTGCCTTTACCACATTTGACAAATTTTGATAGATTGCATTTTTATGTTTATAACAATATTTCTTAAATTCTTTTGAGATTTCGTCTTTAAACCTCGTGTTATTTAGAAGTATTTTTTAACTTTCAAATATTTTGAATTATTCTGTTATTAAAAAAAATTTGTAATTGAATTCTATTTTATTTTATATTTAATTGCAGTATGGGAGCATAATTTATACAATTTCTATTTATTAAAATTTGTTTAGGTGTATTTTATTGACTATTGCATTATCTGTCTTGGTGAATGTTCCACGTGAACTTACAGTGCTGTGGGATGAAGTAGTTTATACATATCAATCAGATACAATTCTCTTCAGTTAAGTTATGCCCTTGATGATTTTATATCTGATGGATCTATCAATTGCTTAAAAAATAAGTGTTGAAGTCTACTACTATAGTGGTATATTCAGCGATTTCTCCATGAGTTCTATCATTGCTTGCCTGACATACTTTGATGCTCTGTTTTAAGGGTACGTACATTGTAAATTGTTATGTCTTCCAGTAGATTTAATTCCTTTATCATTATGTAGCATTACACTTTATCCTAGATGATTTTCCTTGTTCTGAAGTTTGCTTTCACTCAAGTTAATATAGCCACACAAGCTTTCTTTTGATTAATATTAGCATATTAACATATATCCCTGTACTATGTGTCTTTATTTAAAGAGAGTTTCTTGCAGAAAGCATATAGTTAAACTGGTTATTTTAATCAATCTAAAAGTTTCTATTACTTTTTATATTTATACTATATGTAAAGTGCTTGTTAATATAGCTGAACCAATATTTACTATGTGAGTAACTGTTTGCTATTTGTTATACTTTGTTTCTATGGTTTTTAATCTTCCTCACTTTTTCTGACTTCTGGGGTTTTAAATTAGCATTTCATATTAGTCAGTTTTCTCTATTCCGTTAGTATATCAATTACATATACTTATTTTAAATTATTGGTTACCCTGGAGTTTGCAATATACACTAATAAATAGCCTAAACCCATTTTCAAAAAATAGTATGCAACTTCAGTTACAGGGAAAGTATTTTTTTAGAGAGAATTTCTAATTCCTTCCTACCTCCCTTAAAACAATGCTGTCATTCAATTTACTTTTCTGCATGTTACAAACATTCAACCGTCACTAACATTATTATGTTAGATATACAGTTATCTGTTAGATCAATAAAGAATAAGAAAAGTGAAGTATTTTAACTTCATCTCTGACACTCATCTTTATTAAGACCTAAGTTTTTGATTCATAATTTTCATTCAAGCCAGGTCTACTGGCAACAGACTCCCTAGGTTTTGTTTGCTTGAGAATGTTTTTATTTCTCCTTAACTTCTGATATATAATTTCCCTGGATAGGGAATTTTAGGTTAGTGGAGATTTTCTCTTAACATCTTACTTATTTCACTCAACTCTGTTTTTGTTCATGTCATTTCTTATAAAGAATCTGATGTAATTTTTGTTCCTCCTAGATGAGGTGTGCTTTGGAACTCTGGATTATTTTGAGATTTTCGCTTTATCTTTGCCTTTTTAGAGTTTGAAGAAATATGTCAAATACAGATTGGGGGGGCAGTTGTTCTGTTTCATATTTTCTGTGGTTATAGGTGTCAGAGACTTCAGTTTTCTCCAGTGTTCTTGTCCTTTCTCTGTTATTGTCTTTGGATTTTCCGAAGAACTCCTTCTTTAGTAGCGTTTGTAGCTTACAGATCTTTCAGTTTTATTTCTCTGTTGTTATACTCCATCTCTGTTGAAATGAATAATGGCAAGGTGCATGGAGGAAAACTGTTCTATAACCTTGAGTATTTCTATCTTTTGGTGGACCTGTGTCCTTGGGTTGACTTTTTTTTATCCTTTCTCTTACCATGACAGGAAGGCTGGGAAGTACAATGGAAGGGTGCAATGGGGCAGGAGTGCTAGGGTTACTTAATTGTTCTTTCCCCTGATAAAACTCTTTAGTAACATAATTTCCCTTGCAATTTTTATCTTTACTGTGGACAATGCACTGAGAATATTTTGTTGATTTTCCTCTTCCTCTGCCAAAAACGAGAGGGCATTTTCATTGTATCTTCAACATGAGAGTCCTGTAGTTTTCCTGGAGGAAAAATCCGCAAAAAATTGGACTAGGGCCCCAGGAGTTTCTCCTCTCAAGCTAATCCACACTTGGGTCTCCCACAATTCATCAAAATGACCATATGTGTTCTTACCAGTTTACGACTCCAGAGGTTTCTGTTCCAGGTAAGTTGATATTGACTGTTAATTATTTTATTTGCTTGTCTCTCCAGAGTCCTGTGGTAATTTATCCACTGACTTCAAATCTGTGATGAATCTAACAAAAGTCACTGCATTTAATTTGTTCAGCTATTTTCCCATTATAATGGAATGATAACTTGCAAGCATTATACATGTTACAGTTGAGGCTGGAAGTTCTAAAGTCACATTTTAATACCAAGAGAGTAGTTTTTAAGTTATAATGAAAAAAGCTGTAATTTATTCTATGTAATACACACATAACTAGGAATGGATGAGATATTATCAAGCAATATTTATTAATTTATACATCAATTGTTTGACAAGAATTGGTTTCTCTAAATTAATTATGTATACATTTTCCCAGTTTTCTGCATGAATATGGATTATCTTGTCAAATAATTCAAATAAAAAAGCACTGTAAAAGGCAGTTCTGTAAAGAATGATTTCAGGTATGCAAAATAGATAATTGCTTACGAGCAACAGAGGTTTGCTTTTTCCATATACATGATATAATTTATTTTCTAATTAATTGTAATGCTTTTGAAATGGGGTCGATTACTCAAGTTTCATAACTGATATTCCTGAGCATATTCAGAATACAATGGCACAGTTTTCCCGCAATGAAAGTTGTGTGAATGGCCTACTGCCAAGGAGGTGTGTGTGGTTCTCTTCGACCTTTATTCAACTTGAAACTTCTAGGATGCCTCCAGAAGGTATTGCTGGCATACAAAAGTACCATTGATCATCTGCTAGATTTAAAGAATCATTTGAATTCATTCTTTGAAACGGGTGCTTTATGCAGTTTTTAAATTGGTTTATACAATGGTCAAAACAAGAATAAACTTAATTGGGAAGCATAACAGTGAGGACCTGACATGAAGTAAAGAATGATACAAGATAGTGGTAAAAACAGACAAAACATGGCTATTAACATGAAGAATCTGCTCCATGTTCTTTCATCCTAACATTTCTTTTCTTTGGGGATAAAGTAATCTCTTTATTAGTAAAAGGCTTGACTTATCTGTGAGTACATTTTCATTTATGGATTAAGTTTTTAAAATTAATACTTTAATACTTCACATTTTAATAAATACATCAAACAAAATGTATACATATTCAAGGGCTCTAAATGTAATCATTCTTGAAAACCAATCTTTTAAATTATTTTCTCTTAAGAATCTGTTACTCCCACTGGATTCTACCTTGTTAATTTGCATAGTATTCTATAATTTCCACGCCACTGGCAACATACAGGGCCCAAACAGAGTCTCTGAGAGCTCAAAAGTAACCTATAATTTTAAGGTGTGCATTTCCTATAAAAATAAGTGCTTCAGCTCATATTAATTCTAATATTTAACAAATGTCTTAGCAGGGTTCATTGGTTATATATAGTAAAATATTAAATTGATTCAGTTAATTGTTAGATTATATTTATAGAATATTGGTGACTGCAAGTAAATTATAGTTTGACTTTTCTGCGAAGTCAACTTTTTTTTTAATTTATAAGTTGATTGTCTTATTTGTATTGGTTTTAATTTTCTGTTTGCTCCATTTTCTCTGGCATTAATGCTATCCCATAAATTATTAGAGTTGTGAGTAATATCATCTCAAACATGAGATGGTATTTGATAGGGATGCGAGCTCACATGGTAAATACTATATAAGTGACTAAATATTGAATTTTTGGTTATCAAAAATATATGTATAATATCAAACAAAAGAAGTCAATCAAATCAACACAGTATATCACTCATTATAGTTCTAACTATCATTGTTTGAAGAAAGAAAAATAATATAATGAAATGTGTTCAGCAGATAGTCTCTATTCCTGACCTTTTGAAACACACTCTTTGGATGTTAATTCACTTATTTCTAAATTGATGATGATGAATAACAGTGGCGAGAGGGGACATCCTTGTCTTGTTCCCGATTTTAGTGGGAAGGCTTTCAGCTTTTCTCCATTGAGTATTATGCTTGCCATGGGATTTTCATATATGGCCTTTATTATGTTTAGGAATGTTCCCTGTATTCCCACTTTGATAAGAGTTTTGATCATGAATGGATGTTGGACTTTGTCAAATGCTTTTTCTGCATCTATTGAGATAA
>PVHT021183528.1:5790030-5819682 GCA_004024745.2 Catagonus wagneri
GGGGGAGGGGTGGGAGGGAGTGGGGATAACTACTGCTTTAATGATGGAATAGCAAGGAGCTCCAACTGTAATGCACGGGGAACTATATCTAATTACATGTGACAAATCCATATATGTACATGTAATTGGGTCACCACATGGTGCAGTTGGAAAATCTGACAGAAATCTGTAAACCAGCTATAATGCAAAAATAAAAAAATAAATAAAAAAATAAATAAATTGATGATGATGATGTTAGGATAGGCATAAAAGAAGTGAGAATAAATTAACAGCAAGCCTCAGAGATGGGAGAATGTTCTTTGACTAGTGCAATAAAAGGTGGCTTTGAAACACTGAATTTTACAGAGATACTGAAATAAACACATTTTATATTTTAGTACAGATTTTGAATTTTCAATAATTATGTACTCATTGTACAGAGCTACTTACATTAACCACATCTGTAAGAAAAATCCACTTATCTTGTGTGTCTCTCCTTTACTCTCACACTACTACCATAAAACACTTCTCACACTAACAAGCAATTATCTGTGACACAAGCTGGGTACCCTACGACTTAACTCAATTCTGACATGATTTACCTGGCGATAACATCAGATCCCTCAGGTTAAGTCACTGGTCCTACAAGACCACTCCACACTTCAGATGCCAACCACAAGTAGTAGACCCCCAGATTACATATAACTTCTGTCAAATTTGGCTCTAAACCTAAGGTTCCCATGGATTTGATTATTTGCTAGAACAGCTCACAGAATTCAGGTAAGCACCATGTTTATCAGTTTATTATATAATAAATGATATGATAAAGGATACAGATTAACAATCAGATGGTGAGATACACAGGAGGATCCCTGGGAGGGTACTGAGCACAGGAGTTTCTACTCCCGTGGATTTGCGGTGCATCACCCTCCTGGTAGATATATGCATTCACCAAACTGGACACTCTTCAAATCTCATACTTTGGGAGTTTTTATAGAAACTTCATCATGTGGCATGATGAATCATTAACACTATTTACAGCTCCTCTCCCCTCTCTAGAAAGTTGGGGGTGGCGCTAAAAATTCTAAGAGTCTAATCACAGCCTGCCTTTTCTGGTGACCAACCCTCAGACATGAGCCCACCCAGATCACCTCTTTAAAACAAAGACACAGCTATCATCCAGGAAATTCCAAAAGATACAGGAGATCTGTGTTGGTAAGTAGTGATCAAAGATTGAATATTAGAACAAAAGATTTCCCTAGGAAATCACTTAGGAAATGATATAAGTTTTAGGAGCTCTGTGCCAGGAACTAGGGGCAGAGAACAATGTATATATTTGCTATTATTTTATACCATCCAATGTCAGTTTTATATGAAAGTAAAAACCATTACATAAAAGTCAAAGTCATTTAGAGATGAGATCATATAAAAATACTCCATTTTAATATTAGCTTAACTTATGGAAGAAGAAGAGAAGGAGAAAGAATAAATAACCATGTGGTATAGTAGAAAAAAGAAAGAAAAAACAGTTCTGAAAATATTTAATGCCATTATATAAATATCATTCTCTCTGAAACATGATATTCTCATTTATCAATGCTTGCCTTTTCAATTTCACGTTTTTGAGATAATTGGAAAAGATAAAATATTTTAGATTTAGAAATATACTGGCTATTTATTAATTTATTATTGTATTGCTTTCCCCCATGTATTATACTGCAATAGCAATGATTCTGAAAGACTTTCAAAATAGAAAAACACATTGAAAATAAGGCATCTTGTTGTCATTCTTCATATCCCATTGTCACCTACAATGACTAAGCAATGAAGGATATGGGATTACTCTTCTACAAAAAAAAATCAATAGTAACAGTCTTCTTTTTAGAATTGAGAGGACTCTAAAAATATGTGGAGCATAAAGTTTGTCATTTTATCTTTTTTAAATGACATATGTTAAATGAAATGCCACTATGTAGAAATGACCATTCTATAAGTAATGCAATTTCCCTCACCTTTATTTTTTGGAAAATAATTGAAATCACATTTCTCTGTGACCAATCCTTCTTTTAGAGTGAGGATGAAAATGTTATTCCATTGTTCACCTGCATGAAAGCATGTGTCATGCACATTTATAGCAAGTGATGGAAAGGAAATGGAATATTTCAGTACCACAAAGAGTTTCAGACACTCATCAACCAAAGAAGACCTACTTTTTTTTTAAATTCTACTGGACATGATGTTAAATCACTTTATCCTATCACTATTATTGGCACCGTAATTGTATTTGTTTTAGTTTATATGATGAATTCTAAATCAACATATTGCTAATTATAATACAAAGGGTAATATAATACTTGAAGGGAATTTAAATTAGTGAGTCTCTTTAATATACAAAGTTAAGTATGTTAACGTATAAAATGCATTTTATATTTTCCATTTGAAAAATGTTTACTATATCAAAACATTCTATGAAATATAATGACATACAGGCTTGAATCAAGATGCCCAGAACTTTTTCTACTCCATGCTCAAATCAAGGACTATTATAAAAGACAGCTAAAGTGAATTCTTCAGGTTTTTGTTTTATTATAAGGTAGTAAAATATTGTTGGTTATGATCATACAATGTCAAATATGTCATGCTAGGAATTTTATGTGCAATTGGTCATAAATTCCTTGTGATGTAGATATTTTTAGTCCATTGTGTGTGACTACGTGTGTATGTATCTTGTTCAAAGTCAAATGTAGATAGTATACAAAGCCAAGTATCCAAATCTAATATGCTAATGACTTCCATTCAAAAACTATTTATGAACTTGATATTATAGTTTATACTTCCTTTTAATGTCAGTAATTTTAAATATGAATATGCATGATTTTTTTTATTCTTCATTTTCTTTACAATGTAATTTGTTATCCAATTATAAAACTAAGTTCCATGATCAGGTGAGCAGATGCATCCTTCTGCCAAAGATGAAAAGTTAGCAGGTTACCATCACTGCCTTGTGCGTCGTGAGTGTAATTCCATTAGATTTATTTTTTAATAATTCAAATTTAATATTTGGGAGTTCCCTTCGTGGCTCAGTGGTTAACGAATCCGACTAAGAACCATGAGGTGGAGGGTTCGATCCCTGGCCTTGCTCAGTGGGTTAAGGATCCGGCGTTGCTGTGAGCTGTAGTGAAGGTTGCAGACGCGGCTTGGATCCCGCGTTGCTGTGGCTGTGGCGAAGGCCGCAGCTACAGCTCCTGTTAGACCCCTAGCCTGGGAACCTCCATATGCCATGTGTGCAGCTCTAAAAAAAAAAAAAAAAGGCAAATTCTAATTTTTATTAAATATATAATAATATGACAAAAAGAAAGATGAAATATTTCAGAATTTTTACTTTAAGTTTATCAGTTTTTATACAATACTTCTTAACATATGTGTTAAACTTGCATCTCTCTACCCCCCCATATATTTATAGCAGTGAGGGTATAGCTTCTGGGAATACCTGAGTTAGCATCTATGTTCAAATATGTATTCACTCAATTACTTTTAAGAAACATTTAACTACTCTGAACCTTAACACTTAACTACTCTGAACCTTATCTATGTAAAAATAGGACAACTGGAGATAAAAACAGACATCTCTATTCATGTAAAAGTATAAATACATAGGGACATAGATATTGGTAGAATTTTTATGTCTAATACAAATATTTTTTGATAAAATAATTTGGTTCAATATTTTCTAAAGATTTACTTGCAAATACATATTATTTGATGTCTTTAAGAACTAAACATCAATAACATAAATTATATAATACTTATCTTTATTTTATATGCACTATTAACAGAAAATAAATCTAGGCTAAAATTCTTAATTAGAACCATAAGCTAAATTATTTACTGTCATTGTTGTGAAATACAATATAAGATTTACATGATATTAAAAAAAAGCCAAAAAGATCCATTGTATTTTAAGTTACTTTAAAAAGAAACAGTAGCACAGCAAAGGAAACCATGGACAAAACAGACATCTTGCTGAATGGGAGAAAATATTTGCAAAGATATGACTGATAAGAGATTGATATCCAGTATTAATAAATAGCTCATACAGCTAAACATCAAAATAGCAAATAATCCAATTAAAAATGAGCAGAACTACACAGACATTTTCCCACAGAAGGAATTCAGATGGCAAACAAATACATGAAAAGATGCTTCATACCACTGATCATAAGGGAAATGCAAATCAAAACCATGAGAAGATATCACTGTACACAAGTCAGAAAGGCTATCATCTAAAAGAATACAAATAACAAATTCTGGTGAGGATGTGGAGAAAAGGAACTCTTACACTGTTGGTAGGAATGCACATTGATGCTGCCACTATAGAAAGCAGTATGGAGATTCTGCAAAAAAATAAAAATAGAACTATCACACAACCCAGCCATTCTACTCCTGGGTATGTATCTGAAAAAAAAAAAAAAAACACTCATTCAAAAACATATGTGCCACCCCAATGTTCATAGCAGCATTATTTATAATTGCTAAGATATGGAAGAAGCCTAAGTGTCCATCAACAGATGAATGGACAAAGAAGATTAAATACATTTATGGGAACACTACTCAGCCATAAAAAAGAATAAAATTTTGTCTTTTGTAGTAACATGGATGGATTTGGAAGGCATTATACTAAGTGAAATAATCCATACAGAGAAAAATAAATACTGTATCATATCACTTATATGTGGAATCTATGAAATACAACAAGCTAGTGAATATAACAAAAAGAAGATGTATACAGTGGGGAGAGAGGTAGGCATAGTGTAGGGGTTGGGGAGTGGGAGATGCAAACTATTGGGTGTAAGATAAGTTCAAGGATGTCTGGTACAATGGAAGGAATATAGCCGATATTTTGCAATAACTGAAATGGAAAATAACCTTTACAAATTGCATTAAAAATTAAATAAACTGTAAATATGAAGGAAAATATCTCTCAGAATAGGAAAGATTAAACTAAGATGTTTGTTCTACCTCTACTTACAAACTATAAATTACTTAAGCCCTGGACTATGTTCTCAAATTTTCCTTCTTCATTACTGCAAATAAGCCTTGATGATATAATGCATGGATTTTTAATAAATATTGGAAATAGGAGGTAAAACTTAAGACAGTTTTCTTTTTCTCTGATTTAACAAAGTACAGATATGAGTTGAAACAAAACTCTCTACATGTCTTTTATTTATTTATTTATTCAGCCTTTTTAGGGCTGCACTCGCAGCGTATGGAGGTTCCCAGGCTGGGAGTCCAGTAGCCTATGCCACAGCCACAGCAACTCAGGATCCAAGCTGCATCTGTGACCTACACCAGAGCTCATGGCAATGCCAGATCCTCAATCCACTGAGCAAAGCCAGGGATAAAACCCACATCCTCATGGATACTAGTCGGGTTCATTAACCACTGAGCCACAATGAGAATTCCCCCTTTTTTATTTTATGACCTTTTAGATATGATGGAAAATGTGAGTCATATTGTGTAACTTTTCGTCTGGAGGATTACATAGCCTGAAAACTATCTTCTAGGACAAAGTACAATATGTAACTGGAGAGATAAGTTCTTACCTTTACGTTTAGTGACTATTATTTTGTTCATGCCAAAATTTTGAAGAATACACAAATTTAACAAAATAGAAGTAAGATAGTTTCTTTTATTGATAGTTTCTTTTATTTATAATATTCTATTAGTTTCAGATGTACAACACGGTGATGTGATTTTTTATAGATTATACTACATTTAAAGTTATTATAAAACAAGTACTCTATTTCTCTGTGCTGTATGATATATCCTTGTTGTTTATCTCTTGCATATATACTAATTTGTATGTCTCAATACCATACCCCTATCTTGCCTTTCCTTATGTCTTTCTCCCCAGTGGTAACCACTACGTTTTTCTCTATACATGTAAGTTTGCTTCTGTTTTGTTAGGCACATCTGCTTTAGTTTTTAGATTACACATACAGTGATAACACACTGTATCTGTCTTTCTGTCTGACTTATTTCACTAAGCATATATATGACATTTTTTATTCATCTGTTTGTCGACACTTAGGTTGCTTCCTTATCTTTGCTGTTATAAATAATGCTACTATGAACATATGAAAACTGGGGGGCATATATCTATATGCATTAGTGTTTTTGATTTTAATAAATACTCAAGAGTGGGATTGCTAGATCATGTGATAGTTCAATTTTTAGTTTTTTGAGAAAAATCCGTAGTTGCTAAATGAATTTACATCACCAACATTTGCAAGGATTCCTTTTCCTCTATATCCTCAACATTATTTGTTATTTATATGCTTTTTGATAATAGCTATCCTGACAGGTGAAGGGTGATACCTCATTGTGGTTTTGATTTGCATTTCTCTAATATCTAGCAATGCTGAGAATCTTTTCATGTCCCTGTTGACCATCTGTATGTCCTCTATGGAAAAATGTCTATTCAGGTATCCTGCCCATTTTTAACCGTTTTTTTTTTGTTATATTGAGGTGCATAAGCTGTTTACATATTTGGATATTAACACTTATGGATCATATTATCAGCAAATATTCTCTCCCATTTAGTAGGTTGTTTTGTTTGTTATTTTGTCAATGGTTTCTTATGTTGTCTAAAAGCTTTTAAGTTTAATTAGGTCAATTTGTTTATTTTTACCTTTATTTCTTTTCCAATTCTTCCTGGTTGTACAATTTGTTGACATATAACTGTCTATAATATCCTGTTGTAATTTTTGGTGTCTCTGTAGTATTGGGTGTTACTTCATCTATAACATTTCTTATTTTGTTTTGAGGTCTCTCTCTTCTTCTTGATCAGCCTGGAAAAAGCTTTATCTATCTTTTCAGAAAGCCACCTTTTGGTTTCATTTATCTTTTTTTATTGGTATCTATTTTATCTAATTATTTAATCTCTGATTTTTATTATTTCCTTTCTTCTGCTGAATATAGGCTTTATTTTTATTTTGTCTAGTTACTTTAGATGATAGGTTAGGTTGGTAATGTGAGAATTTTCTTGTTTCTTAAGTAAGAACTGTATCACTATAAACTTCCCTATTTTTGCATCCCACAGATTTTGACAAATTGTGTTTCTATTTGTCTTGAGGTATTTTCCAATGTCCTATTTGATTTTTTCATTGACTTACTGGATATTTAGTAGCATGTTGTTTAGTCTTCACATGTCTGTACTTTTTCCATTTATTTTTACTTATTTTTTTTGTCTTTTTGCTTTATCTAGGGCCGCACCCACAGTATATGGATGTTCCCAGGCTAGGGGTCTAAAAGGAGCTGTAGCTGCTGGCCTTCGCCACAGACACAGCAATGCAGGATCCAAGCCAGGTCTGCGACCTACACCACAGCTCATAGCAACACCAGATCCTTAACCCACTGAGCAAGGCCAGGGATCAAACCCGCAACCTCATGGTTCCTAGTCAGATTCGTTAACCACTGAGCCACGATGGGAATTCCTCCATTTATTTTCTGTAACTGATATCTAGTTTCATACCATTATGGTTGAAAAAAAAATGCTTTCTATAATTTCTTTCCTTTTAAATTTGTTGAGATTTGTTTTGTAGCCTAGCTTGTGATCAGTCCTGGTGAAAGTACCATGTGCACTTGAAAGGAATGTGTTTTGCTCTTTTTGGATGGAATGTTCTATAGATAACTATTAAGTCCGTATATTTATTACACTATTTTAAGACTGCTGTGGCCTTACTGATTTTCTGTGTGGATGATCTGTGCATTAATGTGGGGCGATAAAGTTCCCAATTTGTATTGTATTGTCAGTTTCCCTCTTTATGTCTCTGATTGTCTTATATATTTAGACATTCCTATACTGGGTCATATATGTTAAAGAATGTAATAAATTTCCTATATTGATCCCTTTATCATTTTATAATGTCTTTTTTCTTTTTTGTTATAGATTGTTTCAAAATTGATTTTATCTGATATCAATATTGATGATAGACCCAGTTTGTCATCATTTATGTTTGCATGAAATATCTTTTTCAGTCCATGTGTGTTTAGCTATTAAGTGAGTCATTTGCAGTCTCATGTAGAACGATCTTTGTTTTGTTTTGTTTTTTTCCAATCATCTACTCTATGTCTTCTAATTGGAACATTTAATCCATTGACATTTAAAGTAATTACTAATAAGTATGTACATATTGCCGTTTTGTTTTCTTCCCTGTAGTTTAATGATTTTCTTTATTCTCTGCTTGCATTCTTTTAACTCTATTTTATGTATCTATTGTAGGTTTTTGATTTGTGGTTACTATATGAGTCATATATTTTGACCTATAGACATAAAATTTTACCTATTTGTTTTAATATGGTAGGCATTTAAGTTTCAAGCACATTTTTAATTAATTTTTATCCCCCATATTTTGTGTTTCTGATACAGTATTTTCAATATTTGTTTTTCCTTTACTCTTTATTGTAGTTATAGTTGACTTTATAATTTTTGTCTTTTAATTATTTTACTAACTTACTAGAGTAGTCTATCCTCAGCTTTTACTGTATATTTCATTTTACTAGTGGGATTTTTCCTTTACTATAGATTTTTACTTATTGTTATAGAATTTTCCTTTTTACTTAGTAAAGAACATTTAATATTTCTTTTAAGGAAGGTTTATTTTTATTTATTTATTTACTTTTTTTGCCTTTTGTCATTTTATGGCTGCACCTGCGGCATGTGGAGGTTCCCAGGCTAGGGGTCTAATCGGAGCTGTGGCCACTGGCCTGCGCCACAGCCACAGCAACGCAGGATCCGAGCCGCATCTGCAACCTACACTACAGCTCACGGCAATGCCAGATCATTAACCCACTGAGCAAGGGCAGGGATCGAACCCACAACCTCATGGTTCCTAGTCGGATTCATTAACCACTGCGCCACAACGGGAACACCCTAAGGAAGGTTTAGTATTGATTTTTTTTTTTTTTTTTTAGTTTTTGCTTGTCTGAGATGTTCTTTGTCTCTTCTTCATTTCTAAATGATAACCTCCCTGGGTAGAATATCCTAGGTTGCAGGATTTTCCCCTTTCACCAATTTGAATATATCCTACCATTTCCTTCTTCTCTGCAAAGTTTCTGCAGAAAAATCAGGTGATAGCCTTTCATTATTAATGATTTGTTTTAATTGTCTATTAAATTGTTTATTTTTATTTCTTTTTTCCCCAGAATGTCTCCTTCTTTCAATTGAAAGCAAATTCTCTTTTTCTCCTATTTTTGCTTATCTTCCTCTGTCTCAGTGAAATTAATTGAAACAGTTACTTCTGGTGGTCTTGAAGGGTTGTCCTTCTGGTGGTCTTGAAGGGTATATCCCTGTACATTTTGTGTGTGGCTAGTGGCTTTGATAGGAGAGCTGTGTTTAACAGTAATAGAAGTCACATCTTTCTTCAGGGTTTACAAGAATCTGTCAAGTTTGTAGGAAGTGCTACTGGAGATGGAGGGTTTAGGAACAGAGACAGGCATGAGCCAGGGCCTCCTCTCATCTCAGTGGCTGTTACCATTCTATTGGAGGCAGAGAGCTGGTCCCAAGTTGCTGGAGCAGAAGCCCTGAGGTTCAGGTCTGAGCTGTTTCTGTCCGCATCAGTACCAGTACCATTGCCCCGGAGGGGAGCAGTGCTAAAGCCAGAGAGGCCCATGAGAGCTCTTAGTGAATGACAGGGCAGGGGCTATGGCAGTCCAGATGCAGACAGGTTAGTGCTGCTTCAGATGTGCTGTCTGAAAAAATGACTGTAATGGCTGCCCTCACCCTACACAGAACCTACCTCCAGTCCAAACCACCTTTATCCCTCACAGCTGAACTCTCCATCTCTGCTGTCCTTGCCTTGTTGTGTAGCTGTGTCATAGTGCTGGTGGGGCTCATGTGGGCACTTGGCATGTGTCAGGATGCAAGCTATTGTGGAATGCCCACAGATAGGCTGGAGCTACTTCTGATACACTGCCTGCATAAGCAGCGATAATGGTTGCCTCTCCTTTTCTACTTAGATGTTTCACTGGTTCTGAGCCACCTCTGTTCTCATAGCTGTGTTCCTTCCTAGGTTATGGCAGCCCTCTCTCCAGTGTAGAGCCATAATGTGAAGTAAGTGATGTTGAACCATTCCCTTGCCTCAGGCTAGGGTATATACTGGGTGGACAGTTGTGAGAAACCAGCCAGCCATCAGCACAGTTTCAATCCACCCTCTCTGACCCCAATTTGGGAGCAAATGAGGTAGAAGTCCAGCCTTCCCATAGTCCTCCTATTAGTCCCACTTGTCATCCAGCTAACCAAGGTGGACTAGTCTCTGTGTCAGACCCCAACACTGGAACACACATTATGTAACTCAAATTGTTCACTCCCCAAGGAGAACCTCCACCTGTAATCACCATTTTCCTCTGACTAGGTGCCAACCCAATTTTGTGTTATTTGCTTGTTCAGGAGTCTTCCTGCCAGTTTCCAGTGAGAAATCTTCCATATGTAGATGTATTTTTGATGAGCTCATTGGGGGAGTTGAGTTCTACATTCTCCTATTCTGCCATTTTTTTATCTACTCTTGAGACTTGAGTTTCTGTTTCTGTGTTTTCAGAGTGTTATATGTCAGAATAGCTATAGAATTCAGGTACTGTTCTTGTAGAGTGTGTATACTTTAAACTAAGTAGAATAGCTTCTTTCTAGCACTTAAAGATCATAACATTAATTTTGTACAATCTGCTTTGAATGAGTGGATACTGCTTACCTGTGTACATGTACTGGTGAAGTGATTCCTCTATAGTGCTTTCATTGGCAGTTGCCCACATAGTCTACTGACTTTTCTATCTTGTAGCTTTTCTACATGCACTAGTTTTATTCAAAGACAGCAGCCAATCATATATTCTTTGGTGCATGTGTTGATCTTCTCAGTCATGGACGCCATTATAGTATTATGCTTACAAAGTGTTTCAATAGGTACTTGAGCTTCTTATGTTGCTTACTAATAATTGCCCTCTTTGGGTTCACTTGACAATTGCTTTGCTTTGGTAGTGAAGTTTCTCCAATTCAATTTACATAGCTAACTATACAGTGCTGATCCACAAATTTTCTAGAACTCAAATATTTTAGTAGTGGAAATATTCATTTATTAATACAGCAAGACATTATTCATTGTGAATTTGAATTTTAGGGGTAAAAGCAAATATAACAGAACTTTAGAAAGTCAAAGAATGTAAGAAATGTCAAAGGACAGTTTAATAAAACTATATACTATTAGTAAAAATATTATAATGAAGAGGAAAGATAAGCCACTTTGAATTAAAATGTTGTAGAAGAAAATGGGATTTAGGACTGAATTTGAAAGACATTATTGGCAGTTTTTGCTTTATTCCTAGATCCATTAGATCTGTTTTCAATGGCCCATGGGACAAAGAGAGGAAGCATTTTAATTTATTAACAACAGCCACTCTTAACACCTGTACCTTTACCTTATTAAACTGTTAGACACCTGTAGGATACAGAAAAACACATGGATGGAGTTTAGGTGCTATTTTAGTAAAGGTGGTATGAAACAATTGATTTTGAAATTGCAAAGAATAAATAAGGGACAATAGTTAAGACTTTCTATCTGAAATTACTTAAATAATATGAAAATATGTTGACTCCAATTAATGTAAGTCAGGAAAAAGAGTAGGCCTTGATGTTGACCTGAATATATCCCTGTAATTATCTTGTTTGAGTGCTCTTTCACAAGTTTGCTTTGAAGTCATTCTCTATTAGAAATGGTTACTGTCATTCCAGATTCATGGTTGTACTTAATTTTAAGAAACATGGTTTTTGCCATAGAACTTTCTTTAAGAGAAATGAAATGTTTCCTAGTAATCACTAGGAAATTAGTAACCATGTTTTGTTTTTACAAATTGGTTTAAATGCTCATATCTGAACTAGTCACTGGCAAAAATTATACTTTGCTAATCCTTTTGAGCCAGTGGGAGTGGTCAGCTTCTCCGAAGACATGTTGATTCCTATGAATGAGGATGGGATAAGAAAAGTTCTTCTGGAGAATCTTAAAGTGGGGAATAGATATTTGATGGATATCAAGGAAATTTCATTATTTGATTGACATCAACTGTGAAATTATTTACCCTGGACTCACAATATTTTAAATATATTAAATTGAATATGTCAAAATATACATTGGGTTATTTTTTATTATAACATATTATACTTTCCTCTATTTTATACAGATTATGAAATTATAATAGCATTTAAATCTTCATATTGATTTTTTTTTCTATTTTAGCTCTATTAGGAAAATGTAATAGTTTTATATCTCAAGCTAGAATTTTTTCTGTCTTTTTTGAAGGTTTATCAATTATTGCTAACCTAATACAAATTTTTAGTGTTATGTATGTATATTTTCTTGATGAGTATATCTTCCTATATTGTTATTTTCTGTGGTACATATCCCCTTGCTTTTTCTTGAATTCAGTTTTGTCGGATATGAAATTTACTGTAACTATTTTGATTTATATTTGTATTATATACTAGTTGTAATGTTTCATTGTATTTTTCTATTCATTGATTCATTGTTCTACCCATTATTAGGGTAAATTCTTACACTGATAGATTTAACATAATGCCACACTTGAATTCACACAAATTTCTGATATTATATTCACAGTTCCTACTATTTTATATGCCCATTGTTACTTTTATTCTCTTTTTCTTCTTTCATTTAATATAGCAAGCTTACTTTAGGTCTAAAATCAACTGTTGTTATTACCCTAATTGCCTTTACTGAAAATCTATACTCATATTAACCTTTGTTGATTAACTGATTAATTGAAAAATAGTCATACAGAGTTTATAAAAGGCAATGCATATATGTGTGTGTATATATATATATATATATATATTTAATCTCTTTTATCTGTCTAACCAAGATATAGATATAACTTATTAGGTAATTACTAAACAGACAACTAAATAGACATTATAGGGAAGTAAATGTACGTCAATATCTCTTAGGAATGTATACACAACAAAATTCTAGGAAATTGAATATGGCAATATCTAAGAAAGAATTATATACCACGACCCAGAAGGATTTATCATAGTAATGCAAAGTTGGTTTAACATGTAAAAATTAATTCATGAAATTAAGGGCAAAAACCATCATCTATGTTCATCTTAATAGATTGAAAATTCAACTCCATTTCATGATAAAACACTAAAAAAAAAAAAAAACTAGTAATAAATGTTAACATCTTAACCTGATAAAATATGCTATGAAATAAAACAAGACAAGGATGTCTACTCTTCCAAGTTGTATTCAACACTATATGGGTGGTTCTGGCCAGGAAAATCAGCAATAAAATGTGTACAGATTAGAAAGAAAGAATTATAACTATCTCTACCCACAGAGAATATGATATCATACGTATTGAAAATCCTAAGTAATCATCCACTAAGAAATGATTAGAACTAATATATTAGGAGTTCCCATTGTGGCTCAGTGGTAATGAACCCAAATAGTATCCATGAGGACACAGGTTCTATGCCTAGCCCTGCTCTGTTGGTTAAGGATCCAGCACTGCTGTGAGCTGTGGTGTAGGTCAGAGACACAGCTTGGATCCTGCATTACCACTGCTATGGCATAGGTTGGGATCTGTAGCTACAATTTGATCCCTAGCCTGGGAACTTCTGTATGCCACAGGTGCAGCCCTAAAAAAGTAAATAAATAAATAAATAAATAAATAAATAAATAAATAAATAAATAAAATCACCAATATTTAGTTCAAAAAGCTTGCAGGATATAAGTATATATATAGCATATAAAATCAAGTTTGTATACATTTTTCAGTGAAGAATCTGAAAATGAGCTTAAGGAAACTGTTGACATTAGCATCAAAAAATAAACTACTAAGGAATGCATTTAGCAAAAGTGCAAAATCTTTACTCTGAAAACTAGAAGAAACTTCGAAGGAAATGGAAAAACATCCTATGATAATGGATTAGAAGATGTAATAATGACAAGGTGTCAGTATTCAATCTATAGATTCAACACAATCCCTAGTCAAATCTGACCCAATTTCTTTGGACCAGTTGACAAAGCTGCTTCTAAAATTCACATAAAATAGTAAGGAATCCAGAATATCTAAAATAATTTTGAGAAATTTCACTTTTTGATTTCATAACTTATTATAAATCAAGAGCAACTTAGACAGTGAAATACTGGCATAAGATGAACAATCTAGATCAGTGGGATAAAATTAGGAGACCAGAAATCAAGCCACATGTCTATGTCAACTGATTTTTGACAAGGGTGCCAAAACCATTCAGTGAGAAATGAACAGTCTTTTCAACAAATGTTGCTGTTATAACTGAATATCAACATATTTTTAAAAAAAATAGTTTAACCCCTATATCACATAAATTATACATATTAGTTAAAATCAGTTAAAAACCTAAATATTAGTTGAAATATGAAACTTTGGTAATAACATGTAGACATATTTCTTCATGGAATGGATTAGGCAATGATTATAATACCCACAGTACAAGCTATAAAAAAAGAAAAAAACAGATAAATTGGACATTACAAGAATTTAAAACAAAATTAAACAATTTCTGTGTTTCAAAGGACAGCATGGAAAAGACACCCAAAGAATGGGGAAAAATTCTTGAAAGTCATATATCTTACAGAAAACTTATATGCAGATTATATAAATCATCATATCAGTATAATAAAAAGACAACACAATTTTAAACTTACAATGTATCTGCATAGACATTTCTCCAAAGAAGATATAAACATGGACAATAGACATGTGAAAAAATATGCAAAACTCTTAGCCATTAAGGAAATGAAGATTAAAAATTTAGTAAGATATCACTTCACACCCACTGGGATGACTATACTTAAAAAAAAAAAAGCAGAGATAAGGGTTGAAAGAATGTGGAGAAATATAAAAAATTCATCCACTGCTGGTGAATGTAATATGGTTAGCTGCTGTGGAAAACTGTCTGGCAATTTTCTCAGAATGTTACAAATAGAGTTTTCATGTGGCCTAGCAATATCCCTACTAAGTTATATACATGAAAAATGAAAACAAATGCACCTAAAAACCTGTACATAAATATTTATAGCAAAATATTTCATAATATATAAAACGTATAAACATCTCAAATCACCATCAACTTATAAGTGGATTCAAAATGTTGTATACCCATATAATATAATATCATTCATTAATAAGATTGACATATCAATATATATTTTAATACAAATAAGCCTTAAACTCATTATTGTATATGAAAGAAGCCAGACATAAAGGACCAGATATTTTGAGTTCCGATTTATTTGAAATTTTCAGAATAGACAAATACTTAGCCATATGAATGAGATAAGTGATAGCTTAGGTCCGAGGTGTTTGGAGGAAAATGGGGAATGACTACTAATGGGTATATATTTTCTTTTAAGGATATTAAATAGTTATAAAATTTGTTGAGTTGATGGGTATACAATTCTGCATATGTACTAAAATCTATTGACTGTAGGCTGTAAAGGGATAAATTTCCGAGCATGTGAATGATATTTTAATAAAGCTCTTATTTAAAAAGTAAATTACTTTGGTCAGTCTCCCAGTTACTTTCTCTACTACCCATTTTAATATTATCTATTTTTTTCTTTTTATGCTAGTAATCATTTTGGTTTTTGCTTTATTAGGCATAATTAAATTACTAAATTGTTTGATGACTCTTTCTTTCATAGGTGTTTCAGCATTTTCTTGAATTTATTTATCTTCCTTATTAGTGGCTCCTGAAAGAATGTTTTCAAAGTCTGTTTTCATTAAACAAGCATTTAGAGATTTTGTATACATCAGATCATTTTTATTACCCTAAAAACTAAGTGAATTTTTGAGTTGTCTTATAATTTTAAGCTCCAATTTATTATAATCCTACAGAAATAAAACTATAGTGAATTACCAGGTCTCACGTTGCTTTTCAGAAAGCTATCAATGTCATTTTACTCATTTGGAACTGATATTCTTTGGCATTATTAAATTTACTCTTAAGTGTGTAATTTTAATTATATATTCCATATGACATACTATAAAGCCTTTTGAAATAGAAATTTTACCATTTTGATTTCCAGGAAATTTACACCATCATTTCTTAACTATTTTTTCTCAGGTATGTTTTCTCTTTCCTAAGATAACCTTATTTATTTCCTATATTACTTTTCACTTTTCATTCTGATTTGTTAGTATTAATCATAAGATTTCTATCATTCTTGCTGCATTTTGGGAAAACTTTATCTACTCCAGCGGTTTTGCTTCCTAAAGTGAATTATTCTCATATTTAGTAATAGCGCTTTTTTACTTAAATATTTAATTATTTTTTTTATGTGCTCACATACCCCTTATGATGTCTACATTTCTGTCTAGTAATATATATGGAGGTAAGGTCAAAAGACAGGCCCCAATTTAAGTTTATCAATGTGAGCTTAAGAGGGAAAGGACGGA
Source organism: Catagonus wagneri (assembly GCA_004024745.2). Lineage (NCBI taxonomy): Eukaryota > Metazoa > Chordata > Mammalia > Artiodactyla > Tayassuidae > Catagonus > Catagonus wagneri. The sequence goes on from PVHT021183528.1 coordinate 5,806,525, forward strand.
ATTCAAGCAAAGTGATTCAGGTAACAAAAAAACACAGCTAATCACCCTAATTTGCTGCCACTCCTCTTAGGGAAATTTTAATTTTATTCTACCAAGACTGGGGCCTGATTGGCCATAAAAGCCACTGGTAATATGGGAAGAGAGGGGTGTGGCCCCACCATAGCAGACTCTTCTCAGTGTGTTCACAGTGTGTGTGCTTCCACCACTAGGAGCTCTGAACATGCAAATACTGAGGAACTGCCCACAGTGGAGGTAGGGCTGAAATCTGAGCTGATTTCCTGGGAGTGCAAGACTTTCAAGGATTTATGCAGCAAGGGGCTTTGTGAGTGCAGCAGCTGTGGATATTAGAGCTGATTACTGGGACTCTCATGGCTTAGGCCAGTCTGGTACCAATGGCAGAAGGCTTTGTGGAATGTGCACACGAAGACAGGTCTAGGGTCTGGGCTAATATCTAGTGCTTCTACATGGAGTTGAGACTTCAGAGGATTTACACCATTGGTTTTGTTAGCACAGCCCCTGAAGTATCTCTGGGCTGATGGATGGAGTTCCCACAGCTGAAGCAGGGCCAAAGGCACTACCAAAAAGAGTGTATTTTTTGTGTTCACAGTAGATGACAGGCAACATCACAAAGCACACATCCCAGGGGACACCTCCTGGGGAGGAATACGCCATGGCTCCTTTTCCAGCAGGAATGCTCCATTCCCTTCCACCTCACATGGCCACTTAGATCTGGATCTGGGGCTTCTACCCCAAATGGAAGGTGGGGGACTGCCCCAGATAACAAAACAGATCACACCCTCTATTAAGGAGATAACTACCAGCATACCTTGAGGAAAGAGGAAAGAGGAAATGGTGGCATCCATGCAAAAAACAGCCGTTGTACAATAATATTAGACTCACACAGGCTACATGGGGAAGCACCTACATAAAAACAACCCATGAGACCACAGTAGATAACTGTTTCTCTATAACTCATAGAGTCACAGAAATATAAATAAAGCAGAGAAGCCACTCCCAATTAAAAATGCAAGTGAAATCCCCTAAAAGAACAATGAATCAGACCTCTCCAGTCTACCAGACTCAAAGTTTAAAAAGGCGATATCAAAAATGCTGAAGGGATTAAGAAAAGCTATCAAGAGAAAAACAGATCATAGTAACAAGGAGCTAGAAACTAGAAAGAGCAGGCAAACAAAATCAGACAACTCAATTGCTGAGATCAAAACTGAGCTTAGGAGTTCCCATTGTGGCTCAGCAGAAATGAATCTGACTAGGAACCATGAGGTGGGGCATTGATCCCTAGCCTCGTCAGTGGATTAAGAATCTGGCATTGCCATGAGTTGTGGTATACGTTGCAGACACAGCTTGAATCTGATGTTGTTGCTACTGTTGCATAGGCTGGAGGCTACAGTTCCAATTCAACCCCTAGCCTAGAAGCCTCCATATGCCATGGGTGCAGCCCTAAAAAGAAAAAAAAAAGAAAAAAAAGCTTAAGGCAATAAATAGAAAATTTAAAAATGCAGTAGAATGAATAGGTGCTCTATAAGATAAAATAATGGAAACCACCCAGTCAGAACAGCAGATAGAAAGACAAATGAAAACTGGAATTCTCCTTATGGTTCAGTGAGTTAAGAATCTGACTGCATCAGCTCAGTTCACTGTGGAGGCATGAGTTCAGTCCCAGCCTGAGTTACTGCAGCCTGGGTTATTACCGGGTTAAAGGAGCCGGCATTGCCACAGCAGTGGCATAGGTCACAGCTGTGGCTCATATTCAATCACTGGTCCAGGAATTTCCATATGCCACAGGTGAGGACATAAAATAATAATAAAATAAATTTTTAAAAGGAAAGACAAATTAAAATAAAAACAACACATTATACCTATGGGGTAATATAAAGTGTGTCAATCTATGCAGATTAGGGACCACAGAAGAAGAAGAGAAAAGTGGATCAAAAAAGTATTTGAAGAAACTGTGGCTTAAAACTACCCAAACATTAAGAAGGAAACAGATATCCAGGTATAGGAAGCACAGAATGTCCCATGCAAGATGAAACTAAACAGACCTACACCAAGATATATTATAATTAAGATAGCAAAAGTTAAAAATAGAGGATTCTAAAGGAAGCAACAGAAAAAAAAAAAAGAGTTAGTTACAAGGGAACCCCAGTAAAGCTATCACCTGATTTCTCTACTGAAATATTATAGACCAGAAGAAAGTGAGGAAATACATTCAAAAGCCCTAAAAAAAGAAAAACTTGCAACCTAGGACACTCTACCCAGCAAGACTCTCATTTAGAATAAAATGAGAAATGAAGAATTTCTCGGATAAATAAAAACTAAAAGAATACAACAATAATAATCTTACCTTAAAGGAAATACTTCTCTAACTAGAAAAAAAGGACAAATGTATAGGAACGGGAAAAATTGCAATATGAAAACCAAATATATAAAAGGATTGTAGATCACTTAAATAAAAACCAGTCCATACATTAAAAAATGCTAATATGATTATAACTATAATAAACAGCAAAAGGATAAGCATGAAAATTTAAAATACGACATCAAAATCATAAAATGTGGGGGAATGCAGTAAGAAAATGTAGATTTTTTAAGAATGTGTTTAGCTTATATGACTACCAGTCTAAAGCAGGGAGATATAGAAATGAATCAACATACTGGAAAACCAAAGTAACCGCAAATCAAAAACATAACAGTAGATTCACAAAAACAAAAAAGAAGATAATTCAAGCATAATAAAACAGTAAGTCATCCAACCAAAAACGGAAAAAAAAGGAATTAAGGAATTAAGAAGAAATACAAATCAACTGGAAATGAAGGTTATTAAGCACATACCTATCAATAATTTCCTTTAATATCAATGGACTAAATGTGCTGATTATAAAAGCACAGTTGGTGGGAATGTAAGCTGGTACAAACGCTATGAAAAACAGTATGGAGGTACCTTAGAAAACTATACATAGAACTAACATATGACCCAGCAATCCCACTCTTGGGCATATATCCAGATAAAAATTTCTTTGAAAAAGACACTCGTACATGCACGTTCATTACAGCACTATTCACAATAGCCAAGACATGGAAATAACCCAAATGTCCATTGACAGATGATTGGATTAGGAAGATGTGGTATATATACATGATGCGGAATACTACTCAGCCATAAAAAGAATAAGATAATGTCATTTCCAGCAACGTGGATAGCATTAGAGACCCTCACACTGAGTGAAGTAAGTCAAAAGGAGAAAGACAAATATCATATGATATTACTAATATCTGGAATCTAATGACTGCACAAATGAACCTTTATACAGAAAAGAAAATCACAGACTTAGAAAATAGACTTGTAGTTGCCAAGAGAGTGGGGGAGGGAGTGGGACGGTATGGGAGTCTAGGGTTAAAAGTTGTAGACTGTTGCCTCTGGGATGGAAAAGCAAGGAGATCCGGCTGTATAGAACTGGGAACTATGTCTAATCACTTGTGATGAATCCATATATGTATGTGTAACCAGGTCACCACGCTTTGCAGTTGGAAAACTGACAGAAATCTGTAAAGCAGCTATAATGGAAAAATAAAACAATTAAAAATTAAAAATTAAAAAAGTGACAGATTAAATAATAAAACGAGAACCTAAAAAATATGCTGCCTATAAAAGACTCACTTAAGTGTGAAGGACACATACAAATTGAAAATGAAAGGATGGAAAAGAATAATTCATACAAGTGGAAATGCCAGACAAGCAGGGGGAGAAATAAGCATATGAGATAAAAAAGGCTTGAAAACAAAGGCCATCAAGAAAGAAAAAGAACAATGTAAAGTGATAAAAGAATTAATTCACAACTCCCTGAAAACAAGTCCAGGACCAGATGGCTTCACTGAGGAACTCTGGAAATATACCAGACAGAATTTATACATATTCTTCTCAAACTCTTTCAAAATATTGAAGATGACAGAGCACTCCTAAAGTCATTCTATGAAGCCTCCATCACTCTAATATCAAAACCATTCAAAGGCACTACCAAAAAAAGAAAATTACAGGCCAATAACTTTGATGAAGATATATGTAAAAATCCTCATCAAAATATTAGCAAATTTAATCCAACAACACATTAAAAGTATTATACACCATGGTCAAGTTGGATGCAAACTTGATATGCAAAACAATAAATGTGACAACCAAATAAACAAAAGAAAAACAATGCATGATCATCTCAATAGATTCAGAAAAAAACATTTGATAAAATTCATTATCCGTTCATGATAAAAACTCTCACCAAGTGGGTATAGAGGGAACATATGTCAGCATAATAATAGCTATTTATAACAAATGCATATCTAGCATAATACTCAATGGTGAAAAGCTGAAAGCCTTCCCACTAAAATGTGGAACGAGACAAAGATACCTCTCTTCTCACTTCTATTCATCATGGCATAGGAAGTCCTAGCCACAGCAATCAGAGAAACAAAATAAATAAAATGTATCCAAACTGGAAGGGAAGGGGTAAACTTTTCATTACACATGGATGACAGGATACTATACCTAGAAAACCCTAAAGCGTCCAAATAAAAACTGCTAGAACTAATAAGAGAATTCATTAAAGTATCAAGATAAAAGAATAACATACACAAATCAGTTACATTTCTTTACAGTAACAATGAAATATCATAAAGAGAAAGTACCAAAAAAAAAGCCCTTTTAAAATTGCATCAAAAAATTCCTAGGAATAAACCTACCAACAAAGTGAAAGACAGATATGTTGATAACTATAAAACATTAATCAAGGAAATTAAAGAGGATGCCAAGGAATGGCAAGATATTACATGCTCTAAAGTTGGAAAAATTAATATTGCAAAATGGACTTACTACCCAAAGCAATGTACAGATACAATGCAATCCCTATCAAATTATCCATGACATTTTTCACAGAATTAGAAAAAATAATCCTAAAATTTGTATGAACCAAAAAAGACTAGAATTGCCAAAGTGATCTTGAGGAAAAATAATGAAACTAGAGGCACAATCCTTGTAGATTGCAGACAATATTACAAAGCTACAGAAATCAAAATATGTTATTGGTACAAAAACAGATATATGGACCAATGGAACAGAACAGAGCCCAGAAATAAAGCCACATAACTATGGTCAATAAATCTTTGACAAAGAAGGCAAGAATATAAATGGAGAAAAGACAATCTCTTTAGCAATGGTGTTGGGAAAGCTGGACAGCCACATGTAAATCCATGTAGTTAGAAGACTCACACCACCCACAAAAGTAAACTCTAAATGGCTTAAAAGACTTAAATATAAGACATGATAAGATAAAACTCCTAGAAGGTGACATAGGCAAAACATTCTCTAGCATAAATTATAGCAATATTCTTAGGTCAGTCTCCCAAGGCAAAAGAAGTAAAAGTAAAAAGAAACAAACGGGGCTAATCAAATTTATAAACTTCTGCACAGAAAAAAGAAACTATAAGAAAAATGAAAAGACAACCTGCAGAATAAGAGAAAATATTTGCAAATGATTACAGCAGAGGCTTAATTTCCAAACTATACAAATAACTCATATAGTTCAATGCCAAAAAAACAAACAGACCCCCTAAAAATGGGCGGAAGACCTAAATAGACATTTCTCCAAAGACATTCAGATAGCCAAAAAGCACACAAAAAGATGGTCCATAGTGCTAATTATTAGAGAAGTTAAAATCAAAACTACAATGAGTTATTACCTCACACAAGTAAAAATGGCCATCATCAAAAAGTCTACAAATAAGCTCTTGAAAGAATATGGAGAAAACAGAACCCTCTTATACTATTGGAGGGAATGCAAATTGGTGCATCCATTATGGAGAACAGTATGGAAGTTCATTAAAATACTAAAAATAGAGTTATCGTGATTCAACAATCCCACTCCTGGGTATATATATCCAGAAAAATGAATAGAGATCTTAATTGTAAAAGATATATTCGTCCCTATGTTCATAGCAACAGTATTTACAATAGTTAAGACGTAGAAACTAACTAGGTTTTTATCAACAGCAATGGATAAAGATATAGTAAAGATACTGGATAAGATATATATAGCACATATTACATAAATATGTGCTATATATATAAAATTGTGTATACATATGCAACTGAATATTAATCAACCATAAAAAAGAATGAAATAATGCCATTTTCAGTAATGTGGGTAGACCTAGAGATTACTACATTAGGTGAAGTAACTTAGAGAAAGAACAATATTATATGATCACATAAAAATAATGCAAATAAACTTAATTACAAAACAAAAACAGACTCACAGACATAAAGAATAAACCTGTGGTTATCAAAGTGGAAATGGTGGGGAATAGATAAATTGGGAGCTTGGGATTAACAGCACACATTGCTATACATAAAATATACAAACACCAAGGACCTATTACAGAGGACAGAGAACTATATCTTGTTATAACCTGTAATGGAAAAGGTTGAAACGAACACAACACTGTAAATTCAACTATACTTCAAAAGACCTCGAAAACTGTAAATTCAGAAAACAGCACTTATGTAGAATATCTCAAAAGACCACTGCAGAGTAAGTAGTAAATGTTACAAATTCCCCACAATATATATATTTGAATGTTTGATCATTTCAGTTTAAAACTTTTCAGCTTTGAGAATTTTTCATGATTAAATTATAATTTTATTTTTCTTTCAATTGGAAGCACTAAATTAAACTTTTAATTTCCTTCCTCTTTTTTTTTTTTTTTTTTTTTACTACAGCTTCTGGCGTAAGCCACAGCTAGGACCATGCCAGATCCAAGCAGTGTCTACAACCCATACCACAGCTAACAGCAACACCAGATCCTTATGCCACTGAGCAAGGCCAGGGATTGAACCCACGTCCTTGTGGATACTAGTTGGGTTCATCACTGCTGAGCCATGACAGGAACTCCAAGTTTTAATTTTTTTTTGTCTTTTTCCCTTTCTAGGGCCGCTCACGAAAACACCAGATCCTTAACCCACTGAGTGAGGCCAGGGATCAAATCCAGAGGATATTTGGTTGTAAAATAAATTATTGCATTTGCATGAAAAATACATAAGCATCTCCACCATTTTAACTGGTGAAAGGACAAACGAGCCAAGAAAATAATTATCAATAGCCATGAAGAAGCTTTTAACAGAAAAGGAATCACATGTGGCCCATAAACCCATGGAAAAGATGCTCAACCTTGTAAATAATCTTGAAAATGCATTAAAATTCTACATTTTATATCCAGTAGCCTGATAAAAAGAAAAGTCTGGCGATGCCAAAACTTGGCAAAAATAATTCAGACTCCGCTCATAAGAGCATAAATTGGTACCACCATTTGTAAATCAATTTAACAGTAGCTTTTAAATAAATGATGTATTCTATTTGATTCCGAAATTTTATTTCTCCCTATGCATTCTAAAATAATTTTACATATGTATAAGGAGAGATGTATAAGTATATTCATTCCAGCACTGTCTTCTGATAACAATAAAGAGTTGCTGGCACAGCTTTAAATTAAGCAGTATAATAGAAAAATAAATTACGGTTTTGCAGAAATTATACAGTAATGAAAATGAATTTTAGGTAGGCAAGTCAATGTACAAATCACGAGAACACACTGACAAAAAGACACTGCAAAACATTTAAAATACATATTACAGATAGTTACATAATTGGTAATAATATAAAACCATGCAAGGAATGGCAGATGCCATATTAAGAGAGTGCTTACTTATCTCTGGGGGTTGAGGGAGGCGTAGAGAGGTTGTTTAAACTTACCTGTATTTTTATTGATAATATTCAAAATATTATTAATTGCTACGTTTTAAGAAACAACTGAAGATGATGTTAATGCTCTGGAATTAAATTATTGCATTCAAATTCTAGCTTGCCATTTGCTAGTTGTTTTACTTTAGATAAGTTATTTAATTTCTCTGTGACATTTCCTCATTTATAAGGGAGCTGGTAAGAGTATACTCCTCATAATGTTATGAATATTACATGGGTTAATATTTATAAATAGCTTAGAACATAAAAGCCCTATATTGGTATTTGAGTAGTAAGGTAAAATTAATTAGATGGGTACTGTGTATTTGGTTATTAACTAAATAGTTCTTACAAAATAATTTAGCTGATAATTGTAATGACAATTTTAAAGCAGTTTGTGGCCAAGAACAACTTAATGAACAAAAGAAGAAAAGTGTCAATTTCTTTCAAGAATCTTGGCTATAAAAAGGAAAATGGTAACTCAATGACCATGTGGCTATGAGAGAACTTCTGCTTTTACAGGAAGGCAGAAGACCAAGGTGAAAGTGGTCTTATGATATTCTTGAGAGAAGGAATGAGACTAGAACAAGCTCCTAAAATCTGGGAACTGGTTTAATTTGAGATTAATTAAAGTCTTATTTTGGGTGAGGCCAACTGGTGCTTCTTAGGAAAGAGCCAAGGGAAAAATAGAGAGATAATTTAAAATATTATTTATTCTAGGAAAGAGGTTGACAGAATTGCTGACCAAGGGCCTCTCCTTCTTCAGCAGTAGGATGTGTGATTAACTTATGACAACTGCAAAGGAGCTCCTTGAGGACAGTCCTTAAAATCTGAGGGGGAAAAGTAATTCTAATGATTTAGGGTTAATTAGACAGTAGCATCTCAAAATCATTGTTCTATAATATTTTCCATCAGAACTATAGAACATAAAATTGAAAAGTAAAGTGCAATTGATGAAACTGTCACTCTAATTTTTCATTTTACTGAGAAGAATAGAGAGTAGTGATTGGAGTGGGGGCTCTGGTTTTGAAAATCCAGGGTTCTAGTTAAGACTCTAATCTTTGCCAAGTATTTAAAGTCTCTGGATTACTTTTAAAATACCAGTAAAATGGTAACAATAATAGAATTTATATCACAGAGTTGTGTTAAGCACCTAGAAGCAATTAAAACATTGCTAACATATGATAAATGCTATCCATCATGGTTACTTTCTTTCATTACTATTGGGTAATGATAAAATTCTAAATCTTTGGCTCAGATGTACAATCTACTTTTAAGCCAAAACACCATTTTAGGTGTAAAAACTGCTAACAATAGTCAAATTTTTCAGCATTTACTATTGAGCAAGCACCGTGCCAAACACTGCATGCATTCACTCATTTTTCTTTGTATCCCACACACACAGTTTATATATATTCTGCTTCTGCTCATTATTTAGTAGGAACACATTTCAAAAAGCAAGTGATAAAAGAAAATAAGAGTAAAAGTGACAATGTACTTTTTATAAATATTTTTTGATCAAAACCTGCAAGGCACTGCACTTTGTGACACTTTGAACAAACTACTTAACTACTTAGCAAATTTTTTTTTTCCATTATGGCCAACTGCACAGCATGGTGACCTGGTTACACATACATATATGGATTTGTCACAAGTGATTAGACATAACTCCCAGTGCTATACAGCAGGATCTCCTTGTTTTTCCATCCCAGAGGCAACAGTCTACAACTATTTGTTTTGTTTTGTTTTGTCTTTTTGCCTTATCTAAGGCTGCATATGAGGCATATGGGGTTCCTAGGGGTCTAACAGGAGCTGTACCTGCTGGCCTTCACCACAACCACAGCAACGTGGGATATGAGCCGCATCTGCAACCTACACCACAGCTCACAGCAACGCCTGATCTTAACTCACTGAGCAAGGCCAGGGATCGACCCCGCAACCTCATGGTTCCTAGTTGGATTCGTTAACCGCTGAGCCATGAGGGTAACTCCTACAACTATTAACCCCAGACCCACCTACCGTCCCACTTCCTCCCCTACCCTCTTGGTAACCACAAGTCTGTTCTCCAAGTCCATGATTTTCTTTTTTGTAGAAAGATTCATTTGTGAAGTGTACTAGATTCCAGATATTAGTGATATCATATGGTATTTCTCTTTCTCCTTCTGACTTACTTCACTCAGTATGAGAGTCTCTAATTCCATCCATGTTGCTGCAAATGACATTATTTTATTCTTTTTTATGGCTGAGTAGTATTCCATTGTATATATATACTACATCTTCTTAATCCAATCATCTCTCAATGGACATTTAGGTTGCTTCCATGTGTTTGCTACTGTGAATAGTGCTGCAATGAACATTTGTGTGCAGGTATATTTTTCAAGGAGATTTTTGTCTGGATATATGCCCAAGAGTGGGATTTCTGGGTCATATGGTAGTTCTATGTATAGTTTTCTAAGGTACCTCCATACTGTTTTCCATAGTGGTTGTACCAGCTTACATTCCCACCAACAATGCAGGAGGGTTCCCTTTTCTCCACACCCCCTCCAGCATTTGTTGCTTGGCAACCTTTAGATAGTGGAAACACACTGGCAGAGTGCGGGGGATGCTGCTTGATCCTGAGGTTGCAGTCATATACAACTAGTGAATTGAGAACTGGTTATGGTTTGATAAACCTAGACAACTGGAGAGTATGTATTTTGTAATTTCACAGAAAAGTTTCTGATTGAACTTTCAGAAAGTACAATTCTCAAAATCAGACTACCTTATGGAGCTACCTATCTGAATTAGGAAGAAAAAATACAATTGTCTTTGACAAAAATCATATGTTTTGTTGAATGAGAAATAATTTTATTACTATTAGAAAGCATGCAACATGCAACTGTGTGGTCACTAAAGTTTCTGCTAATACCTCTTTCAGAAATATATCAAAATACATGTGAAGCACAATAGATGTTTGTTAAATTTGCATATTTTGCACTTAATTTTAATGCTATGTATCATTTTTAAAGTTTGCTTTTGTAATCATTTCCCTAGTATGGACTTAACAAATTTTTATTAGCTAGATAAATAACAATAACTGAAATCTATTGAATCCATCCAATGGGCTAAATTCTCCGCTGTGTACTTTATATGCTATTCAACACACGTTTTCATACCTCTACTTCCACATTTCACAGATAAGAAAATGCAGACTTAGTAAACAAATTGTTAAATAAAATAAAAATAAGTCAATTCCACAACTTTCTACATCAAATTCAATGTTTTTTTTTTTTTACTACTCTTTAGGGGCAGTCACTTTTCATTCTATAGAAAAGCACAAGTTAATGGAGCTAAAATACATGATGTTTGATTCTAAAACATACTGTTTGTGTAAAATTTCCTGTTATTCTAATATATGCTGTACAACATCACTTTCTCTAAGAATGAATCCCACATTAAAAGGTGTTTTGTAGTTATGCCAAATGATTTAAGGTATAATTTTATTGGTTGTTTCTTAAACAACCCTGAGAGGAATACATGGCTTGTATAATGCAGTTTTGTAAAATATTCAAAAATATGTTCAGCTTGTCCAAAGTCACCAAGCTAGTATATATTATGGATTTGAACGTAGAACTTTCAATTTCCAGAGCAAATAAATTTCCATAAGTGTCAGTTAGTTTTCTAACATCACAGAAATGTAACATGCTCACAGTTTGACAAATGCATTATCAGTAGATTGATCATCTTATACCCATGCTAATGCTCTATCTTCTCTTTCTACCTTTTAGATATCAAATGGTTGGTTTATTTTTTTATAAATGTAAATTTTCACTTTTCTAAAAAAAAAGTTGGCGCATACACAGTGCACAACATTTGTTAAAATCTAACGCAAGCTTAAAGAATTTAGTCTCAACACTGTCTTCCTAAAGAAACACAATACTGAAAGGCATACTACAATACTGAAAAGCATCCTGTAATGAGGAGGATCTAGAAGACTTCATGTGGAGATTCAGAGGAGAGGTCAAATTACACATAACATCATTTTTCAGTAGAAACTATCAATTGCAATTTTTTTTTCTTGCCCCAAGCCTCCTTCCAAACCACTAGGCAAAACTTTTTTCTTTATATTTCCACCTACCCTCCCACCATAGGCTCCTTACCTCTTTTTTTAATCAAGCAGGGTCAGTGCGATTCCACTGAGAACAGAGCTTCAGTCCATACAGAGAAAAATGTCTTTTTTTTAAGAAAAAAAGAAAGGAAATAAGAGAGCTTCAATAAAGGCACATTTTATTTTACAAACATCTTCTCTTCCCAATCATTAAGAAGATAACTCAGCATCCATAGCAGTATATTGCCTAATTGTAAAAATTATCCCATAATCAGAGTGAAGATCAGTTTTTAATACAAAGCGCTTTTAAGTGTGTATTGATGTGAATTAACATTTAAATGGAAATACAGCACTCATGTTCTCTTACTTGATTTGAAGTTTAACTTTTTAAAATTAGTTTTCTACCATTATTTTATTCACTGGACCAATATATTTAATTGTAAAATTTCATTTACATTAAGCTTGAGATTCCATGAAGTTAAAGATACTACTTTTCAATAGTAGGATAAAAGAACTGTGATAGGGTGAAACATAAATTCATGTGCATATTTATTATATACATTATATATCTATATGTCTCTTTGAAATACACAATAGAAAAAGTAAAGCATAACTGTCTTGAATTAAGGAAGTTATATTTAATTATTACTAAAATGATTTACATATTTCAAAAATCCCACTATATTCAGTAAAAGAATATTTTAATTATATTAAAATTATTTAGATATTTTAAAAAATAACTGTATGGTTGGTTTTCTACACTGAATTATTTGAAACATTTTCTAGGTAGTCAGTTACTTAGATATTATTTTATTTTATTTATAATGAATATTCAAAACTTATAGAAATTTGAATGACTACATTACAATACAAAGCCATTTTAAGACAAAATCAACATCAGTGTGATTTCCTTCATATCCATTACTAACTCCAAGTGATTACCTATTACTGATTCAACCCACAACTGGGGATAGAAGAGGGTGCAAGCAAAGCATTTAGAACTGAAGGAATCTAGGTGGAAAGTAGGAGTGCAGAGGTAGCTCTCCTGAGGTTTATATCAAATTGAAAACTAGTCTTAGAGAATCTGGATTTAAAATATGTAAGCACTTATTACTGTAAAAACCCTCATTATGGAGTTCCCGCTGTGGCTCAGTGGTTAACGAATCCAACTAGGAACCGTGAAGTTGTGGGTTTGATCCCTGGCCTTGCTCAGTGGGTTAAAGATCTGGTGTTGCTGTGAGCTGTGGTGTAGGTCGCAGACACGGCTTG
>PVHT021183528.1:5820682-5905199 GCA_004024745.2 Catagonus wagneri
AGAGACTGAAAGTGGAATAGTTATGATATTTTCAGGTTCTTCAAAAATTACATATGTATAATATTTTCAGAATGTAACATTCCAAATAATTGGGTTTTTTAGACTTTCAGTACCTTTACATAATACTCTGAGAACAGGATGGTGGATGGGGGCAGGGAATACGGTGTTTCCTGAGTCCCACTAGGCAATTGATCAGTCATCCCCCAACAGCAACTGGATCTTTTTGGAAATGCAGCAGCTGAATTTCATGATGGAGAAACCTTTTGTCTCTTAGTACTTCACAAGCCTCTGAGTCTCCTGGCAGGAAGGTGTTACCATGGACCAGGATAATTGTGAAGTTCCCCAAATTTACTTGCCATGCATTTATTCTCAGGGGAAATTTTCCCTTCTAGTGGTAAAAATCCTTGGCAAACTCAAACAAATACCAGCAGGGCCATTAAGGTCTCACTTAGATTATTCACAAATGAACTTGGATTGTCCTACCAAGTTAGAAGCACATCCAGGTATTTCTGGTGTGGAAAAAGGCAATATGTAGTAGAAGTTATAAACAGTAAGAGGCATAACTACTGTATGAATGATTAAAAAATAAAGACTATCAAATATGCATATATTTCTTTGATTTGTTATATACATATTTGTGTTCATTAACGCCTTTACCCTGTCCTCTATCTCAATTACTTTTTGTAAGAGGTATTAGAAATGGTTAGTCATCAGATTACACAATATTCGAGTGAGATTATGGTTGCACTAGGAAAATAATTATATCACTCAGAAATGAAAACAAGTTACAGGAATAGCTAGGTGCTATATCGATGAGCGGAATTTTGTGCTTCCTCGTTGGGGAAAAAGGCGAGTATGTTTTCATTTTTAAAAGGAACATTTGCATCTTGTTAGACAGAAATATGATACTGTGGTTTAGGAGGATGGGTAAGGGTGACACCAGTTTAAGAGGTTTCACTAGATAGTACTAGAGAGTCTGATGCCATTTCACCATGATTATTGTTTCTTTCTAGGCCCTCCCAATTATCACAGCAGTTGGAAGATTAGAAATTAAATTTTCAAGTTTCTATTGCCGGCATATTTACAGTTTAGGACTTACCAAAGAAGCACCTGTGGAATGTAGTGGGTCAAGGGAAACCATTACAGCCCAGCAGTGATAGTCAGGCAAAAGAGGCTTCAACCCATGGCAGAAATAAAGTTTTCCAAAAAGCCTCTGTATCATCTTCCTCTGAATTACACATTTCAGCTTGGAGCATTAGGAGACAACTTCCAGCAATTCCATACCTTCTGAAATCCTGTATACTAGCAGGTGTGTCTCTAACCTTTACTCCTCCAGCTCTTTCAATGATTTTATAAGCCTCTAATTAACAATATGAAATGTCTTTCTTCTTATTGTTCTTTTTTCCTGAAGAAAACTGAGTAAAACTAGAAAGCTAGTATTACTTGAGGAAATCTCCCTTCCTAATTTGTTCCTCTCTACAAATCCTTGATATTTTTTACTGGACACTGAAGGACTACAGACAAATTTTCCTAGTTTTGTAGTAGTTTTTGGCTTTGTTCCCCATTCTTAATATTGCTCATAATTTAGGATTATTCTGTGAAAAAAACTGACCATACATTTCAGGTACTTGCATTTTTCCAGGTTTTTCAAAAGAACCACTAAAAGCTCATTAATCTTTCCTCATCAGAGGCCCAGAATTCTCCACACAGAATTAGCATATGTCCTAAGGGAAAATGTTTACTTATAATTTTCCACTCACCTCAGAAAGATTCTGCTCCTCTGGCTTTTTAAAATCTGGTTCCCATTCTTTCTTTAGTTCTCAGATGCCATTAAAACTCTGCCTATATTTTGTAATATAGGTACTTATACCCCTGCCACAGGAGCATTGGTTAACAACTGAGCTGCCCTATAAAGTGGTGAACCTTATATTACTAGGATTGCTAAATTGCAAATTGAAAGAACAGATATAAAGCATTTCACATGGAAGAATGGATTGTTGCTTCATTATGGAGTATTTACCTACTTTAAGCATAGTGTGTATTTTCTAAATTCCCAATCTGTGACCCTATAACCATATTTCTAATGTATATTACTAAAAATTATTAGCAACATTGCACATGATGTGTGCATATTTGTGTATTTAATACAAGAGTTGAATTAATTTACTTTTGCCAATATTATTTCTCTTCATATGGCTGTTACATGTTTGGTAATTAAGACAGCAAATACGACTTGAGAAGGCAGTGGTCTTAAATTTGAGCTTACATCAGAATCACCTGGGGGGATTGTTAAAACAGACTGCTAAACCCACTCGAGAGTGACTGATTCAGTAGAACTGAAGTGGGGTCTGAAATGTGCACTTCTAATTTCTTACAGTAATGCTACTTTTGAGGATCACATTTTGAGAATCACTGGTAAAAAAAATAAAACAATTGCATGATTGTACTTCCTTTATTTTGTGCTTTATGTAAACCTGAAATATGAAAAATGCAAGTAAGAGCAGAATGGTCCCCATAGCTTACAGTTCTGCTCTATAATTTGCACTCACAAATGGCCTGTCAAGTTGGTTATATGATCAGCTATTTAAATATTGATGAGACATTTTTTCCCTCACTGCTGTTCTCAGCTATGCTGGCTTGGAACTGTAAGCAAATCATTTTGTCAGTCTACCTGCAATGTACGTTACTTTCTCTTTTTCTCTCTCATGTATCTTCCTCCGGTAATTTCCTGTAAAACTTACTTGCTACTTACCTCTGATGGGAATAGCGGCAGCTCCGGTCATCCATCAAATTGGAGCTCTGTGTCAGCAGCTTTGCAAATGATATAACGTGATTCTTATATGACATAACCATCAGAACCCCACAAAGAAGAAGTCACAGTTGTCAACCTGGGTCATAAACCACAGAAAATCTCAATGAGCCTTCTAGTACCTGCCAAGCCTAGTATTAAAGAGACAGGAAGATGAAAAGATAGCAAGCTTACAAACGGCAGGTAAATATGTCTTTCCGTATTAAAATGCATACATTAAACATAAATATTATATTATCTATGTTATATAACAATTATACTATTGTTACAATTACGCATCATTTATATTCTTGATTTCTAGAAGTATAATTTATATAATACATAATAGTCTCAGAGGTAATTCACATATGGAGAACATTTTAAAATTACAAGTACTCATTTAAGCATAAAGGATTTAATTTGGATAAAGGTAAGAAAGATATGATGGTTTGGGGCTCATTGCTCAAGTACATATATCTCTGACTACAAAACAACCTTTGTTATGAATTTTCCACCTTGATTATATTTGTTTTATTAGTCAAGTTTTATTTAATTGTAATTGATAACTTAAAGAGAATAAGATTTTTATCTTGCATTTTCTTCCTTTATATTTACCACTTACTATTTTTTTAAATTTGGCATTATTTCTAAACTAGTTAACAAAACAGAAAATAAAATCTAGGTGTTTTTGTTTTGATTCCATAGAGGAAATGAATGTCCAGGTTTTGTAAACATAAGGAACATGTTTTCTAAACCCAGTGAATAGGTACTATGAAAAGAGAAAGAGAGAAAGGAAGGAAGGTAGGAAAGAAGGATGAAAGGAGGGGGAAGGAAAGAAGGAAGGAATAAAAAAGAAAGGAAGGTGGAAGGAGGGGAGGAGAAGGGAGGAAAAGGAAGGAAAAAAGGAAAGAGGAAGGAATTAGGAAGAAAGAAAGGAGGAAAGGAAGGAAGAAGAAAAGAAAGGAAAGAAAAATAGGAAAATCTATGACAAAATAGGGCTAGGAAAGGGAATTATTGGAATGAAGCACTTAGATTTGAAATGCAATTTTTATGTAAAAATTGACTTCTGAGATTTCTCCATAATATTATAATGATCAAATGTAAAGTGAACTTTTTTGTCTCTTAATCTATCCATATTTTTAAATATCTTTGGTGTGTTTTCTATAAAGGCTGTACAATTATCTGAAGATATTTTCAGTTTCCACTATTTTTTGTTGTTAGTGGTAGTGATCACGGTTTTAATCTTAAAAGGCTCTTTCATATTCTTTATACTATTTATAGCAACTAAAAAAAAATTAAATATGTAGGAGTTCCCGTCATGGTGCAGCAGTTAACGAATCCAACTAGGAACCATGAGGTTGAGGGTTCAGTCCCTGGCATTGCTCAGTGGGTTAACGATCTGGCGTTGCCGTGAACTGTGGTGTAGGTTGCAGACACAGCTCGGATCTGGAATTGCTGTGGCTCTGGCATAGGCCAGCAGCAATAGCTCCGATTGGAGCTGGTAACCTCCATATGCTGCAGGTGTGGCCCTAAAAAGACAAAAAAAAATAAATATGTAATTACTTGCAGATTATTTTTAACATATTTATTAGGAGTTTTACTCATACTGCTTTTTATTTCCTCAAATGCTAATTAAATAACTTATTTGTTTATGAAATTATCTTCCTTTTGATTTTTTTCCTTACACACGACTAATGATTATCATTGATATTTATATTTAGGAAGAAATGAGTAATTGGCTGGGTTTCCCGTGCTAGCTGATTAATATGGTTGTTTATATATTTTTTCATAGATGGCACATCAAGAGAAATAAGCTAAATTATGCTCTAGTGACAACAATTAATTTTAGTGGATTGAAACAAAGGTTTATTCCTTGCTTGTGTTGAATTTCAGTCCTAGATTTGTATCTATGCTGTATTTTAAATTGTTCTCACTTTGGGACTTGTGCTTCTATTTGGATTTCTGGTGGTCATCATGGCAGAAAGAAAGAAAACACTACTGACACTTCTGTCAATAGTTAAATACTCCAACTGGAAGTAGTACTGATTGTCTACAACTAGTGACAAGGGCCACATTCAGTCACAAGAAGGACACAAGTTGCAGTCATATCATTTCCACTTGAAAGTCAGAGAATAAAAAGAGATTTATAATGCTCATTAATCACTGCTGTAAATCAGAATTTGACCATTAGTTCATTGTATGCTAGACTGGGTTATGTTGATTCCTAGGTTTCAATTTATGATACTTTAGTTGGAAGTAAACTGACTTTCCTTTTTTATTTTCTATTGATATTGAAGTTTGTTTTTTATTATTTTTTGAAACTGCAATTCTGTTTCATTATTAGAAATTTCAAGAGAATAAAATTCCAACATAATAATCTAAGGCTTTTTAAAATTTTAAGGAAAATCATGTTACAATCCGGGACTTGCCCAATTAAATTGAGCAACTGATTCCATAAAATAAGTATTTAAAGCTTCCAATAAGTACTTCTTGAATTAATCTTAACATAGTTTTAGATGTGTAAAAAGGAAGTAACTCTCAAATCCACGAGATGAACAGTATAGTTTCGGTTTCTAGATTTTTTAGTATTTGGTAATAATTTTTTGGGTTTGATATTTTTTTTATTTTTATTTATTTTTTCATTATAGCTGGTTTACAGTGTTCTGTCAATTTTCTACTGTACAGCATGGTGACCCAGTTAAACATACCGCTATACAACCTTTTTGCTTACATAATCATGCTCCATCGTAAGTGACTAGACATAGTTCCCACTGCTATACAGCAGGATCTCATTGTCTATCCATTCGAGAGACAGTAGTCTGCATCTATTAATCCCAGATTGATATCCATCCCCCTCCCACTTGGCAACTAAAGTCTATTCCAAGTTCATGATTTTCTTTTCTTTTATTTTTTATAATGATTTTTATTTTTTCCATTATACCTGATTTACGGTGTTCTGTCAATTTTCTGCTTCACATCAAGGTGACCCAATCACATGTACATGTATACATTCTTTTTTCTCACAGTATCATGCTCCATCACAAGTGACCAGACATAGTTCCCAGTGCTATACAACAGGATCCCATTGCTTAGCCATTCCAAAGGCTATAGTTTGCATTATTAACCCCAAATTCCCAGCCCCTCCCAATCCCTCCCTTTTGGCAACCACATTCTAAGAGCTGAAATGGAAGATTTTTCTGTACGAAATAAAATCTTCACTAGATTCTCAGCTTTCTTCAGAATACTTAATCATTTGTATTAAAGAAAAATGGGTTGCTATTTTTCCTTGATGTAAATTCTCATTGCCTCAGTTCTGCATAATGAATGAGTGAAAGGAACTGGGAGTGAGTTCTGTTTTCACTCCTAATTTTTATGCTTGCAAGATTTTGTACATGCTGAATCAGAGTCAAGAGCACATTAGGGTTTCCGTGTGAGAACTGCATTACGGTTTCTCTTGCACATTCTCATAACTTAATATTGAACTACAAATATTCATAGCCTTTCTGTGAATTCCAGCCAGTAATTATGATCTAACTTATCATTTGAAGAAATTTGCTGTTTTTGATTGATTCTTATCTATTTCTTATATTTCAGTCTCAATAAAGTTTCAGGAGGGAGAGTAATGTGTGTCTCAAAGGAGAATTTAAAATGTTTTGTCATTTTATTTATTTATTTTTTGTTTTTTTGGCTTTTTAGGACTGCACCCTGGGCATATGGAAGGTCCCGGGCTAGGGGTCAAACTGGAGCTATAGGTGCTGGCCTATGCCACAGCCATAGTAACTTGGGATCCAAGCCATGTTCATGACCTACACCACAGCTCACGGCAATGCCAGATCCTTAACCCACTGAGAGAGGCCAGGGATTGAACCTGAGTCCTCATGGATACTAGTCGGGTTCGTTAAGTGCTGAGCCATGATGGGAACTCCTAATTTTTAAATAAATATTTTATTTTAGGATTTTTACATTTATAAAATATATTATGAAGATGGAGAGTTTTCATATACCAATACTCAGTTTCCCTATTATTAACATCTTATTTTAGTATAGTAGCTATATTTGACATAATAGGTGAACTAATATTAATATACTATTGTTAACTAAAGTTTTATGCTTTAAGCAGATCTCTAGTTTTTAACCTAATGCTTTTTTTTCTTCTATTCTAGGATCTCATTCAGGATACCATGTTACATTTAGTTGTTGTGCTCCTTTGACTCCTACTTGCTGTGACATCTCAGATTTTCCTTGTTTTTGATGATTCTGGCAGTCTTGAGGAATACTGTCAGATATTCTGCAGGATGTCTCTCCAACTCTTTTTTCTGTTTTTTTTTTTTTCTTTCTCATGGTTGTACAGGGGGTTTTTGAGAGGGATTTCACAGAGATAGTATTTTCATCATAATATAGTAAGGGTACATATTATCAACATGCAATCATTGTTGATGTTAACTTTGGTCACTTGACTGAGGTAAGACTGGTCAAGTCTATCACAGTAGTTACTTTTTCCCCCTTTTCACAGTGCATTCTTTGGAAGGAAGTCACTATGCACAACCCATACTTACAAAATAGGGAGTAAGTATCACCATCATGAGAGTGAAGTAACTACATAAATTACTTGGAATAATTGTCAATCATTTATTCATATAAGGATTCACATGGAACAATTTATATTTTAGGTTATAATTCAACAATACTTAACAAAATCACATTGTTTCAGCTTTGGTCAGTGGGAGTTCCGTTAGTTGGATCCTGTGTCCCTTTTATATATACCATAATTGTGTGTATATTTCTATTTTTGTGTATGTTTTCTGTTTTTAAACTTGCTCTTTTTTCTGGTACTCTAAGGTATCTTAGGTTCATCTTGTATATTTATTACTCCATTCTGAGAATTAGCTATTTCCCCAAGCAGCCTTGGCTCCTATAATTGAAGAAAAACTTCAGAAACCAAGATCTGGAAAACAGATGTGCTCATTACTATTGGGGCCATAGATTCTATACCCTCTTAACTGACAGCATAAAACATATATGTGTATGTACCAACCTATGAATGTATATATTATCTATCTACCTAATAATATGAGCGTATCTCTACCTGTACTGATCTTAAACTAAACATGGATTTATAATGAGGTTTTGACCTCCAGTCTCTTAACACATGGGTCATGCATGCCTTAGTCCTATTTGTCCATAACTTAAACTTCAATAGTGACAAATTCTGATTCTTTTACCTAATTTTTCAATTACAGAATACACGAACATATTTTAGGAATTATTAACCCATACCCCCAACTATAGAACAGTGATTAGGTACAGCTTATTTCTCCTTTAATTTTACAGAATCAATTAATTTTCAAAGTTACTAAGATTAGCATCTTTTTCCTTCACTTCTTTCAGTGAGGTTGTTTCATATATTTGTAAAAAATTTCATTTGCCATCTCTACAGTCTATCCTATAATACTAAAATCTCCTAAACATTTTTTATTTGAAAATAATATTGTTCATTGTTTGTGCTATAATAGTCTATGAATTTTGACAAATGCATAATATCATTTGACTATCATTAAAATCTTATTTCTTGGCTTTCTATTCTTTTCCATTGATCTAGGTATCTATTATTTTGCTAATAAAACTCTGCATGCTGTAAATTTATAGTAAATCTTGAAATCTGATATCGAGTCCTTCAACTTTGTTGTTTTTCAATATTTTATTAAGCTATTCTAGGTATTTTGTCCTTATATATTTTAGAGTATTTTGTACAAGTCTACAAAATATGTCACTAGGATTTTAGTTGGTATAGGATTTAATGTGAATGAAATTCTAGATGATTGACATCTTATAATATTGAAACCTCCAATGTGTGAACATGGGCTATTTCTCAATTTATTTAGCTTACTCAGAGTTCCTATTGGCTTAGCCAAAATGAAGCCAACTAGTATCCATGAGGATGGGGATTCGACCCCCTGACTCTGCACAGTGTGTTAGGGATCATGTGTTGCTGTGAACTGCAGTGTAGATCGCAGATATGGATCAGATCTTGTGTTGCTATGGCTGTGGTGTAGGCCAACAGCTGTAATTCAATTTGCCCCCTAGCCTGGGAACTTCCACATGCCTTACCTGTGGCCCTCAAAAAAAAAAGGAAGAAAGAAAAAGAAAAAAGAATTCTTTATTACTTTAATATGCATTTTTTAGATTTCTGTATATATATCCTATATGTACTATTTTTGAGATGTATATTTCAGTATTTTATTGGTGTTTTACATAGTATTTTTAAAAATTCAATTGTTTAATACTGGTATATATGAAAGGAAATCACTTTGTATGTTGGTTTTGTATGCTGTGACTTGCTATATTGACTTATTTTCCAGGATTTTTTCAGGTAGATCTTCTGGGAGTTTTCTACATAGACACATGCCATTTTCAAAACAAAAAGATTATTTTTCCTTTTCCAACTTGTATAGTTTCTAGGACTAGCAGTATGATGCTGATTAGTAGTGATGAGAGAAAACATCCTCACTTTTTTTTTCTGAATTTAGGAAAAACTTTCCAATCTACCAACTCAGATAGTGATGGTAATTGTTAGGTCTTTGGTAGATGCCCTTTATCAAGTTAAGGAAATTAACTTCTATTGCTATTGTGCAGAGAGTGTTTATCATGAATAAGGATTACATATTGTCAAATATTTTTTCTGCCTCAACATATCCATGTGAGTTCTATTCTTTACCTTGTTGACATACTGAATTACATTTATTGAAATAAATTGCATTAATGGGATAGTTCTTAGTTGTAATATATAATACATTTTTGTATTAATTTTGCTAAGCATATTTTGACTTTAATTCTCTGCATTAAACCTCTGTCTCTGGAGTATGGGTAGCTATTTGTAATTTCAGATCTTGAATGGGTCTAAGAAGAGTCATTGATTTTTAGTGTTTCTGACTTTTTCTCATTGTTAAGATGAAAGTGATGATGTCTTTGCATGTTGAAGTTAAAAAACAATAGACTTCCTCTATGCCTCCACCACAGTTACAAAAATTAGTATCCTAATCCTCCCAAGTTACTGACCAATTACCCTTCCTCAAAATGATTTCTGTAAAATTTCAGATTAATAATATTTCCTCTTCCAACTTTTCCATAGTCACATGATAAAAAATACATTTTGTTTTTCTTCTTTTATATTGCTCATTTTTCTATTCTTTTAAAGTGATAATACCTAAACAAAAACAATCAACTAAATATGGTTTAGAAAAATAATCAATAATGCCGCCAGAAACAATGTATTACTGTCAAACAGCACAGAGATCTATAGACGTAGAATTCTCTCCTCACTTCATGCTCGGCCATGTCATTAACTACATTGTAAATATTTTCCAGTGAAAGTAAACAAAAGATTTACTATTCTATTCTAGCATACTGTTCTAGAATGCGTGTGTCAAATGTATATCACAAAATATATAGTCAGGTAGGGTAGATAAGTCTAAGATAACACAATTAAATTTAACTGGAGTGTCCTATATTGTATTCCCTCCCAGTGACAGTTACTAACAGTGAAAGAAAAGAAAATCAAATTAAATAACATTCAATAGGCCACTAAATGTTCAATTTAGTAATCTTCAATTACAACAAAATGTCCTCTGCAAACTCCATTTTATAGAATTCTTAACCCCATAAAAAAGATAATGGTATAATTACTATTATTATAAAGAAAATGAGGATCTAAGCGGTTGCTTTTTTTTTTACTCAAAGTCAAATAGGTAATATTGGAAAAATAATTGAATGTGAATTCAATATGCAATAAGTAAAAATGCACTATGAAAAAAAATTCACTATGAAATAATAAGTAAAAATGTTTTCTGTCACATACTTATAAAAAACTGGGTTGCATTATTTATTATTGTGTTTAATAATTTTGTAGGGCATTTGGAAAATTTCAGTAGACACAGAGAAATGTATACAGGATGGATAAGTGCTTAGAAAAAATGTCAAAAGGACAATGGCTGAGGATGCTCAGAAAAGAAGGTCATGATGATAGTCCCCATATGAAAAACAAATGGCCTTAGAAGAATATTAGTGACAGAGTGGGATTTAGAGCCTTCATTTTTTGTATTCATTGCTTTAGGTATTATCTCTAAAAAATAAATGACAGAAATAAAGGAGGCGCTACCTCTGAAACTCACTGAAACTGCAAGGTAGCTCTTTGGAATGTGATAGGAATCTCCTTCCATTTCACTTTTATTTTCTGGAAAGCTGGATGTGATCTATATCATCTTTTTAAATATTAGTAATCCCCTTGGTAAGTATACTCTATCCATGTGGATATGCGTCTAAAAGAGGTAAGACAAAATATCTGGATATTTCTCTTTTTCTGTTTTTGCTGTTGCTATTGTTGTTGTTCACAGCATCCTTTTGGCCAAGTTACTACCTAGATTATGGAGTGTGCTCTTCCAAGGGATGGGAGGGAGATGTTTAGAAGTTGGAACTCTTATAACAGGAATAAGTAAAGAAAGACATAAAATTTGGATTCTAAATTTTGTAGCAAAACAATAGTCTGGTAAGTGTGGTATATTTTTATAAGAAAAAAATAAATTTATCATTTACCATGTATTAACAAACCAAGAGCCTGACCTGGACAACCATATCACAAACTATTTCATAGTGTAGGAATAAATTCAAAGACTCATAGTAAATTAAGAATTTTGCTGACAAGTGAGCGGTAGGAGGAAGAAAAACAACAACAAGAAAAAAAAGAATCTGAGGTAGAGGAGCAAAGCACCAAGATTAAGATTGAACTCTCCTTAATGCTAATGAATTTAAAGACGTGTTTGTTTTGTTGCTAGGTGGAGAGAAATGCCAGGAAAGGATCTTACTGCCCTTCTTTCCTTTTGGGACTGCTAGAGGAAACCTTTCAATTGGGGAAGACTTGTACTGACATGAGGTGGTCTCGACAAGCAAAGAGTATAGTATAGAGTGAATAAACAGAGACAGAAATCGTTTAATAGCGACAATTTCACTACAACGTGCTTGAAGTGCATCAGCACAGATGATTTCTTACATTTTCTTGGTGATTACAGAGGTCAGCCTAAATGAAAGTAAGATCTTAATGTCCTCAAATCACCATCAACTCTAGCAGTCAGTGTGCTAATGTCATTGCAGAGGATGAGGCATAGAAATGCTGAGCCATTGCCTGTGGAGAGATATAAAAGACGCTTAGAGGGCTTGGGAGAAAGGGGAGCTAAAATGTTTCAGAGGCTTTATAGAGCCCTACCAGGTATTAAGCAAGGAACCCCAGGGCTTCAAATTGTAACTTAATGGGTTAAGAATCTGATTAGTATCCAAAAGGATGAGGGTTAGATCCCTGGCCTCATTCAGTGGGTTAAGGATCCAGCACTGCCTGGAGCTGAGGTGCAGGTTGCAGATGCGTCTTGCACCTGGCATTGCTGTGGCTGTGGTGTAGGCCAGAAGCTACAGCACCAATGATGATTCGACCTCTAGCCTAGGAACTTCCATATGCCTTGGGTGTGGCCCCCGAAAAAGAAAAGGATGACCAGATCACAAGTTAAAGCAATCACGAGCTTTAGCAGAAATTACTGGTCTCTCATCCAGGGAAAGACTAGTCTTATCTCAGCATTCTCTATCCAGGGAGCAGCTCAAACCAGCCCCTCCACAGTGGATGCTATAAAGGACCAGAGGACAAACTATTAATATGTGGATGCCTCTCTCCTCTGCTATCACAAAGTTAAGGTAAGCCACTATTTTTTTCATGTACAATGAACAAGGAGATGAGTAAAACCAAATAAGAAGCATTAGGGTCAAAGGGACATACTAAGGAAAATAAATCATTAGAATATCTAAATATATAAAAATAATTTGCTTTTCTTTTTTTACTCAATCTAAATCAAGGAAATTTTAATCTGGATATGTCAATGCTTTCTTATAAAAAACTGAGAAATAATATTAGCAGTTTCACTGTTTTGTTACTGATTTGATAGTTTTAAAACAGGATATTTTGTTTTCTCTATCCTTATTGAAATTTACAGGAAGAAATATCAGAATCAACTTCAAATATTAATTTTATGTACTTTGAGGAAGTTTTAAACATAACAAAATACAAAAACTACATCTTTCCATATAGCTGTACCTCATTTTACACTGTAAAATGTATATTTTCAGGTAGTCACTTATAAAAATGTATTAACAGTGCTGAAGTATCACATATATATGTTACATTATGAAAAATTAAAGCACATTTCATTGGTAAAGTTACACAAAAATAAAATAATGACAGTTGTATTGCTTATCAGTGATTATTCATCTATTAAAGAAAAGTGTGGTATTTTCTAATACACGCTGATTCTGATAACAGCTTATAAAAGGAAAAAAATAATGATAAATATAAATAGGATCCAAGGATGAAAAGGAATACAGAAAACAAGTGTTTCTTCTTATGATATTCTTTTTTTTTGCCTTTTGTCATTTTATGGCCGCGGGTTTATGGCCGCACCCGGGGCATGTGGAGGTTCCCAGGCTAGGGGTCTAATCGGAGCTGTGGCCACTGGCCTGCGCCGCAGCCACAGCAACGCAGGATCCGAGCCGCGTCTGCAACCTACACCACAGCTCACGGCAACGCCAGATCGTTAACCCACTAAGCAAGGGCAGGGATTGAACCCGCAACCTCATGGTTCCTAGTCGGATTCGTTAACCACTGCGCCACGACGGGAACTCCTCTTATGATATTCTTAAGAATAATCACATAATTTAGTTCTCAGTTTTAGGATAATGTGTTTGAATGTCACATGTGCATGCTTGCACTGTACTAATTATAGAAGACAACTGTTTTTGCTTGATGGGTAAAATGTTATTAAATGGACAACTCTTTTTTTTTTGCCACTCTTCCAATGTACAAAAAACAAATGATGAGTAATTTATTTTGAAATGTTCCTCCATTTTAACCAGCCGGCTTCTATTTCAATCCTACTCTTAATCCATAATAATGAGACTGTTTAAAATTTCTTTAATCATGAGGAAAAAAGATGTTCACCTAAGAAGAGATAGCAATGTGTGCAACACTCAGACACCTGTTCAACATTTCTTTGTGGGTGGATTTAGCATTAAAAATTTACATGATATTTGTTAGTTAAAAGTGACATCTTTAAGTGAGTAGACATTGAAGGTTATATACAAGCTTCAATTAAATTGCATGCCTCCAGATCAGATTGTGTTCCTATATATAATTAAGTTAGGTTTTCATTTATAGAATAATCTTAAATACCTTATTATTGTAGGAAATACACTCAGGTATATTTAATTGTATTGACTCTGACTTATGACTACCTTGTTTTAAGTTATATTTAACAGTAAGATACAATTATTCACCATACTAAGCTCAGTCTTGTTCTGATTTCATTTGATTGACTGCCCTATTTTTGTTGTTACTACTTTACTCTCTTGACTCCCTTCTTACTCTTCTGCCTTTTCCCTAAACTATTTTGCTTTCTTCTTTGTTTTATGTCCCCCCACACACACTAGGAACAGCATATGCACTTTCTTCCTTTTGGAATATGAAGAATTACTATGTCATGGTTTTATCACCATTGTATCTTGAGTCAGGTAGCCTTTTTAATTATTTACTCATTTACACAGATGGAGAGAAGTTTTGCCCCAGGATACATCATACTCAAAGTCTCATTCATGCCTAATTAGTCATAACATAAGATAATTTACCAGATGAGATTTGGGAATTCTTAGCTGGTATTATTTATGTAAGATTTTGCACTTAGAGTTGATACTGCAATACTTTGAGATTATTTGGTTGAGGTGAATGTATTTTGCACATGAGATGGGCATTTAAACATATTTTAGAATAATAATTTATTTAACATATGATGCAGGAGTACAAGAAGAAATATCTCCAAGTCATAACCTTGTGTACATAAGAATATAACCTTATTTGGAAATAGGTGTTTTGCAAATGCATTAAATAAAGGATCTCAAGATAGCGTACTGGATTTAGGATCCTACATCTAATTACAAGTGGCCTTATAAGAGAGGCAAAAGGAAAAGATACAGTGTTTCCTAAAGGGAAAAGCTACATGAAGAGAGAGGTAGGGATTGAAGTGCTACATCCACATGATGAAGCATATCAAAATGTGCGAGCAGCTACCAAGTTAGGAGAATAGACTGAACAGATCCACAGAGACTTCAGAAGGAACCCAATCCTACTGACAACTTTGCTTTAGACGTCTGGTCTCCAGTATTGTAAGAAAATGAATTTTTGATGTTTTAAGATTCCAAGTCTGCGCTATTACAGCAGTTCTAGGAAACATATAATCATTTACCATACGAGCTGAAACTACACTAATATATATTTACATGAATAATTATAAAACTTATAACCATGTAAAACATATATGAAAGGATATAAATGTTTTATTCATAATTAGCAAAACTGGAATCAGCTCTTCAATGGGCTATTTAGCATTTTTTAAAAGCTATCAAGAAACAAATTAAATAGATGGATCTTATATTAGTAAGTTAATGAAGCCATTTTTAAAAAGTTACATACATTATGATTCCAGTTACACAGCATTTTGTAAAAGGCAAATCTGTAGCAATGGTGCAAGGTTAACATTTGCCAAGAGTTTGACTGGGAGTGGTATCAAATAGGAATTGAATAGAAGAAGCACGGGAGACTTTCAGGGCAGCAAAACTGTTCTATGTGACAGAATAGTGGTAAATAAAAGGCATTAAGCATTGACAAAACCCACAGCACTTATAGCACAAAGATGCAACCCTCATATATATACTTTTTAGTAAGTTATTTAAAAGGTCGGGAATTCTAAAATGCAATGAAAGAATGTGCCAAAAGAACCAAACTGCATTATTCATATTTTTAATGGTGTCCTATGATTCATGTAGGCTTTCTTCACTCTGTTTCTTTTTGATTTTTCTTTTTTACATTTAAAAAAATTTGGTCTTTTTTCTCTTTAGGGCTACACTTGAGGCATATGGAGGTTCCCAGGCTAGGGGTCCAATCAGAGCTGTGGCTGCTGGCCTACACCAGAACTACAGCAACGCAGGATCCAAGATGTGTCTGCAACCTACACCACAGCTCATGGCAACATTGGATCCTTAAGTCACTGAGTGAGGCCAGGGATCGAACCCATGTCCTCCTGGATACTAGTCAGGTTCGCTAACTGCCGATCCATAACAAGACCTCCTTTTTTTTTATTTTTGTTTCTCTAAATGACTAACTTCAAATGATCCATCTTCAAGCTGGCTGATTTCTTTTCTTTTTTTTTTTTTTGTCTTTTTGCCTTTCATGTAGAGCCGCACCCATGGCATATGGAGGTTCCCAGGTTAGGGGTCTAACAGGAGCTGTAGCTGCCGGCCTTCGCCACAGCCACAGCAACGCGGGATCCGAGCCGCATCTGCAGCCTACACCACAGCTCACGGCAACGCTGGATCCTTAACCCACTGAGCAAGGCCAGGGATCGAACCCGCAACCTCATGGTTCTTAGTCGGGTTCGCTAACCACTGAGCCATGAAGGGAACTCCAAGCTGGATGATTTCTTTTGCATAATCAAATCTATTGTTGAAGTTCACTACTGAATTTTTCAGTCCTGCCACTGAATTCTTCAGTTCTAGTGTTTCTGTTTTGCTTTTCATGGCTTCTATTTCTTTTTTAAATTTTTCACTTGTTCATGCAACTAATTCTGTTTATCTGTGTTCTTTTGCATTTCATTCAGTTTCTTTAAGATAATTATTTTTAATTTTTCCCAGGCAAATCATAGATCTCCACTTCTTTAGGAGCTGGTTATTAGTGATTTAATAGCTTCCTTTCATAATATCATATTTACATGATTCTTTGTGATCTATGTAGCCTTATCATATCTGTGATTTGAAGTAGCAAAGATTCCTTCCAGTCTTTATACAGTAGTTTTAGCAGGTAAAGGCCTTCTCTACTAAGTTCCTCTGATGGGATTGCCTTTAGAATTGCAGTTTAGATGACCTGAAGTCAGTTAAAAAGATTTTGAGTTTCTAGTGGTTTTTAGATGGAAGGTTTGTTTTGAGTCCCTGTCTGGCAGGTAAGTCTGCCAAACTCAGCACCTCCTAAAGTACAGCTGAGAGGTGCAAGAGCCAGCTGATGGGCCACTTCAGTATCCCCAACCAGGGCCATGCTCTATAAGTCTATTTTTCAACATGCCTTGGGCATGACTCCTCCTGGATCATTGGTGTGGTGTGGTGACAGACCCAAAGCTAAATGAGGCTGCAGTAGTTCTTATAGATACATATATGTTTCCATTTCAGTGGATGGGACCACATGCCGGCAAGCCAGCTACTTTGTTAAGAGCCCAGCATTTCAAAATGGCTCTGCACAGTCTTGGAGTCTGCACTGAGGTTTCACAATTTTGCCTGTATTCCAAAGCTCCCAGGAAGCTTTTGTTTGTACAAAAGATTGAATGTACATCAAATTATTGTTGTTTAAGAAGGGTAAATGAAAGGAAGTCTTATTCAGCCATTTTGCTGACAGTCCAGGTACATATTTATTAATGTGTATCCTCACAAACTGATAATAAAAGAAATTCTTAGATAAAAAATTTGTGTTAAAATTTCATACTAAACTCAAACAGTATATGTGCTTTATACTAACACTATAAAGTTTGTGGTAGTAACTTTGAAAGCCTGAATTATTGTGAGATAATAAATCAATATATTAATAGCTACCAAGTTATTGTGTGAAAAACCAAATCTAAGACAATTTTGAATAACAATATCTAAGGTAAATTCTACCTACAAAGCATAGAATAATATACTAACAAAATTCTTAGGAGAAATAAATATTTTTAAATGTCTCATTTAAAACAAAAATTATAGGAGTTCCCTTCGTGGCTCAGTGGTTAACGAATCTGACTAAGAACCATGAGGTTGCAGGGTCGATCCCTGGCCTTGCTCAGTGGATTAAGGATACGGCGTTGCCGTGAGCTATGGTGTAGTTTGCAGACGCGGCTCGGATCCCGTGTTGCTGTGCCTGTGGCATAGGCCGGCGGCTACAGCTCATGTTAGACCCCTAACCTGGGAACTTCCATATGCCACGGGTGCGGCTCTAGTATAAAAGGCAAAAAGACAAAAAGAAAATTACAAATTAGGAGTTCCGCTTGTGGAGTAGCGGTTAACAAATCTGACTAGGAAAAACAAGGTTGCGGGTTTGATCACTGGCCTTACTCAGTGGGTTAACAATCCATTGTTGCCCTGAGCTACGGTGTAGGTCACAGATGTGGCTTGGATCTGGCGTTGCTGTGGCTGTGGCGTAAGCTGGCAGCTGTAGCTCCGATTTGACCCCTAGCCTGGGACCTTCCATATGCTGCGGATGCGGCCCTAAGAAGCAGAAAAAAAAAAAAAAAAAAGAAAAAATATTAGAATAAAGTTAAGCATAAAAAAAAAGTGAGGGAACTCAGAAATCAGGTCATTTAAAAGTAAATCATGAAGCATACGGCAATGAGCATAGGGATGTATGTAAATATCCAAGACATAGAAATAACCTAAATGTCCATCAAATGATGAATGGATTAGAGAAGATGTGGTCATATATACAATTGAACACTACTCAGCCATAGAAAGAGTGAAATAAAGCCTTTTACAGCAACATGGATGCAACTAGAGATTCTAATACTAAATGAAATAATTCAGAAAGAGAAAGACACGTACCATATGACATCACTTATATAGTGAATCTAAAATATGGTACAAATGAACCTATGAAAAAGACAAAAACAGATTCATAGACATAGAGAATAGACTTGTGGTTGCCAAGGAGGAGGAGGGAGAGAGTGGGACAAACTGTGAGTTTGGGGTTAGTAGATACAAATGATTATATTTAGAATAAGTAATGAGGTCCTACCATATACCACAGGGAACTACATCCAATTTCTTGGGATAGAACATGATGGAAGATAAATGAGAAAAAGAATGTGTGTGTGTGTATATATATATATATATAATATATATATATATATATATATATATATAACTGGGTCACTTTGATGTACAACAGAAATTGGCAAAACACTGTGTATAACTATACTTTAATAAAAATAAAATAATTCATGAGCTAGATGAAGATGAGTACCGCCATCTTTTAAAAGATAAGGTATACAAAGGAGGTAGTAAGTTTAATAGTCTTCTAAAAATAATACTTAAGTCTAAACTTGGGAGTTATGCAGAGGCAGGCTTTGGTTCAGTTTAAACAATGAACCTAACCTCTGAACACTGGACTTGTATCAGAGTATGTTCTTTTTTTTTTCTTATTAGGGCCACATTCATGGCATATGGAGGTTCCAAGGCTAGGGGGGTCGAATTAGAGCTGGCCTACTCCACAGTCACAGCGACACCAGATCCTAGCCACGTCTGTGACCTACACCACAGCTCATGGCAATGCTAGATCCTTAACCCACTGAGCTAGGCCAGGAATCGAACCTGTGTTCTCAAGGATACTAGTCAGATTCATTTTCACTGAGCTACAGCAGGAACTCCCGATATGTTATTTATTACCATAGATTTTCTACTAGTAGATAGAGGAAACTCTTCCAATTGTAGGATAGTGAGTATCCCTATATTGGGCCACAAATTAGAATATATATTATATATTATGATGCCTTCTAAATGAAATATTCTACTATTGCATGATTATTCTTGATAAATACAGCAATGTATTATTATAAATTAAGGACTGTATCACCTTCATAATTATTTTGCAAATGTAACTCTCAGATTAGGTTTGACCAAACAATGAATATTCTTAAGTTTTTCATGAAACAACATAATCTAAAGATAATTTACTTTAAATATCTTGCCCTTATTGAAACATGACAGAGGATCCTTTGTATCATCACAGAATGTGCTTCATTCTTCTAACCAAAATATAAGCAATACTGTGAATTAGTGGGATTATAACTTTATTTTCTTTGCTTTATTTCCTTTCTATAAAAATGAACTAGAAACTAAAGAGTACTTCTAAATAAAATTGCTTAAGAAAAAAATTACCTCACTGAATGTATCAGTAGCTTGTATTTCACTTACTTAAAACTGAAATAACCTTAAAGTGTATATTTACTTTCTAATGAGTAGATGACACATACTGAAATTTTAATAGCATTGTAGTTGGTAACCCTCTTTTAATTTCTAAAAGCAAAGCATATGTAAACTGTCTAATAATTTACCACTTTGTCAATTGCATCATAAAAAATGGCAATTATCATGAACTCTCAGCTCCAAATTCGTTTTAAACTTCCGTTTTCTCAAATAAAATTTGGTTCTGAGACATATGTAATAAATACAAGAGTAATTAGGTTACTTTTTTATATTGCTAGTTCATCATCATTGAATCATGGTTCAGAATATTGAAGATATCTTTTAGTCTAGAACCTACTACAGTATTATAATTTATTTAATGATAGCATTCTCTCCCCTCTGACTCTGATTGTGATTGAAATTAACCTAATGGGATAAAATTGCTTTTGAACAATAACTGCTTTTTGTTTCCATTTTAAAATTTAGTACTCTCATCCTCTACCATTTTAACTATATTAGACTTATAAAAATATAAACATTTACTTTCTACATGTTCTGTGAACCTATCGATTTAAATAAAGGATAGAACACTTCATCTCATTTAGTATAAGTATAACCAATAAAGCAATTCATTAGTTTCGTTCTTAAAAGCATCAGTTTATTGCTCCCTCGGGAATTTCTTTTCTCTGTTGATACTTGCGTTCATTTTGGAGAACTCAGATGAGTCTATACTTCATTTCTCCTGAAGCTGGGTTCTGGATTGCTTTTCAAAGAATACAAACACATATATTAAATACACAACTAAACTTTAAGACACAAACATATTTCCTAATTGTTGTAAGGGTAGAGTTACATTAAATTATAATTACATGAAAGCTTTACTAAACCTAAAGATACAGAGTTCCCACTGTGGCTCAATGGGTTACATGACCTGGCTTGTCTCTGGAGGCTCTGGTTCCATCCCCAGCCCAGTGCATTGGGTTAAATGATCCTATGTTGCTGAAGCTGTGACATGGCTCACAGATTCTATCCCTTGCCTGGGAGCTAACATATGCCATGGATATGGTTAATAAATTTTAAAAAATTATAATGATGATTTGATTTCCATAATATTTTCATTTCTGGTGAAATTTCCTTGTTTTCCAAGGAATTTTACTTGTTCTTTTGAAAGTGCTTCTCTGCTTGTAATGTGTCAGCAGGACAATGATTTAATTAAGATTAAATCATTTAAAATCAGTTTTTAAGATTATTCTTTAGTGAAAGAATATGAGATCAATTTTTTTTATTAGCCCAATCCATTGAGTCATATATAATCCACAGTATTTTTATGAAATTTTAATATAACTAATAATTTAATTTTGCTTATATTCATGCATTTTCTATAAAAGCTCTGATAGACACTTGTATTATGTATACTTTATTTTATGTACTTTTACTCATAATACACAAATAAATGAAATAAACATTTTGAACTATAAACAAAATTTAAATGGGATATTTATGTACTAACTCTTCAATTCACAAAGATATCCCATTTAAAGATGTTATACATAGAAGGATTCCTTCTCATGATTCTTAGTGGTTATAGGCTTAAATGTGTTAATTTCTCCCTGAGCACTGGTTGTTAAATTTATATACTTTCATGCAACCAAGCACATAACACAAAAGCTCTTTGAAAAAAAAATCGTTTTAGAAATGGATACAGTAGGGATGATTTCTTGTCATTAATTTTCATTCTTACACTTGGGGAAGATAGGATACTTTGAATTCTAAAATATTAGATACATCTAGTTTTTCTTACAGAAAGGATTTGAAATAATTTAAAGAAGTAAAACTGAGCGCATTCAAGAAAAGTAACTAAGCCTATTTTGATTTGGAACGTAAGAAGCTGTGAAGTATAAAAAGTGAGGCCAATAGAAAGATTATTATAGAAAATATAATCTTTCCTAGATATTTTTCTTTCTCTGCAGGCCAGGAAGAATGGCCATTCTCTCCATACTTGGAGGGAGATTATTTCACTTTTCTTCTTATCATTCTTTTATGTGAAAGCACATCATAAAAAATAATGTATAATTGAAAGAAGTTCTCCTCCCTCACAACTAATAAGCAGGTTGATTCAATAAGACTTTGAAGTAAAACATGAAAATTCTCTGTAAAACTTGCAATGTTTTAATTTTCTATTCAGAATTTCAAAACCGCTAATAGTGGATTCCATGCTATTTAAAACTTGTCAGCACTGCAGTATTCTGATGAAATTACAATGAATGTTGGTGAAGTGGAATTTTAATAAGTAAAATAGTTTCTGAGTTACGCATATTTTCATCAACAGATGTTAACTTAGCCAAGATAGCCACAATATCATTAAGGCATGGTTCAGATGCTCTGGAAATACAATGCTCATATTAATATTGGATCACTGGTACCTCTGATTTTTATATTAAACTTTTTAATAACTCCTTGTTTAATATCTTCATCAAATCTACACAAGCAGAACATATGTACTTGTCTAAATTCATTAGTCT
The DNA here is from genome assembly GCA_004024745.2 of Catagonus wagneri. Taxonomy (NCBI): domain Eukaryota; kingdom Metazoa; phylum Chordata; class Mammalia; order Artiodactyla; family Tayassuidae; genus Catagonus; species Catagonus wagneri. The sequence continues at coordinate 5,843,051 of PVHT021183528.1, forward strand.
TTAGAATACTTTAATGAGGAAAAAAAGTCATCAATTATCATACAGTATTTAGAATATTTAGTACACTCGACACGGAGGATAGGCATTTCCTTTTTGCATTCATTTGCCATTGATGTTTAAGACAAAGTTTTAATATTTAATATTTTTCATTTTTTCTCTATTACTGCATAACAAATTATCCAATAATTGAGCAGCTTAAACAACATTTATTTCTCAACATTTCTGAGGGTTGGGCATTGTGGAGCTGACTTAGCTGGCTATTTGATCTCAGAATCTCTTAAGTGGTTGTAATCTAGATACCAGATGGGTTGGTAGTCAACTAAGGCCTGACAGATCTAGAGAACTCACTTCCAAGAGAGTTTTCATACATGGCTATTAAGAGGAAGCCTCAATTTCTTAGTGATCCTTGGCATATAATAACAGTTCTCTATCACGGGCCTCTCCATAGGGCTGATGAGTGTCCCCACAATACTCCCACAGTGAATGATTCCTTAGAGCACAAGAGGGCATAATGGCTTTGATTACTTGATCTTGGTATCACACATCATCATTTCTGCAGTACTCTATTAATTACACAGATTGGCTCTATTTGATTTGGGAAAGAATTATAAAGAAATATGAATACCAGGAGATGAGGTTCATTACGGTCTATACTGGAGACTATGTTTAATATTTAGCTTTATTAAAGTAATATCAAGGAAGATTGGAAAAAAATTATTGCTTTTTATGCACATGCACTCCTTCAGAAACTCACTCATTAGAAGTTGCTGAGGTTGGCTTTTGAAGAATTTCAACATATCCTTTCAAAATTATTTCTTGTTTTTCCTAATTAAGGCTTCATCAGGTCAAGTGAGATAGCTCACATGTTCTATTCACTTTCTTCTTTATGGTATGTGTTTTTATTCACTGTTTCATATATGTCCCAGTCTTCTGGTATTTGAGAAATTTCCATCTTTCCAGGCCTCATTAATGTCTTACCTAATTGACTCTAAGTCCACCCAAAACTCTAACCCAACCTAGCAATTCTAACCACCAATTTAGATACATATTCTATTTTTTTATTAGCAAATGCATTTTATTCGAAGGTGCTTTTTCTTAAGAATATAATTTTCTTGAATGGATACCGTCTTAGAATTTCTTTTTTTTATTTTAGGCCTGAACTCACGGCATATGGAGATTCTCAGGCTAGGGGGTCTGGATCATAGCTACGGCTGCTGGCCTATGCCACAGCCATAGCACTGGAGGATCCGAGCCACACTTGCAAACTACACCACAGCTTGCAGCAATGCCAGATCCTTAACCCACTGAGCAAGGCCAGGGATCGAACCTACAACTTCATGGTTCCTAGTCAGATTCGTTTCCATTGTGCCACAATGGGAACTCTGTCTCCGACTCTTTTAAAATTCTTCATTACATCACTCAGGACAATCCTGAGCACAAAATATTTATGCAGTTGATTCATCTATACAAAGATAACTGTTGACAGCCTTTCAGACAATGCTTTATACCAGATGTATTTCAACTCAACTGCCCCTTAAGGCAGACTCTTCTGATGAGTGATTACTTCTGCTATGACTCTTTACGCTACATTATTCTATTTTCTGTCATTAAGTCATAATGATTTTCCTGAAAAAAAACTGTTTTCTGTTGATCATAATTTAGAATAATAAGATTCTAGTATATGATTTGTAAAACTGTTTTCTAGTAAGTTTTACTTCCTTGTTAAAAGATTTCTTTTAAATTTGAACTACTATTTTCAAAAATCTTCATGATGGGGATTTTGTCATAACTCAATTAGAACTGACAGCACATTTCAAATTCCAGTTTTACTTTAACAAATTACTGTATCAAACTTCCTTCAGGCTGTACTTTGATTGTTAATTAGCACACATATCATGTAGCTAAAGGAAGATAGGCATTTTATGGAAGAGTTTTTGCCTAATTAAGTGTAACAGCTTATTCATCTCCAGTGACTTTGAGGTTAACTTTTAAAAATCATTTTTAACTAATTCTTTATTTTTCTTAGTTGTAGGACATAAACTTCTGTGGATTTCAACTGTGCCTAGTGGCAAATATTATTACTACTACTCCGGTAATGGTTTAGTTCTAGAAAGTCAAATTCCCTTTGATTATTTTTGCCAAGAATATAAAGATTTGTAATGTTCTATTGCGTATAGAAGATATACACTATATGGAAGATAGGTTTCAAGCTTCGAATATATGCTGTAGGAACTTAGGAAGATTCCGGAATTTTATTGGTAACAGACTATTCTAGTATACCTGTTTGAGCCTCAAAGTACAACTTGTGTGTGTGTGTGTGTGTGTCTTTTTAGGGCCACACCTGCAGTGTAGGGAGCTTCCCAGACTAGGGTTCGAATCAGAGCTGTAGCTGCTGCCCTGCTCCACAGCCACAGCAACACAAGATCCAAGCTGCATCTGTGACCTGCACCACAGCTCACGGAAGTGCCAGATCCTTAACTCACTGAGTGAAGCCAGGGATAAAACATGCGTCCTCATGGTTATCAGTGAGATGCATTTCCACTGAGTCAAAATGGGAACTCCTCCAAAGTGTGTTTACAGAGGTATTTTAGTTTGACCTATCCTACAATGTTCTCCTCTCCTCCCTGGCTTTCTGCTTCCTAAGACAATTCAAGAATTCTGACTCCTATTCAAAATTCAGTCATGCTTATTCCTGTGTTTTGAGCATGGAGTATTTCACAACTACCGATTGTGCCACTGCCACCTCTGCACCTATAGAACACATTGTTTCTCATCCAGACAATGAGGCTGTAGCAGTCTCTTCTCCTAGTCACAAACAACCACTGTGAATGATCGCCATTTCTGTAGTCTAAGTGTTCAGAGAAATAAAAAATTCTCACCAGCCACAGAGTGATATGATTAGGTGAAAATGTTTAATATGAAATTTGGCCTGACATTTCAACCTAGGTGCTATTTAAGTTTAAACTCACAGGAAGCTTGGACTATGTAAGATTCTAGGATCGACCACATTGTAGATGTAGATTCATATTCACAACTATCAGTCTGTTTCTGTAGGATCAAATCCATGGGTTTCATTTATTTTTATATTGTGATTTTTATATCACAAGACTCATTACTGAGCAGTGTGATGAACCACACCTCATATATTTAAAGAAATACAAATTTCAGAGAAAGGTAATAAAGTTTTTGTTCTTGCCCTCTAGGAAGGGATCCTGGCTCTTTATAAGTAATTATCTCCACTGTTCCTCAGCAAACATTAAATAAATGGATATATTCTTAATTCAAAGAAAAAAAATAAGACTCTCCTCAGCAGACAAAATGATACATAACTGAGAACATGCATATGGATGTGTACTTGAATTAGTTTGTGTGTATGTATGTGTATGTGTGTGTGTGTTAAAAATATAATTTTTTTGTTTGGTTTGGCTTTTGTTTTATTGAATCCTCTTTAAAAGTCTAGATACATGTTGGAAATCTCTATTAAAATACAACTGCCAGTGGAGATAACTTGAAGAAGCAGATAAAAGCAAGTTTTATTTTCCCTACTACGTATTGATAGCACTGTTTTTAATACAAGCACTCTACTTATAGGCAGAAATAAAAATTAACATTGACAAAACTTATATAACGGTATGCTTTAAGAGACAAAAGTTATGTTTTATGGACTTTCTTAGCACATCAAAATTATCACTTTGAATCATGTCCTTTGTAAAATCATAAATTAAGCCCAAGAACAAATTTCCCTGTAGTTTACCTCTGCTGCTATCAGTTTGTCTTCCCATCCTTTTGTTATGCATCTATTAACAACAGAAACCTGTTACATTTGCTATCATGAATTTCAGATCATTTTAAAACTAGTACTACTTGTTTATTTTCATAGGTTTGTATATGGTTATCTTATTTTCCCAATAATTTGTTTTAATAAGATATAAATATGGTAAAATATACAGATTTGTCTACAGTTCAATAAGTTTTGAAAGTGCACACAGCCATGTAATATATACCCTTTCAAGAATGTTCCTTTATGCTCCTTCCAGTCAATTCTCTATACGTTCTGCTTGCAGATATTATTTCTACCATCAGAGATTTGTATTGCATATTGTGGAACTTCATAATAATGATATCAGATAGTCTATCTTTCTTGTCTTCCACTTTTATTTCTCACCAAAATTGCTTTCAGTGATAGCTCTGCATGTTTTATTTTTGCATGTATCAACAGTTTTGTTCTTTTTTGTTGCAGAGTAGTATTGTATTTTATTATGCCACAGTTTATCCATTCTTGTCTTAATGTATACCTATTGGTTATTTGCATATTTTGCCTATTGCAAATAAAGCTACTACAACAATTTTTACTTAAGGCATTTAGTGGTCTTATTTCTCTTGGATAAATAACTAGAAGTGAAATTCATGGGTCATAGTTTTAAGAAAGTGTCTTGCTGCTTATTAAAGTAGTTGCATGCTTACACTGGCAATTTGGCAGAGTCTTTATCAGATTCTAGCATTGTCAGTTTGTTTTTGTTTTTTTGAATTATCATTTTAGTTTATGCACACTGTTATATCATTGTGGTTTTAATTTTTTCTGTAAACTAATGATGTTAGTCATTTTTTATGTGATTATTGGATATTTGAGTATCTTTATGAACCATTTAAGACTCTCTTACATAGTTTTCTTTGATATAATGCTAAAGCAGAAAGAGGGCGAAGGCTAAAAATGGGAAATTATTTCTGTGCCTACATAATCATGTCAAAATCTTTGTTTTACACCTTTGAAATAGAACTATGTTCTTGGATTATCTAACCAATTGTTTTCCCAGTGTTTCATTGGATGGTAAATATTATTTAGATTTCAATAATTTAATATTTTTCTATTAAATATTCCAAGTAAGCATAATTTTAATTATACTTTTCTTCCCTTAACACTTGTGCAGTTACATTTTACTATATTTATGGTTTAACTTATAAGTTCTGATTCTAGTACTATGAATTTCATGTTTATTTGAATTAAACTATCTTTGATTATGCTTAATACAAAGCTTTAAGTAATGTTGAAATCACTATATTAATTATATAATATTTAATGTTGCATACAAACTAATATTAATACATTACACATATATGATTAGTCATTTTTGAAAGATGACATCTGAGGTTCTAATCATTCTTTGTTTCTAAAATGCTTTGTTTTAGTACCTTAAAATGTCAGGTGGAGAGAATACTCAACAAACACTCTTTACATAGCTTAAGCTTCTGTTCATGCAAACATATTAGTAGCTATGTAGAAACAACTATTGGGAGAATATCATGTCAAGAAGCAGAGATGGGAAATTGGGCAATGGAGGGTTTGTTTAATTTTCTATGTCCAGTCATCTCTTGATCCAAATGCACTCAGTCCTTGATGTGAGAAAACAGTTTTCCATTTTGCTTACATTTTCCTATAGGTTGTCATTTAAATTTATGTATTTGACAATCACTTATAGAATATTTCCTATGGACTAGGCACTGACAAAAGCATTTTTCAAACATTGAAGAAAGACCAACTGATAAGGTAGGTGCCATTATATCTCCAGTATTATAGATAAGAAAACCAATCCTCATAGAATTTAAGAAATCTGCCTGTTTCAGGTATCTATTGATGCATAATAGATCATCCAAAATTTAAAAGAAAGACAACTATTTATTGGCCTATGATTATATGATAAGACTTTAATCTGGGCTCAAATGGCTGTTTTTTTTTTTTGGGGGGGGGGTGCGTGTTTGTATTGGTTTCACCTGGGATTACTCATGCACCTTCAAACACCTGGGGCTGTGGGGTTGCATGGTCTCAGGAGGTTGTACATATATAAGTGTCAGCTGATTCTGGCTGTCAGCTGCAGTTCCTATGTATGTTCTTCTCTGCAGGACGCTCATCCCTAGTCATCCCTGAGAGCTAGATCTATGTTTTGGGTTTTGTTTGTTTGTTTTAACATGGATGATCTCATGGCAGTATTTCAACAGTATGAGAATATGAATTAGAAGTCCTTTTAAAGTCTCCTAGGCTCTGCAACTTGAGCTATACTCTATACTCCATACTATTGTTCAAAGGAAGTCAAAATGCAAATCCAGATATAATGAATGGGAAAATAGATTACACATAAATACAATAAGTGTGTTAAACCTACATTGCAGGACATGTGAATAGGGATAGGGACATGATTATGGCCATTTTTTTGCAAACATTCTACCACATTAAAGTCACATAGATAACAAGCTGTAGCAGCCATGAAGTCCATGATTTTAACTGCTACATGGTGATGGTTTTCATGTAAAATGAAATCCTAGCTTAATAGACCACATATACACCTTAGTAAAAATAACGTTTAGTTTTTTGATGTTTCTTTATATCTCAGAACATAATATAAAATAAAAAATTGTCATAGTGTATAATGACTAAAGTATAAAATAAAATCATACATATTCTCTACACACACACAGTTTAATTATTTTATTCATTCACTACATTTAGATGTTTATGACTATTTGCCTTTATACTAAATTATTATAAAATTTTTTGTTGAATTCTTTTGGGTATTACAACAAGGAGTATTTATAGAAATGACTGAAAAACTAAAGGTATGATGTAGATTAGAGGAAAGTTTATCTCATGGCTAGATCTTCAGGGATTCAGAAATCACACTGTATTACAGACTAAGGTTTATTTGTTTAACAAAAGTAATTTTAAAGCCAACTTCTGGGAATGTTTCATAATACATCAAGGCAGTGAATACAGTAAGTACTATTTAAAGATGCTCTTCTTGGACATTTTATCGCTTCAATTTCTTAAGTCAGACTGCATGCTTTTGAATCTCAGTTCACAAAATGGGCAAATTTGAGCCAGTTACTTAGCCTCACTAACCCACATACTTCTCATCTACAACTGACAGAACTTCCACAACTTTTAAATAGACATGTTCTTTATTTTAAAATTTATTAAGACAAGCTAAGGAGAGCCCTTAGAACAGGGGATAAAATAAATGATCATAAATTTTGGATATTCATTTAGTTATTTTCAATAAGAAGTCTTTTGAAGATGCCAAGCAATTTCTAGACTATTGATAATAATTGTTCATGAAACTTTGACTAAAAGTCCTTTTTAATATTAATTTAAGATTAAAATGTTGATGGAGATATTGGATTTATGTTTAAAAACATTTCAGGCAAATTGTAGTGATCAAATTATGTTTCTAGTACATTTACACTTTTGAATTGTTAATATTTTAAGCTGACTGTGATCAATGAAATTTATAACAGAACTACATTAGAGAAATCAATGAAAATTCAACGAAGTTGATAAACTTTACCTGAATGATCAAGAAAATGTAAGAGAAAATATAGATTTACAAAATCAAGAATAGAGGGGAAGGAAAATTACTAAAGCTTATAAAAATATAAAAGAGTAAGGAAATATTTATAAATAAACTTTATGCTAAGTCAATTTATATGACTGGAAAATTTTCCAGAAAGAAGTAAAATATCAAAAGTGAACTGAAGAGAAACGGAAAGCCACTTATCTTTCACAAACTCATCAAGAAAATACAAGAGGAACATTTTGTAACAGATTTTATGAGGCCTGTATTACCCTTATACCAATATCAGGTTAAGTTTTGTTATGAAAACTAAGCACTAATAACCATCATGGATATAAGATGCAAAATCCTTAATAAGCCAGGTTTAGCAACATATAGAAATGATTATACATCATGATCAACTGGGATTCATCCCAGAATGCTAAGGCTAATTTAATATCCTTGTATATACACATACTATTACCAGGTGTATCTAGTGTGAACTATTATATTATTCTATATTATATTATATTATATTATTTTACATTATATGAATTATACTATAATAAAAACATGAGGCCTAGACTTTGATCTCATGGAATTTGTATTTTATTAGAAAGAGAAAGACAAATATTGAAAAGTTAAGATTTTTTTCAGATAGTGATAACTATTTAAAAGTTAATATAACAGTCTATTGTATAAAGGGAGAGGAGATCTACCTTATATATTCTGATCAGAGAAATCCTCTCTGATGATATGTGATCATGATTATGCAATTCCTGGTATACATTATGTAGGCAATGCATCTTTGCTAAATATTAAAAGTCACATGTAACTTAAAATATTTTCCACTCATTTGTAAGGAGATAAGTGGATACCTATTGAATGTAAATGATATTATGGATTTGAAAAGAAATATTTCAATTAATAATAACCAAATATAAATAACTCCAAGATTAAACATTCACCCTACAACAGACATTGTCTGAGTAAACTGGAAGCATTAGCTTTATCATTTACTTCTCGCAACAGCTCTCTTATGCATTTCAGCAGATGCATGAGCAGAACTTAGAGAGAGCACTTGAATAAAGTCATACTGTCCAGAAGGGGTGGATGTGGGTTTGTAACCCAATCCCATCTCACTTTAATGTCTGGACTTTTTTCAATAAACATTCTGTATTTTGGCTAAAATCATGAATAATAGAGAAAAATAATAAAAATTCCAATGTGAAGACCAATACATACTGTATGATGCAAGAAAAGCACACCAAACTAACACAGTGAATTTAAAAACTTAAAGCTGTAATTTATTAACTATTTCTGGTATAGTTTAGTTAAAAAAAAATAAACACTTTGAAAATATCAGAGTAAGATTTGATTTCCAACACTGTCCATAAACTGTATAGCCTTGTTTCCGTTATATTTATCTCTGTGAATATAGTATAATAATATAGAAAAAAACTTTTAGGCCCAAATGTGAAATATAGAAATTTTTATATTTTTTAAATGAATTGACATTTGAACTCAATGTTGATGTCATTTGTGATTAAGTAGGAGAAACTATAACAATTCTGAAAGTGGATATGACACTATACTGAATTTAAACCAATGTTTTTTTCACTTTGTGATTTCACAGAAAACAGCCTTGTATTTTAAATTGTATATATCTATGAATTGTATATATCTACGCAATTCTCAGAGCTAAAGGTCAGGAAGAATAAAATGTAAACAAATGATGCAGAGGGGAAAACATAGAATTGTATGCCAGAAAACTAATTATGTAATAAAATTCTAAATTCAAAGTCTGATGAATTTGGCGTTCCTGTTTTGGCTCAGTGGTTAAGGAACCTGACTAGCATCCATGAGAATGCAGGTTTAATCCCTGGCCTCGATCAGTGGGTTTAGGATATGGCGTTGCCATAAGCTGTGATGTATGTCGCAGACACGACTCAGATTCTGCATTGCTGTGGTTCTGGCGTAGTCCCGCACCTACAGCTCGAAATTGACCCTCTAGCCTGGGAAACTCCATATGCTACCAGTGTGGCCCTAAAAGACCAAAACCAAAACAAAAACAAAACTCTGATGAATTTATTAATTGGACTATAGTTTTCTCCAGTGCAAACTAAATATATTTAAAACTAAAGCACTACGTAATTATTGTTGAAGTTTGTTCAATTATTTCTGAAAACACCAATTATATAAATAGTTTAATTTTAAAGATTCTATGGAAAATGTGGCTCTGTGTATTTTCATTTGCTTCATGTTTGCATTTAATATAAAATTTATATTCTTGATACTCTAGATACTGTGGATTGTTCGTCTCAATATCCATATTTCCCTTCCTTCCTTCTTAGATAAATTAGAAAACAGCAATTTTATTTACTGTATTCTCTTGAAGCTTTGGTTCAGGATTTAAGAAAAATCCACAAATTATGAACCTATGCATAAGGTTTGAAAGATAAAAATGAAGGAAAGACCAATATTCTAGATATGTTTGTCCTTTCCAGTGGCAATCAGGGTTGTAGATATTTGAAAATATCCTGTAACCAGCTTTCAGTTCCCTTCAATCCAGCTTCTAGTGTATTAAAAGACAGCTGTGTAATCATTATGTTTTAGCTTCTTGATTCTGGTTTTTTATTCCCTGAACTTCATTTTCAGGGGTGTATGCCTGAAGTCATGGTTCCAGTTCTCAGTGATAGTAAGAGAATTCTGTGGTAAATCAGGAGTTATTCCTTACTTGTATCATTATTTCCAGAATCACACTGATTTCAAGGACAGAACCTCTATAAAACCATCCATGTAGAGTGTTTTTTTGTTTTCTGTATTTGACTTGGCTGATAACAGAAATGAATGTAAAAACAGATGCTCAAGGATGGGAATCTGTTTTGTTGCTGTTGTTGCCTTTTTTTTTCTTAACCTGGCCTTCAAATGGAGGATGACAGCCATACAGTCCACGAGAAGCTTGGCAGGAAAAGTTATAAGACATGGCTTCAATGAATAGAATCATTGCTGCAATAGAGTATTATGTTGAAGATGAGGAATGTAAGACCTGGGACTGGGAGGAGAGAGGCTGGAAGGTGCCCTGGCTGTCTCTGACACTAGAAAATTTTAAGAAATACAATCCATAGCTCTAGGATTTCAGTTCACAGTTTTTTTTTCTCTAGTCAGGATAGTAAAAGCACAGCTCTGGGGCAGGGTTTTATCCTGTTATAAAACTTAAAAGTTTTTTGGTCGCTTATGTGAAGGCTGGAACATTGACTGGGAAACAGGAATAGGATCATTTATGTGAATTTATGTGGATATGAATGGTGTGTATCTCTGTTGAGCATCTCGTGATGGCTGTGCATGCTTTGGTGGAAACTGTTTAGTCATTCACCTGAGCTCAGTGCTTTGGAATAGAATACCATTCTTTTCACTGAACTGCTCTTACTACCTCATATCTTATAACCAGATAAGCTGATTAGGATAGCATTTTGTTTCAGGGAATGAATAAATGTAGGATCAAAATAAACATACTAGATACCAAATATTACATGATTTCACCATTTATACTGGCAAAAAACTGATAAATTTAGGTGGAACTATATTCTAAATGTGCCAGAAAGGAAAAGAAACGATACATTAGATTAGGGCAATTTAATCGTTATGGCTAGACTTGCTTAAGATTCTAACTGTAATGTGCCTCCCTCAATAGACAAGACTAGTAAGTAGTTCAAACAGTTTCCTAAGTTGTTTGACCAAATACTGTCTTACAGGTAGGTCCTATTAAATGAATATGAAATACCAGATATTTATGGGTATAATTTATAGATGTAACTGGTCACTGGCTCCAAACAATATTAATCTCTGCAGATCTATAATTCCACTGTGTTCTACCAGATTTAGGGCTTATGGTCAGTCAGGTGACAGAGTTTTTGCATGAGTTTTCAGAGCAGATTGTCATTAGAAGAAGCTAAGGATTTGCCACAAAACCCATCACTCCCTATCAAAAGAGAACAATAAAAGCAATGCTTCATTCTTGAAGGAACTGCAGAGATTTTGAGTGGTTATTCCTATTACAACCCCATTTAACATATCTGGCCTGTGAAGATGAAACATGGCAGGAATGGGAGACAACGGCATAAAATTTGATGCTGACTCCAATTGTTCCAGCTGTAGTCTCTTTATAGAAGCAATTAACTCTGCCCTTGGCACCTATCAGGCAGCTATCAAACTGCCAAAGATTTTGCTTTCTACTGATAAGTAGAAAACATTAGGAGTGATTGACTCTCAATTTGTAATGATAGCACTAAACCTCTATTGCCGATTTTACCTTTACAATTCTTTCTCACAATTTAGTTTGAGGAATGTGGATTAACCCAGCTTCTCAAAAGACATTATGTTGGTCCTCCACACTGAAGTCTACATGCTGACTGGGAAGACATAGTTGATACCCTCTAACATTTGGCAAGATACATTTTTGTTAAAGGGAGATAAAACCTAACAAAATTCAGTTTTCTACTTCAGTCTTTTTTTTTTTTTTCTATTTTAGGGCTGCATTCACAGCATATAGAGGTTCCCAGGATAGGGGTCTAGTCGGAGCTGTAGCCCCCAGTCTACACCAGAGCCACAACAATATGGGATAAGAGCCGTGTCTGTGACCTACACACAGCTCACGGCAATGCCGGATCCTTAACCCACTGAGCAAGGCCAGGGATTGGACCTGCATCCTCATGGATCATAGTCAGGTTCTTTAACCACTGAGCCATGAAGGGAACTCTGCCATTTTGGGCTTGATTATTGATGTTTCCTGGCCTGAATAAAATTAGAATTTCTCCTTTACAGTAAAAAGCAAAGTTGATGCCCTGTGTACTCCCTAGGATGAAAAGTAACACATGGTTCATTTCAGGGGTAACATACGTCAAACTGAATGTGCTGTCTTTTGTAAATTAGTTTTTAAGGCTATAAGGTTTTGAATTTGGGGTCCAGCCCTAAAAGAGGCTCTAAGATCTGACCCAGCTTGTAGTAAATGCATCTTTGCCCCATATGACCGGGTAGAACCAATGACATATGAGGAGATGCATTCAGTCTACTGCAAATCCTCAAAGAGAACTGCACTGTGGAACCTTAGGCTTTGGAGAAAATCCTCTTTAGGCTCTAGGGAAGAATAAACACCACTGGCCTACAAGTGAGCATACAAAAATGAATGGGCATTATCTAATCCACCAAGTCTTATATGTGTAAGCAGCATCCCTCTACCATCAAGTGAAAACAAGAATGGCCTCTAGCTTGTTCTGAAAGTGTAAGTTGCTCAAACTAGTGGATCACTGCTATATTGCCACTCACCCTCTACTCACCACTATGGTTTCATAAGGAGTTTTCTACCATCTGGTAACTGAAGAAGATAATCTTTTAGTATGATTTACAGTTGATAAATCATGATAAGTAGTTTCCAACAGATGGAGTGGAATTCTACAGAATTAAAATCTTGCTTGTGAGAATAATTGAATTTGCAGTAGGAGGAAGACCAATGGGCTGATAAACATGGATTTTATTGCTTTTACTCTGTGTACCAGCCACCATAAGCATCTGGCCTTTTACAATGTGAAAATGACCTTCGGAAGAACACAGACTCCAAGTATCAAAGGGATGGAGATATGCATAGCATTTTTACACATCTTATAATGCACTCATTAAACCATTCTTATTCCTGTCCTGAAGACATTGGAAATCAATTGCTTAGGGAGGTTCTATTTTTTATTTTTTAATAGATTCATTGTTATGTAATCAATACAAAAGAACTGCACAAATTTAATGTGTACAATTTGATAAGTTTGGACATAGGCAAATGCCTGTGATACCATCACCACAATCAAGGTAATGGACACACCCAACATTGGCCAAAGAATCTGTATTGCTGCAGCTGTGGCATGGGGGGAGCTGCAGTTCAGATCTGGCTGAGGAACTTCCATAGGCCATGGGTGCAAACCAAAAAGAAAATAAACAAAGAAAGAAAAATAAAAGATAATCAAGGCTGTACCAGATTTTGACAGGTATATAAAACAAATGTGCATCATTAATTTTTCTGCTGAAACTCTGTGATCTTTTTCAGTGAGAGTTTGTTTTGGAGGCAGCAAATGTTTCTTCATGCTGATTTTCTGATCCTTTCCTCATGGCTGTGAGGTTGGGGCACATAATTTTATCACTTGCCTCAGAAATAGTAAATGTCTGAATGGGTCCATTTGCTGTTGCTTAGAGGGACATTTCTGAATTCTAACCTACCTTCTTCCTCCTACACTTGAAAATATTTAAGTTGCTCAGGGAGTAAGAAAAACGTTTCCTGCTTAAAATTTTTGATTTTCTGCTATGAACCATGACTGAAAAATTAAGTGTGCTCATTTTGAAGAATTTGACAGAAAAAAATACACATACAAGAAAAGAAACTGAAATAATTCAAAACTCTGCTATCAAAGGATATCAAGAGAAAAACAGTTACTTATTAAGAACACTTCGTATAACTGTCATGATGATTTTAAATGTATTTATATTTTCAACAAAAATTAAGAGTCTGCTTTAAATACTGGTTAAGTACTACAGTGCTTAAAAAAGACTGATTTTCCAAGTACTCTCTCTTTGCTTTTAGGCAAGGAATCCTATAGAAAATATGTCAATTAAAATTTTTAAACTAAAATGTACTTACAAAAGTTTAAAACATGAAAAAATAGCTTGAGTTTTTTCTATTTTTACTATTTATTCCCTCCTTACCAGTCAACTAATTTACCATTTTATCCTTGATTCCCTTTTGCTTCATTCATGAATATAGCTATCTTCCTTCTCTATTCTCTCCTATCATTAAAAGATATTTTAAATCTTCATTTACATATTTTCGCTTTTCCTGAGCTGATGTAGCTTATTTCTTTACACACATTTTTTATTCTCTATTGAGCTGTAAGAAACAGAGCCAGACGAAAATATATAATATACAAAATTTTTAAATTATGTTTTTGTCTCCCAAATAAGTCAATGTCATAATTAGAAATTCTTCACAGCATCCCTAAAATAATGATAGCAAAACTCCTGATGTTTCAATATTTTCATGTGTCAATAGTAAAACAAACTAGATAATGAGTAACAAAACAATGAATTTTGACTTTCTCCTTTATTCTCAGCCCTTTTAGTCAGCATAATTACTGAAAACATGTAACCACATTATTAAATGTATTAGATAAACAAGTGACCTTAAATTAATTTACTTTCAAAAATTTAAAACTGTAAAATATCTGCCACCTTACCCATGTCTCAAATGTTGTAAATAATGATTTAGAGGATTAGTGGCATAGTTATACTTTATACATATTTATTAAAAAAATTTCTACTTAATAAAGATTCATTTGTATATAAATAAAATAAATAATTATGATAAAAATATATTACACTCTCCTATTTTAAATGCATTTTTGTACTTAAGAAATTTCTGCATGTCCTAACATCGAGCACCAACATTTTCAGATTAATTCAGTTATATGCTTACTTAATTTCAGTAAATATGTATTTGTATAGCTGATGTTTGTTAGTAGTTGTGCTAATTTGTGTTATACCAAAATTAGAAAATAAATTTGATAAAAATTGTATTAAATATAGTATTCTAGGCATAATCTAGCTCTGCATTTCTTGTTGGAAGTTTATTGTCAAATGGAAAGGCAATGAAAATGTCACATCTTCCTCATTTCTTCAAAGAAAAATGAGTTTCTTGTATGGAAATTGTATAAACACATAAACTCCATTAATATTTATACATGCAAGGAGAGGAGCAAAGAGAGCTCTGTTTTTCATGTATCTTAAGGCAATTCGTATATCAGTTTCCTAGGGCTACTGTAACAAAATGTCACAGACTAGGTGGTTTAAACAATGGTAATTTATCATCTCATCATTCTGGAATTTGGAAGTCAAGGATCAAGTTATTGGCAGGTGTAGTTTCTCCCAAAAAACTCACTTGTTTGTTTGCAGATGGCCACCTTCTTGCTGTGTCATTTTCATTGAGCACTCCAATCTCAACTTTATGAGGGTGTCAGTCCTACTGCATTAGGACCCACCTTTATGATCTCATTTAACCTTAAATATTTCCCTAAACATCTATTTCCACAGTGACATTGGAGATTTGGGCTTTGTTAGCAAAGCCATATTATGACCACCCATTGAGCCACATACGAAGTGACCTTGGGCTTAGAGAAATTCCTTACCAATAGATAAAGAGCCCATACAGCTTGTTCCGAGTTTATCACCATGTGTAGGAACATCCTTCTCATTTCAGGCTCAATGTGTTCTCCTTTGTTCTGTCTTGTTCTACATCACCCACAACATTTAGTCTTTCAAACTCCATGGGGGAAGAGAATTGGTCCAACTACTGCATCACAGAGGGATGCTCATAGGCCAATTGTGCTGTGTTAACTGCCAGGACATCTATTAGCCATGGGGGACCAACACACGTTATCATATTTGATTTTGCTCTGTTTATTCTCTATGTAGGTACAGCATTCCATTCAGTGCTTGACTGTATTTTGTTTTCCTTGGCAATGTGAATATCAAGATACAATGTACAAAAATCTTTGCAACTGACAGAAGATTAAGTTCCAAAATATAAAAACACCTCCTGTAGCTCAATATAAAAAAAAAATCAAAAAACGGACAGAAGATCTAAATGGACATTTCTCCAAGGAAGCAGACAGATGGCAAAAAAAAAAAAAAAAACATGAAAAGATGCTCATCATAATTAATTATTAGAGAAATGCAAGTCAAAACTATTATAAGATACCATTTTATACCAGTCAGAATGGCTATCACCAAAAAGTCTGCAAACAATAAATTCTGGAGAGAGTATGGTCAAAAGGGAACCCTCCTACATTGTTGGTGGCAATGAAAATTGGCACAACCACTATGGAAAACATTAGGAGGGTTCCTCAAAAAACTAAAAAATAGAACTACCATATTATCCAGCTATCCTACTCCTGGGCCTCTATTCAGAGAAAACCATAATTCAAAAAGATACATGCACCCAAATGTTCACTGCAACACTATTTACAATAGCCAAGACATGGAAACAACCTAAATGTCCATCAACATAGGAACAGATAAAGATAATGTAGTACATACATGCAATGGAATATTACTCAGCCATGAAAAAGAATGAAATCATTCAGTTTGCAGAAACATGGATGGACTTAGAAAATATCATATTAGGTGGAGTTACTCAGACAATGGAAGACAAACATCATATGTTATCACTTATCACATATCATTTGGAATCTAAAAAAAAAGATAAAAATGAACTTATTTGCAAAACAGAACAGACTAACATACTTACAGACTTTGAAAAACCTATGGTTACCAAAGGGGACGGGTTGGAGGGGTGAGATAAATAGACTGGGGTGACTGGTATTGGCATATGTACACTGATATATATGGAATGATTGGCTAACTAGGGGTGCTATATAGCACAGAGAACTCTACTAAGTATTCTGTGATAATCTATGTGGGAAAAGAATATGAAAATAATGAACATGTGCATATGTATGACCGAATCACTTTGTTGTACAGCAGAAATTACCACAGCCTTGTAAGTCAACTACTCTTCAATAAAACTAACTAAATAACTAACTAAATACATAAACAAATAATTTTAAAAGTGTTTAGACTTCTACTCCCAGAGGTTGTCATTATGATGATATTTGCTATCCTTCAAGTAGTTGGAATTCCCCTGACAGTGACAACTAGTGTAATGTGTTTATCTTGACAGGTTTCAATGAATGGATTTTAGGTAAGATAAAATTAAGTTTATAACATTATGTAGTAAGTTGGAAAAATTAATTTATTGAGTAAGAATTATATTGTGTGTACTAGGTTCGGGCATTCTTGTGTGTTTCAGAAACAGTAAAATAACAAATCCTTAGAACACCCTTTAGAGGATGGGTACTGTTACTCTCCATTTTACACACTAAAAAACCAAAGTTTTATTAATTTGTCCACAGTCTTACAACATAGCCAGAATCCTTGCTGTCAGCAGTCATGCAATATTGATTACATAATTTGAGGATATGAAGGCTATTTTTTCTTAAATATTTTTGGGGAGACAAAAGTCATGCAATTTACTTTCTATATGGCAGCAGTATTAGTAAAGGACACTAGGACTTTAAAATCTTTTATTCTACTCACATTATCATTGAGTGACAGGTATATGATAGGTATTTAGGGTACAATGGTGAGTAAAGAAAATACCAGGAATTTTCTGATGAATTTAATCTCTACCTGAGAAAAATCATCACAAATAATAGCAAAATTATGTGAGATAAAAAATATAAATGTTCACAAACATTTCCACTAATTGTAAAAAAATAATAAACCTCTGAAAATGGTAATTATTTTTTTAGGGAGTGATTTTTCAAAGCACTTTATTGAAATGAAAACAATCTGACAGACTAAAAATGAGAAGCATATGTGAAAGATAAAAGAAACACTCTATAATGATAAATTATCAAAGTCAGATTATCAAAATAAAGTTATCAAACATTAGAAGGACATTCAAGTGAATAAATAGAAAAATGGAAATGGAAAAAAAAAGATGGCATGATTCAAAGGGAAATCATTTAAGATACTTCAATGCTGACATAGTATGTTAACTTCTTTGGCTCTCATTACTCTGTAATATCTCCAGTTTTGAAAAAAGGACAAAAAAGTTCTTGACAAATCAAAGTTAGTGACTGATATGGAAGAGAAAATAGTAAAAGGGAAGACATTAAATGTTTAAAAAAGTCATACAAATTGCTTATAATTACCTGAAAATAATTTAAACAAGCTAAGTTATCAGTTATTGGTCAAATTATTTGTTCAAATTGTTGTGACATTAAGTTGAATTTTCAAAATTGAAATCTTTAGTTGCAATAGTACCACATCATTAATGAGCATTATGTTTAAGAACAATTAACTTTGTACAATTCCTAGAATGCATTAAATTTACTTAATATAATTGAGTTTTAGTTTCCTTTGATATTAAATAAAACCAAAAAAATACCTACATTTCAGGGGCTATTACTGGAATGAACTGGAATTTTTTAAAATAATTGTAGGATTATTTTTACAATGTCTGGCATAGGGTCATTTGCCTATATCCTAGCAAGGATGGTTTAATATCCAGAAATCAGTCAATGTTATATACCACACTAAGAATTTGAAGAATAAAAATATGATCATTTAGATAGATGCAAAAAAAAGCTTCTGACAAAATTCAACATCGGTTTCTGCTAAAGCCTCCCACAAAGTGGATATAGAAGGAATATACCTCAACATGATAAAAGCCATATATGATAAACCTATAACCAACATCATACACAATGGTGAAAATCTGAAAGTATGACATCTATGATCAAGAATGGGACATGATTCCTCCTCACACCACTTTTATTCAACATGGTGTTAGAAGTTCTATTCAAAGCAATCAGACCAAAAGAGATTACACATAAAACACTAAAGATACCATCAACAACTGATCAAGAAATTCATAAAAGTTGCAGGATATAAAATTAATATACAGAAACCTGTTACATTTATATATACTTATATCAATTTATCATACAGAAAACTTAAGACAACTTCATTTATAATTGCATGGAAACAAGAAATGAAATACCTATGAATAAATCTAATTAAAGACATAAAAGACCTGGAATCAGAATGCTCTAAGACACTGATGAGAAAAACTGAGGAGCACATGGATAGAAAGACACTGTAATCATGGATTGGAAATATTAATATTATTAAAATGACAATATTCCCTAATGGAATTACAGATATCCTATCAAAATATCAATCACGTTTTCCACAGACCAAGAATAAGTAATTATAAAATTTGTATGGACCCACAAAAGACCCCAAAAAAACCAAAAGAGTTTTGTGGAAACAGAACTGAAGTTATCAAATTCCCTGACTTCAAATTATACCACAAGGTTACAGTTGCCAAAATGGCATAGTACTGGGATAAAAACAGGCACTGGAACCAATGGAACAAAATAGAACCCAGAAATAAATCAACAGTTATATGGTCAATTAATCTACAACAAAGGAAGCCAGAATATACAATACAGAAAAGACTCTTCAATAAATGGTGTTGGGGAAACAGGATAGCTGCAAGCAAAGGAATCAAACTGGACTACTTTCTTACATCATATTCAAAAATAAACTCAAAATGTATTAAGAACTTAAATATAAGACCTGAAACTGTAAAAATTCTAGAAGAAAACATAAGCAGTATGATCTTTTACCAATATGATTTTGGATATGCCTCCTCAAGCAAGGGAAACAAAATTAAAAAAAATAAACAAATGGAAATACATCAAACTAAAAAATATTTTCAGAGGGAAGGGAACTATCAACAAAATGAAAAGGCCCCTTTGAATAAGAGATGTTATTTGCAAACAATATACCTGGTTGATAAGGGCTGGTATTTATAATATACAAAGAACACACGAAACCCAATTAAAAAATAAAAATAAAAGAGAGAAGTTTCCATTATGGCTCAGCAGGTTAAGGACTTGACGTTGTTTCTGTGAGGACGGGGTTTGATCCCTTACCTCACTCAGTGAGTTAAGGATCCAGCATTGCCACAAGTTGCAGTGTAGTCTGCAGTTGTGGCTCAAATCTGGTGTTGCTGTGGCTGTGGTGTAGTCCTCTGCTGAAGCTCAAATTCAACCCCTAGCCTGGGAACTTCCATATGCCACACATGCAGCTGTTAAAAAAAGGCAAAGAGAGTACCTGAATAGACATTTTTTCCAAAGAAGATATATCAGTGGCTCATAGGCATAAGAAAAGATTTTCAACATCACTAATCATCAGGGAAATGCACATTAAAATCATAAAGATATATCACTTCACATTTGTCAGAATGTTTATTATCAAAAGACAACAAATGACAAGCCTTGGTGACTATTTGGAAGAAAGGGAAAGCTCATGTACTGCTGGTGAGAATGTAAATTAGTATAACCACTATGGAAAACAGTATGAAGGTTTCCCACAAATTAAAAACAGAATTATCATAATATCCAGAAATTTTAATGTGGGCCTTCTCCCTGGAAAACAAAAACACTAATTGAAAAGTATATATGTATTCTTCTGTTCATTGTAGTATTATTTACAATAGCCGAGATATGGAAGCAACCTAAATAAGTCCCCATCTACAGATTAATTTATAAAGAAAATGTTACAAACACAAACACACAAACACACACACACACACACACACACACACACACACACACACACAGAGGAATATTGCTCAGCCATAAAAGCAAATGAAACCTTGCCTTTTACTACCATATGGATGAAATCCATCGATATTATGCTGTCAAATAAATCAAAGAAAGAAAGAAAAATATGAGTTCACTTATAGGTGGTACATGAAAAACAAAACAAATGAACAAAAATAACAACAAAAAAAACAATGAATAATAGATACAAAGAACAAACAAGAGGTTGCCAGAGGGGATAGATGAGTTAAATAGGTAGAGGAAATTAAAAGGCACAAACTACAAAGTTAATAAGTCAGGGGGATAAAAATGTATGGTAGGGGGAATAGAGTCAATATTAATGTGATATTTTTGTTTGGTGACAGATGGTATCTAGTCACATCATGATGATCACTTTGTAATGTACAGAAATATTGTATCACAATATCATGCACCAAGAGCCTATAGGTCAATTATACTTCACCAAAAAAAAAATTATACAAAAAGAAATTCAATTTGTACTTATCAGAGGTGGGTTTGAGGGGATGAAGAATTGCATTAAGGTGGGTGATCAAAAGGTTCATACTTCCAATTATAAATAATAGTAAGGATGTAATATACAGCATGGATAACATAATACAGTTGTATGTTACACACAAAAATTAGGACAGTGAATCCTAAGAGTTTTCATCAAAAGGAAAAATACTCTTTCATTTTCTTTTACTTTATACGTAAATGTCCACTGACCATACTCTGGTAATCTAATTCAAATCATGCTGTACACCTTAGAAGTAAACAAAGTTGTATGATAATTATATCTCACTAAAACTGGAAGAAAAATAATTTTGCCACCTCAGGGTCAGCTGATTGGCACTCTAAACTGCATCCACATCCTAAGTGTGCTTTTTCATTTTAATTTCATGCATTCATAAGTTCCAGAAATTAGGGCATGGTGTATTTGGGATCCATTATTTTGTCTGCCACACGTGTTACTGGCAGAGAATAAAGATAGCTTTAGTGGATGTTTTGGGGGAAAGGGGATTTGTTTTTTTACAACTTGGCTTTTCATTCTTCCATGGTGTTTCAATTCTTTTATCACCTACACATAGTTTTTTTTTAATAAAAGTAGATTTAAAATGTAATAGTTTTTCTTAGATTGATTTCAAATGACCAATTATTTGTAAGAAAATAATTTTATCTCTGTATATCAACTCCCCACCTCCATGTAGAAAATAACTGACAAGACAATTGATTGAAGTTTTCTTTTGGACTTTCCCTAAATGAGTGAACACTATGTTTAGGAATCTAGCTAACAATGACAAGCCTAAAGAGGTATTGGCAAAGAAAAATAGACAATGACATCAACTATACCTTATCATTTGTTAATTCTAATTGCCCATGAATAAACGTGAAATGATAATGTAAAAAAGCATTAAAGTTTATGTTAACTTTAGAATAGGATTTTATAACAATATAGACTTATGAGAAATGAATTGCTGGCAAAGAAATATTTTTATAAGAAATGAAATCAAGGTTTGAATGAATTGTGCAGACTTTTTTTTAGGAAGTGATACACAAAAATCTCTCTGTTAACCCCTTCCTGTATCTGCTGGCTTAAGCCTGAAGGTCATATAGGCTCAAACACATTATTAAAAGAAATGAATCTATATTTTCTTACTTTCCTTCCCCACATTCTATGATTTTTCAGTCTTTTTTAACATCTTGATGTATATCCATTTGCTGTTCCTTTGTTTATCATAGCTTTTATAGCATTTTTTTTCTTCTTTTAGATCCATATGCTGGCTTATTTAGGTGACTGCTTCCCAATTGTGGTTTCCTCCATCCTATTTCTTCTTGCTTCATTTTTATTTAAAGAAGCCCTTTAAGTATTTCTTTTAGAATGGGTTTAGTATTGCTGTACTGTTTTAGCTTTTGTTTGTTGGAGAAGGTATTTGCCATTCTATTTTAAATGATATTCTTGCTGGCTAGAGTATTCTAGGCTGCAAATTTTCTCCTTTTAGAACTTTAAATATATTTTGTCACTCCCTTCTCGTCTGTAGTGTTTCTGTACAGAAAGCAGCTGATAGCCTTATGGGGGTTCCCTTATAATTAACACAGTGCTCAGAGGGAATTTCATATCAATACAGGCCTTCCTCAAAAAAGAAAAAACCCCAAATTGACAACTTAACCCACGACCTAAATGAATTAGAACAAGAAGAACAAACAAAACCAAAAGTCACCAGAAGGAAGGAAGTCATGAAGATCACAGAAGAAATAAAAAAATAGAGATTCAAAAAAATAGAAAAAAATCAATAAAACCAAGAACTGGTTCTTTGAAAAGGTAAACAACATTGACAAATCTCTGGCCAGACTCAACAAGAAGAGGAGAGAAAAAAACCAAATAAACAAAATAAGAAATAAAAAAGGAGAAATCACAATGGATACTGCAGAAATACCAAAAAAAAATAAGAGAATATTATGAACAATTTTATGCCAACAAATTTGACAACCTAAGAAGAAATGGACAATTTTCTAGAGACTTTTAGCCTGCCAAAACTGAATCAATGAGAAGCAGATAAACTGAACAGACCCATCATGAGAAATGAAATTGAATATGTAATAAAAATGCTCCCTACAAATAAAAGTCCAGGATAAGATGGCTTCACAAGAGAATTCTACCAAATGTACAAAGAGGAAATTACACCCATCCGCAGTAAACTTTTCCAAAAGGTTGAAGAAGAAGGAACACTCCCAAAGTCATTCTATGATGCCACCATCACCTTAATACCAAAACCAAAGATACCACAAAAAAGAAAATTACAGGCTAATATCTCTGATGAATATATACACAAAAGTTCTCAACAAAATTTTAGCCAACAGAATCCAACATAAAAAAAGATCATACGATCATACACCACAACTAAGTGGGATTCATCCCAGGTTCACAGGGATGGTTCAACGTATACAAATCAATTGTCATATACCACATTAGCAAAAGAAAAGTCAAAAACCACATGATCATCTCAATAGATGCAGAAAAAACATTTGACAAAGTCCAACATCCATTCATGATCAAAACTCTTACCAAAGTGGGTAAAGAGGGAACATACCTTAACATAATAAAAGCCATTTATGATACATTCACAGCAAATATAATACTCAATGAAGAAAAGCTGAAAGCCTTCCCACTAAAATCTGGAAGAAGACAAGGATGCCCACTCTCACCAATTTTATTCAACATAGTATTGGAAGTCTAGCTACAGCAATCAGACAAACAAAAGAAAAGTTATCCAAATTGGAAGAGAAGAGGTAAAATTGTCACTGTATGCAGATGACATGATATTATATATAGAAAATCCTAAAGACTCAACCCAAAACTACTCTAACTGATCAGTGAATTCAGCAAAGTAGTAGGATATATGATTAACATTCAGAGATAAGTTACATTTCTGTATACTAACAACCAAATATTAGAAAAGGAATAAAAAAATACAATATATTTTAAAATTGTACCCCCAAAAATCAAATACCTGGGAATAAACCTGACCAAGGAAGTGAAAGACTTACAGACTTATATGCTGATAACTACAAAACATTAATCAAGGAAAGTAAAGAGGATGCAAAGAAATGGAAAGATATTCCATGCTACTGGCTAGGAAAAATTAATACTGTAAAAATGGACATACTACCCAAAGCAATGTACAAATTCAGTGCAATCCCTATCATATTACCCATGACAGTTTTCACAGAACTAGAACAAACAGTCCAAAAATTTATATGGAACTGCAAAAGACCCAGAATTTAAATCAATCCTGAGGAACAAAAACCAAACTAGAGGCATAACTCACCCAGACATCAGGAGATAGTACAAAGCTACAGTAAACAAGACAGTGTGGTACCAATACCAAAATAGATATACAGACCAATGGAACAGACTAGGAAACCCAGAAATAAGTCCAGACATCTATGGTCAGCTAATCTTCAACAAAGTAGTCAAGAATATAAAATGGGAAAAAGACATTGTTTTCAGTAAATGGTGCTGGGAAAACTGGACAGCAACAAGTAAATCAACAAAACTGGAACACACCCTCACACCATGCACAAAAATAAACTCCAAATGGCTTAAAGACTTAAATGTAAGGCAAGAGACCATTAAACTCCTAGAAGAGAATAAAGGCAAAACATTCTCTGATATCAACCTTACAAATGTTTTCTCGGGCCAGTCTCCTGAAGCATCAGAAATAAAAGAAAAAATAAACCAGTGGGACCTAATAAAATTGACAAGCTTGTGCACAATAAAGGAAACCATAAAAAAAAAAAGACGGCTTACAGAATGAGAGAAAATAGTTTCAAAGCACTCAACTGACAAGGGCTTAATCTCAAATATATACAAACAACTTATACAACTCAACAGCAAAAAAGCCAACAACCCAATTGAAAAATGGGTAAAAGACCTGAATAGACATTTCTCGGAAGAAGATATACAGATGACTAATAAGCACATGAAAAAATGCTCAACATCACTGATTACTAGAGAAATGCAAATCAAAACTACTATGAGGTACCACCTCACACCAGTCAAAATGGCCATCATTAATAATTCTACAAAAAACAAATGCTGGAGAGGGTTTGGAATAAAGGGAACCCTCCTGCACTGCTAGGAATGTGAATTGTATAACCACTGTGGAAAACAGAGTGGAGGTACCTTAGAAAACTATACATAGAACTACCATATGACCCAGCAGTCCCACTCCTGGGCATATACCTGGACAAAACTTTCCTTGAAAAAGACATGTGTATCTGCATGTTCATTGCAGCACTATTCACAATAGCCAAGACATGGAAACAACCTAAATGTCTATTGAGAGATGATTGGCTTAAGAAGATGGGATATATATATATACAATGGAATGCTACTCAGCTATAAAAAAAAGAACAAAATGATGCCATTTGCAGCAACATGGATAGAACTAGAGACTCTCATACTAAGTGAAGTAGGTCAGAAAGAGTAATACCATATGATTTCACTTATATCTGGAATCTAATATAGGGCACAAATGAACCTTTCCACAGAAAAGAAAATCATGGACATGGAGAACAGACTTCTGGTTGCCAAGAGGAAGGTGGAGGGAGTGGACTGGGAATTTGTGGTTGATAGATGCAAAATATACCCTTTGGTATGGCTAAGCAATGGGATCCTGTTGTATAGCACTGGGAACTATGGTCACTTGTGATGGAGCATGATAAAATGAGAAAAAGGAATGTATATACGTATGTGTGACTGTGTCAATTGCTGTATAGTAAAAAATGACAGAACACTGTAAACCAGCTCTAATGGAAAAAATACAAATCATTATAAAAAAATCTATCTGAAGCTCAACCAATTTACTTTGGTAATAACTTAAG
The DNA here is from genome assembly GCA_004024745.2 of Catagonus wagneri. Classification (NCBI taxonomy): domain Eukaryota; kingdom Metazoa; phylum Chordata; class Mammalia; order Artiodactyla; family Tayassuidae; genus Catagonus; species Catagonus wagneri. The sequence goes on from PVHT021183528.1 coordinate 5,869,029, forward strand.
GGACATATGTTCTACAACAGAATCCAGTTAAAAAATCTGGGTAGTTTCTGTCATGACAAATGGAAATGCATCCAACTAGGAACCATGAAGTTTCAGGTTTGATCCCTGGCCTCGCTCAGTGGGTTAAGGATCCAGCGCTGCCAGGAGGTGTGATGTAGGTCACAGACGTGTTGTGGATCTGGTGTTGTTGTGGCTCTGGTAAAAGTCGGCAGCTACAGCTCTGATTAGACCCCCTAGCCTTGGAACCTCCATATTCTGCGGGTGTGGCCCTAAAAAGACAAAAGACAAAAAAAATCTTTTTTTTTAAATTTCATGTGAATTCTTGCTACCTGAGTAAAACAGATATTTGCATGTCTGTTTTATAATAATATTGGTAATAAAGTTGAAGATCTATTAGGGTAAGTGAACTGGTATAAAAAATTAGCTGTGCTGGAGAAGAACTAATCTATGATACTCGTTTACATATTGATACTCCACCTGTACTTAGATGCTGCCTTTTCTTTCCTTCCCAATTCTTTGAATAGTACTGATGTTTTTGTGTACTGAATTTTCATGTAATATTGTAACTCATTCAACTTTTCATTCATATATATGTATTTTTTCTGTTTTATAAATGTTACATATGTATCATAATTAATTACATATATTTACCTATGCAAAATATTTTATGAAAATTTAACCATATATATGTATATATATGCAAAAAGTGCACAAAATATAAAACATAAGGAAAGAGGCTTATGAATTATAAGAGTGAATACATCAGTAAAATGATTAACAAGGTCATGAAACAGATATTAGCAGAAAATTAAAATTTCCTTCCCTGTCACCACTCCCACCCTATTCCTCAGGTTAAATGTTGCTTAATTTCTAATACCTAAGATTAGTTTTGCCTATTCTTGGGTTTTCTAATGAATGAAATTAAACACCATGCATGTTGTATTTGATATATTTCACTAATTATTTTGTTGTGAGAATTATCCATAATTTTTAAGTATCAGAAATTTGTTTACATTTAATGAAAATTTTACATTTTGAAGATATACAAATATTTATTTTTTAATTCTTCTGCAGACTATTTTTGGGTTGCTTATAGTTTGCAGTTATTATAAAGACTGTCACTGTAATATATTTTTGTATAAATATTTTTGTATACATCTATACTAATTATGCTGTTAATATAACCATAAGTTAAATTTCTGGATCATGGAGTATACATATGTTCAACAGTTTTACTGTCTTAAAGACATACAAAAAAAGTTATATCTATTTGTCCTCTCACAAGCAATATATAATTGCTGTTGTTCCATATCCTTCCCAGTGCTTACCCATGACATTTTCTGTTTCTTAAATTTTGTTTTGTTGTAAACTCGTGTTTTTTAATTTGGTTTGTTTTTGTTGAATAATGAGGCTGAGACCATTTTGTAAGCATATTGCCTATTTAGAATCTTTGAGGAAGTGTTTGTGCAAGTTATTTCGTGATATTTAATTAGTTTACTTGTTTTATTCTCTATAATTAGTGTTTTTGTGTTTTGCTTATATACTCTGCCTACTATAAATTATGAAGACATTCTCCTGTCATTTTCTTCTCACATTTAAATGTACAATACACCTGAAATTGTCTTTGTATATGATGTGAATTATGGGTTAAGATTCTTCTGTTTTTATAAAGCTATATATATGTGTGTGTGTGTATATTTAAATGATCCAGGGTCACTTTGCCTAAATCATGTTAACATATATATGTAGATCAGTTTCTTTATTCTTTTTTTTTGCACAGTTAATCTGTTTATTCAAGCAATATCAGATTATCCTACCATGGTTGTACCATTAGTATTAAAAGTGCACAGTGAAAGTCCTTCAAGTATTTCAGTACTATTTTGGTTATTCTTGGATCTTTGTATTTCCATATAAAGTTTAGATTCTGTTTAAACACATGTACACTCTACTGGTATTCTGACTGAAAGTGAATCAGTATTTACTTGGAGAACAGTGACATTATCAAAATAGTGTTCTTTTAAATTCATGAGTATGGCATAGCCCCTTTAGTTTTTTTTTTCTTTTTGTTTCTAATCTCAAAAAGTATTCTAGGAGATGGGATTAAGATGTCAGAATACGACTGAAGCTCAACTTCTTTCATAAAAACAACAAAATCACAACCAAATGCTGAGCAACCTTCAACCAAATAGACTGGAAACTTTCAAAAAGATATCCTACTCCAGAAGACAAAGAGGAGATCACATCAAGAGGTAGAAGGGGTGATTATGTGATATAAGTAACCCCATACCTCCTGGGTGGGAAGACCTACAGACTGGAAAGTAATTGTATCAACTACAGGACTGAGAGTTTTGAGCCTCACATCAGGTCCCCTTGCCTGGGGATCTGGCACTGGGAGAAAGAACCCCTGGAGCATCTGGCAATGAAGGGCAATGAGGTTGTGTGCAGGAGCTCCACGGGAATGGGGGAAATGTAGACAGCATTCTTGAAAGGCACACACAGACTTTCACGTGCACTTGGTCCCAGGGCAAAGAAAAGGCTCCATAGGAATCTGGGTCTAACATGACTGCAGCTTTTAGAGGATCTTTTGGGAAAAAAGGGGCTGACTATGACTTATTGTGGGGCAAAGGCATTGCAGGCAGAGCTCTTGGAAATAATCATCAATCTGCATTTCTCTGGAGGTGACCATTTTGGGAAAATCTGGGCCCTCCTATCAGCACTGAGAAGCCCCAGGCCAAACAACAATCCAGGTGGGGGTCAAGCCCCATCTATCAGTAAACAGGCTGCCTAAAGTCCCCTCAGGCACACAGCCCCCTGTAATCTCACCCAGAGACAAAGCCGCACCCACCAAAGGGATAGCAATCAGACCCACCCACATGTGGGCAGGGTCCAGTCCCTCCCATTAGGAAACCTACATCAAGCCCCCATACCAACTGCAGCCACAGGGAGGCAGATACCAGAAGTAAGAGAGGCTATAACTCTATTGTCTGTGAAAAGGTCACCACACCAAACACCATAAAAATGAAAAGACAGATAACTGTATCTCAGATACAGGAGAAAGGAAAAACCCCAGAAAAACAGCTCAGTGATCAGGAGATTATCAGCCTCCAGGAAAAAGACTTCAGACTATTGATGCTGAAGTTGATGCAAGACATTGGAAATAAACTGGAGGCAAAGACTGATAATTTACAGGGAACACTGAGCAAAAAAATACAGGATAAAAAACTTAAACAAGAAGAGATGCAAAATACAATAACTGAAATAAAAAATTCACTAGAAGCAGCCAACATCAGAATACAGGAGGCAGAAGAACAAGCAAGTGAGGTGGAGGGCAGAGTAGTGGCAATCAATAATGTGGAAGAGAAAAGAGAAAAAAAGATTGAAAAGAAATGAGGAGGGTCTCAGAGAACTCTGGGATAACATTAAATAAACCAACTTCTGTATTATAGGACTGCCTGAGGGAGAAGAGAGAGAGAAAGGACAGAAAAAATATTCAAAGAGATAATAGCCAAAAACGTCCCTAACAAGGGAAAGGAACCACTCTCTCAAATCCAGGAAGTTTAATGAGTACCATATAGAATAAAACCAAGAAGGAACACCACAAGACACATATTAATCAAAATGATCAAAATTAAAGACAAAGAGAAAATATTGAAATAAGTTAGGGAAAAGAAACAAATAACATACAAGGGAAACCAGATAAGGTTATCAGCAAATTTTTCAGCTAAAACTCTGCAGACCAGAAGGGAGTGGCATGATATACTTAACGACGTGATGAAAGGAAAAAAAAACTCCAACAAAGAGTACTTTACCCAGCAAGGCTCTCATTCATATTCGAAGGAAAAATCAAAAGCTTTACAGATAAGCAAAAGCTAAGAGATTTCTGCCACACTAAACCAGCTTTAAAATAAATATTAAAGAACTTCTCTAATCAGAAAAGACAAGGCCACAACCAGAAACAAACATACTACAAATGACAAGGCTCACCAGTAAAGGCATACATATAGTAAAGACACGAAGTCATCCATGCACAATTATGCTACCAAAATCAGAAATTGTGAGAAGAGGAGGGTACAAATGCAGGACACTGGAGACACACCTGCAATTAAGAAACCAACAACTGAAAACAATCTCATTTACATATAGACTCCTATAGCAAAACTTCAGGATAACTGCAAACCAAAAGTCAACAATAGATAAACAAACAAATAAGAAAAATCAACTCAAATACAACACTAAAGATAGTCATCAAACCACAAGAAGGAAAGAACAATAGAAAAAGGGAAGGAAAGAGAGCATAAAAGCAAATCCAAAACAGCTAATAAAATGGCAATAAGAACATACATATCAATACTTACCTTAAATGTTAATTGACTGAATGCCCCAATCAAGAGACACAGACTGGATGAATGGATACATAAACAAGACCCAAATACATGCTGTCTTCAAGAGACCCACTTTACTTCTAGGGACATATGCAAATTGAAAGTGAGAGAATGGAAGAAAATATTCCATGCAAACAGGAATCAAAAGAAAGCTGTAGTAGCAATACTCATATCAGACAAAATACATTTTAAAATGAAGAACATTTTAAGAGACAAGGAAGGGCACTACATAATGATGACAGGATCAATCCAAGAAGAAGATATAATAATTTTAAATATCTATGCCCCCAACATAGGATCACCACAATTTATAAGGCAACTGCTAACAACCATAAAAGTAGAAATCATCAATAACACAATCATAGTGGGAGACTTTAACACCCCACTTACAGCAATGGACAGGTCATCCAGACAGAAAATCAGTAAGGAAACACGGGCTCTGAAAGAAGCATTAGACCAGTTGGACTTAATAGATATTTATACGACATTCTGTCCAAAAGCAACAGAATACACATTCTTCTCAAGTACACATGGAACATTCTTTACAATTGATCACATCCTGGGCTACAAATCAAGCCTTGATAACTTTAAGAAAATTGAACTCATACCAAGCATCTTTTCTGACCATAAAGCTATACGACCAGAAATCAACAACCAGAAAAAAACTGCCAAAAACACAAACATGTGGAAACTAAACAACATGCTACTAAACAACCAATGGGTCACCGACGAAATCAAAGGGGAAACTAAAAACTACCTAGAAGCAAATGACAACAAAGATAGGACGCTCCAAAACCTCTGGGATGCAGCAAAGCAGTTCTTTGAAGGAAGTTTATAGCAATACAAACCGACCTCAGAAGAAAAAGCTCAAACAAATAACATCTTTACATCTAAAGCAGCTAGAGAGAGAAGAACAGACAAGACCTAAAGTTAGTAGAAGAAAAGAAATCATCAAGGTCAGGGCAGAAATCAATGAAATAGAAATGAAGAAAACCTTAGAAAAGATTGAAACTAAAAGCTAATTCTTTGAAAAGATCAACAAAATTGAATAAACCCTTAGGCAGACTCATCAGCAAAAAAAGAGGACACAAATCAATAAAATTAGAAATGAAAAAGGATAAGTAACAACAAACATCACAGAAATACAAAGGATCATACATAAGAGACTACTATATGCAACTATATGCAAATAAAAGAAAACCTAGAAGAAACGGACACATTTTTAGAAAAGTACAATCTTCCAAAACTAAACCAAGATGAAATACAAAAGATGAATGGAGCAATCACAAGTTCTGAAATTGAAATTTTGACTAAAAATCTTCCAAAAAACAAAAGTCCAGGACCAGATGGCTTCACAGATGAATTCTATCAAACATTTAGAGAAGAGCTAACATCTACCCTTCTGAAACTATTCCAAAAAATTGCAGAGGAAGGGACACTCCCAATCTCATTCTATGAGGCTACCATCACCGTGATACACAAACCAGAAAAAGATACCACAAAAAAATGAAAATTACAGGCCAATTTCACTGACCAACATAGATGCAAAAATTCTCAACAAAATACTAGCAAACTGAATCCAAACACATTAAAAGCATTATACGTCATGATCAAGTGGGATTTAACCCTGGGATGCAGGGATTCTTCAATATCTGAAAAACAATTAGTGTGATATACCACCCTAACAAACTGAAGAATAAAATCCATACAATTCTCTCAATAGATCCAGAAAAATCCTTTGACAAAATCCAATACCCATTTCTGATAATAAACCCTTCAGAAACTGGGCATAGAGGGAACCTACCTCAACATAATAAAGGCCATTTATGGTAAACCCACAGCTAACATCATTCTCAATGGTGAAAAGCTGAAAGAATTCCCACTGAGATCAGGAACACGACGAGGATATCCATTCCTGCCACTATTTGACATAGTTTTGGAAGTCCTAGCCACAGCAATCAGAGAATTAAAAGAAATAAAAGGAATCCAAATTGGAAAGGAAGCAGTCAAAACTATCACTATTTGCAGATGACATGATACTATACCTAGAGAATCCTAAAGACTCTACCAGAAAACTGTTAGAGCTCATCAATGAATTTGGCAAAGTGGCAGGATACAAAATTAATACACAGAAATCAACTGTATTTCTATGTATTAACAATGAAAGATCAGAAAGAGAAATTAGGGAAGCAATCCTGTTTACCACTGCATCAAAAAAATAAAACATTCAGGAATAAATCTACCTAAAGAGACAGACGAACTGTACTCTGAAAACTATAAGATGCTGATGAAAGAAATCAAGGATCACACGAACAGATGTAAAGACATACCATGCTCTATGTTGAAAGAGTCAATATTATCAAAATGATTATATTACCTGAGGCAATCTACAGATTCAATGCAATCCCTATTAAATTACCAAGGATATCATTCACAGAACTAGAAGAAAATATTTTAAAGTTTGTTTGGAAGCACAAAAGACCCAGAATGGTCAAAGACATCCTGAAAAAGAAAAATGGAGCTGGAAGAATTAGGCTCCCTGGATTTACACTATTCTACAAAGCTACAGTCATCAAAACCATATGGCACTGGCACAAAGACAGAAACAGAGATCAGTGGAACAGGATAGAAAGCCCAGAATTAAACCCACGCACCTAGAGTCAACTAATCTATGATAAAGGAAGTAAGAATATACAATGGAGAAAAGACAGCCTCTTCAGTAAGTGGTGCCAGAGAAACTGGACAGCTACATGTAAGACAGTGAAATTAGAACATTTCTTAACACCATGAACAAAAATAAACTCAAAATGGATTAAAGACCTAGATATAAAACCAGATAGTATAAAACTCTTAGTGGAAAACATAGGCCAAACACTCTCCAATATAAATGACAGAAACATCTTCTCAGATTCACCTGTTAGAGTAATAGAGTAATTACAATAAAAATAATAAAAGGAGTTCCCTTCGTGTCTCAGTGGTTAACGAATCTGACTAGGAACCATGAGGTTGCGGGTTCGATCCCTGGCCTTGCTCTGTGGGTTAAGGATTCAGTGTTGCCATGAGCTGTGGTGAAGGTTGCAGATGCAGCTCGGATCCCACATTGCTGTGGCTGTGGTGAAGGCCGGCAGCTACAGCTTCTCTTAGATCCCTAGCCTGGGAACCTCCATATGCCACGGGTGCAGCTCTACATAAAGGCAAAAAGACAAGATAAATAAATATAAATAAATAAACAAACAAACAAATAAATAAATAAAAATAAATGCGACTTAATTAAACTTAAAACAATCTGCACATCAAAGGAAATCCTAAACAAAAGGAAAAGACAACCCACAGAATGGGAGAAAATATTTGCAAATGAATCGACAAGGGACTAATCTTCAAAATTTAGAAACACAACCTGCAGCTCAATACCAAAAACAAACAACCCCATCAAAAACTGGGCAGAAGGTCTAAACAGACAATTCTCCAAAAGACGACATACAGATGGCCAAAAAACACAAGAAAATCACTCATTATTAGAGAAATGAAATAAAAACCACTATGAGGTACCACATTACACCAGCCGGAATGGCCATCATCCAAAATCTACAAGCAATAAGTGGTGGCGAGGGTGTGGAGAAAAAGGAACCCTATTACACTGTTGGTGGGAATGTAAACTGGTGCAGCCACTGTGGAGAACATTATGGAGATTCCTCAGATAACTAAAAATAGTAGTATTACCACTTGATCCAGCACTCTCACTCCTGGACATCTATCCACAGAAAACCATGATTTGAAATGACGCATGTACTCCAATGTTCATTACAGCACTCTATACAATAGCCAAGTCATGGAAACAACCTAAATGTCCATTGACAGAGGAGTGGATAAAGAATATGTAGTACATATACACAATAGAATATTACTCAGCCATCAAAAGGAAAGAAATAATGGCATGTGCAGAAACATATATGAACCTAGAAATCATCATTCTAAGTGAAGTCAGTCAGACAATGAGATACCAACATCAAATGCTATCACTTAGATGTTGAATCTAAAAAGAGGGCACAATGAACTTCTTTGCAGAAAAGTTACTGATTCGCAGACTTTGAAAAATGTACAGTTTCCAAATGAGACAGGCTGCAGGGTGGTGGGCTGCACTGAGGGTTTGGGATGGAAATACTATAAAAATTTCTTTGTGATGATTGTTGTACACCTATAATGTAATAAAGTTTATTAAGTAATATAAAAAAAGTTTTCTAATTTTTAATTGTAGTTTTTTTTGTGTATTTGGAGTCACTTGTTTTTCATGAAATAATCCTTTTATGATTTTCTCTAGTAATAGCCTGCTAGAGGTAATTTCTATTAGATTTTTCCTAATTTTTAGAATTTCAACTTCATTTGTAAAATGTGTGTTTTGCCATATACAGAAATCTATGCTAGTTCTTTGGAGATGTCATTCCAAATTTTTCTGTCATCACCTGTTGATTTTAAGAAGTCAACTACCAACTCATTGCTATTCCTTCAAAGGTAATCTTTTGGATATTATTAAGATTCTGCCTTGGCTTTACTTTGCAGTCATTTTATCAGTTTGTGTTTACATGTGGTATTATTTGTTTCTGTCTTCTTTCTGGAATTTCAATTAAAATATATATTTTAGGGTTTTTTTAAATGTATTTCTTGAATTATTCTTGATTTCTTTTCCATATATTTTATCATATTCTGTTTCCATGTTTCACTTTGTACATATTTTACTCTGCATTCCAGTAACTGATAATCTCTTCAGCAATTTCTAAGAAGCCATTAATCATATTCTTTAAAATTTTTGCTTCAAATAACATGTCATCATCACCTGCAGGGGAATCAATGATCATCTTGATAAACCAAAAGTACCAATACACATTTATTGTGGAAGCTTTAGAAACAGAAAGAAAGAAAGAGAAGGAAGGAAGGAAGGAAGGAAGGAAGGAAGGAAGGAAGGAAGGAAGGAAAGGAAGAAGAAGGAAGGAAGGAAGGAGAAAATGACTACAGATATGTAAAAACTACAAAATAAAAGTCATATAAGATAAAATCACACATACCTAATCACTATGAAAATATACCAGCCTTAAGCCTACACACACATACACACACGATCATTTAATATTTCACATCAAGCATCGAATTAGTAAAATATGCAGCATTGACAACTTGAGTCCTGACCTAATAAGCTTAAATTAGGCCAATCTAATTGAAATTTATCAGCTCTGCTTACAAAATCAGGCAATGAAAAACTGTTTCCATAAATTATATGTAGGGAAAAAAACTATGTCTATATTACTATTGATTCAGTAGTGGATAAATCTCTATCATCTTCTACCCACATTACTCATTCAAATCATTGAGATTGGTCTTGGTTATCCACCCTCCTTCAACCAAGTCTAAAATGAGTTTCATTGCATCTTTGTGCAGTTTATGATGATAAAATAAATAAATGAATAATACATATCCTGGTCACTTTATTCCCCTAAATATTCTTAGGCCATTTATTAAGTGTAGTCTCATGAAATATTAATAACTCTAAATTATTTAAAGACTTCTTTTCCTCCAGCTTTTTCTTGGTTTAGACTATGTACATTTTTGTTGATTTAGTTTTTTGTTTCTTGGACTAGCACTTTTACTATTCAACAGGTTACTTCTAGTTTCTTTAAAGCTTAAGTGAGAAAAGAGAAACATATAAAAAGGAAATTATCTTTTGAACTAGCACCAGTAAAAAGTGTATTTGGTTCTTTCATCCTATAAAAATAATTCTAAAATGATTATCTTTTGGTATGCTTAGTGAGTTTTTCAGAATTAACTCATATGGCTGATTCTCTAAACAGTATGATTTTTGCTGACAACTTATGAATCCCACTTTGCCCACTGTTCCCCAAAGCTTATTACCATAATCTTTGTGAAATTCTAGTACCTTACCTTTATAGGTGAATCAACTTTTGGACAATTATCTCTTTGGTAGATATTTCTTACCCACCATCCATTTCTATGCAGTCTCCTAACACTCCAGGTTGTTCTGCTATTATAGGCTAACTTAGCTGGATATTCTTTCCCTCTTTAATTCTTTTATTTCTCAAGTGTAATCTAGATTCCAATCCATCATTTTTCTCAAAATTTAGGAAGAAATTATTACACACACCAGTGATCTCTTTCTAAATATCTGGAATCATTTCTGTTCCTCCTCTACGGAGACTGGATTTGTCAGGACAATATTTTCAAAGAAATCATGCATCCTCATATAGTACTGGCTAATCAATAAACAATGGGTCAAAACACATTCTTGGACCTCTTAGAATAGATAATCTAGATACTCAGTTTGGAATGTGGAAACATTTGGAATTTACTGGAAAAAAGTGATATTGATCTCTAACAAACAGTTATGTGTATGTTGTATATATATTTTCCACCAACATTCCTTTTGTCATCTATTTTTTATTAAGAAATAAATTTAACTTATATTCAAGTGTACAGCATAGTGTTCAGCATTTGGTATTTTATAGTACATTAAAAGTCATTATAAGATAATAGCTATAATTACCTGTGCTACACAATATATCCTTGTTGCTTATCTATTCTATACATAGTAATTTGTATCTCTTAATCCCATATGCCTAATTTTCCCCTCTCTCCTTCCCTGTCCCCATTGGTAACCATATCTGTTTGTTCACATTTGTGAGTCCATTTCTGTTCTGCTATACACATTCATTTGAATTAATTTTTATTTTCATTTATTTTTTCTTTTATGTACAGTATCTTTTGTTTCTTAATGGATTTTATTTCAATTATATGTGTACATAAATCATCACAAGTCAATTTTACAGATTTTGTATCCCAAACCCACATGATATCATATAGAATTGTCTCTCTCTGCCTGACTTATTTCACTAACCACTTTAATCTCTAGTTCTACACACACTGCTGCAAATGGCAGAATTTCATTCTTTTTATGGCTAATATTGCAAAGTACATATGTACATGTATATAGAAAACACATATTTATATGTATATACCATATATATATATGATTGTGTTTCTCTGTGTATGTGCATATATATATATATATATATATATATATATATATATACATATATATATATATTATATATACAAAACATTTTTATCCATTCATCCATTAATGGACACTTGGGTTGCTATCATAAACTGGATATTGTGAATAGTGCTTCTATGAACTTTGAAATACATATATTTTTTTTCAAATTAGCGTTTTCATTTTTTCCAGATATATACCCAGAAGTGATTAGAGTTACTGCTGGGTGTGACACTCTTCTTGAGGAATGCTTGCATCACTATAAACTTTCCAGTTAGAATTGCTTTCTCTGTTACCCACAGGTTTTGAAATGTTTTGTTTCATTTTCCATTGTCTCAGGGCATGTTCTGGTTTCTTCCTTAGTTTCTTCATTGACCTCCCCCTCTTTGTTTTAGTAGAAGGTTGTTTAGTATCATCATGTTTGTTATTTTATCATTCTTCTTTCTGTAATTGATTTCTAGTCTCAAACAGTGTGGTTGGGAAAAAAAAATGCTTGGTATTATTTCTATTCTCTTCAATATGAGACTTGTTTTGCTGCCTATTATGTAATCTATCCTTAAGGATATTCCATGTGCACTTGAAATGAGTGTATATTCTGTTCTTTGAGGATGTAATGACCTTAGATATATATTAAATTCGTAGGTCTGCTCTCTCATTTACTACCACTGTTGTCTCATTGATTTTCCATCTGGATGATCTGTCTATTGATATCAGTGAAGTTTTAGATTCCTACTATGACTCTATTATTGTCAATTTCTCCTTTTATGCACATTAGTATTTGCTTTATATATTTATGAGCTGATGTATTGAGTTCATATATGTTAACAAGTGTATATCCTCTTCTTGTATTGATTCCTTTATATTATATAATGTCTTTTTCTCTTGCTATAGATGTTTTAAATCTATTTTTTGCTGATAAGAAGATGGCTATGCCTGCTTTTTGATTCCATTTTAATGAAATATATTTTTCCACCCCCTCACTTTCAGTTTGTGTATGCATTTAGCTCTGGTGAGGCTTTCGTATGCAGCACAAATGCAAATCTTAGTTTTGATCCAATCTGCTATATACTACTGTTTGATTGAAGCATTTTTCATTAATACTTAAAGTAACTTTGATAGGTAGACACATTTTCAATATTTGTTTCCTAGTTGCTCTTTTTAATTTTTTTTCTTAATGGATTTTATTTCAAATATAGGTGTACATAAATCATCACAAGTCAGTTTTACAGATTTTGTATCCCAAACCCCCTAGTTGCTCTTGTAGTCCTTCACATTTTATTTACTTCTTGTTGCTTCTTTCCTTGTGGTTTGATGTTTTCTCTTATCAGTACGCTTTTGTTCCTTTTTTATCTTTGTGTATCTATTGTAGATTGTCAGTTGTGGTCACCATAGGGTTCATATATGTTGACCTATATCTACTTGTTTTAAACTTATACCCATTATGTTCAAAAGCATTCAAAATGGTATACTCCCTTCCCTCACATTTTGTATTTTAATGTTATATTTTCTATTTCCATGCATATCTCTTAATTGTTCATTGCAGTTATAGCTACTTTTGTGGGGTTTTTTTGGTCTTTTAATCTCCATGCTGCCTTATTTAAGTGGTTGCTCTTCAGTCTTTACTATATATTTCCTTTTTCTGCTGGGATTTTTCATTTCCCATCAATTCTAACTTGTTTCCCTCTTAGAGGGACAGTTCAGTTCAACATTATTTTAGAGTAGGTTTAATATTTACAAATTCTTTTAATTTTTGCTTGTCTGAGAAGTTCTTTATCTCTACTATTCTTTTTTTTTTTTTTTTTGCCTTTTGTCATTTTATGGCCGCGGGTTTATGGCCGCACCCGCGGCATGTGGAGGTTCCCAGGCTAGGGGTCTAATTGGAGCTGTGGCCACTGGCCTGCGCCGCAGCCACAGCAACGCAGGATCCGAGCCGCGTCTGCAATCTACACCACAGCTCACGGCAATGCCGGATCGTTAACCCACTGAGCAAGGGCAGGGATCGAACCCGCAACCTCATGGTTCCTAGTCGGATTCGTTACCCACTGCGCCACGACGGGAACTCCTATCTCTACTATTCTATATGATAATATTACTGGGCAAATTTACCTAAGCTGCAGGGTTTTACCATTTGAGTACTTTGAATGTATTATGCCATTTCCTTCTGTTCTGAAAAGTTTCTTCAGAGAAATCAGCTGACAGCATTACGAGAATTCCCTTATACCTGACTATTTTTCTTTTGCTGCATTTAAAATTTCTCTTTAATTATGATATATCTCGCTATGAATGTATTTGAATTAATCTTATTTGGTATCCTCTGTGCTTCCTGTACTTGGATATCTCTTTCTTTCTTCAGGGAAAATTTGAGAAATTTTTAGCCATAATTTCTTCCAATGTATTTTTGATCCCCTTTCTCTCTTCTCCTTCTGGGATGCCTAAAATATAAATGTTGGTATGCTTGATAGTTTCATAGAGATCTCTTAAATTGTTTTCATTTTTAAATTGTTTTCCATTTTACTCATTTTTTATTGTCAATTTTATTTATCTTCCAGAGCACATAAACATTTTTCTAGATCACTTAGTGTACCATTTATTCCTTCTTTTCTTTTTCTTTTTTTTTTTCTTTTTTGGCTTTTTAGGACTGAACCTGTGGCATATGGAGGTTGCCAGGCTAGGGGTAGAATTGGAGCTATAGCCACCAGTCTATTCCACAGGCAGTGCAATACCAGATATGAGCTGCAACTGTGACCTACACCGCAGGTCACAAAAATGCCAGATCCTTAATCCACTGAGAAAGGCCAGAGATCGAACCTGCATACTAATGGATACTAGTCAGGTTCATTACCACTGAGCCCCAATGGGAACTCCTCTTTTTTTTTTTAATTTCAGCTATTGAATTCTCCATTTCTGATTGGTTCTTTTTTTAATATTTTCTAGTTCCTCATTGAAATGTTTAATGAGTACATAAATTACTCCCTAATTAAGTTAACATTTTTATTAACAATGCTTTGAGTTCTTATCTTACAGAATATTTATCTTATTATTTTTCAGCTCTTTCAACTGACAGTAGCTCCTTTGCCTTTCCACTTTGCTTAAATTTCTTTGCTCCTATGAGTTTCGGTGATACTGTTACATATTTCAGTGTTGAAGGAGTGCTGTTATGTGGAAGCATATCTATTTACATGTGCCCAGTAACTTTGTTGGGAGAGCTGGAGTTGACATAGACATATGCCACATCTTTTGCCAGGGTTTGCTGGCAACTCTCACCTTGGCAAATTGTGGAGCTGGAGGTGGAGCAGATAGAGTTGGTGCAGGGTGTGAGACAGGACTTCTCCTCTGCTCAGTGTAAGTTGCTGACTAATTAGGAGTGGAGTATAATCCTCAGTTGCTGGAGAAGAAGCCCTAAGTTTTATGCAAGCTGGTTCTGTTCCCTTTAAGTGTGTGCTTTTCCCTATTTAAACTATCGCAATGAATATAGAGGTGCATATATATTTTCAAATTATTGAAATGTAATTTTGTTTGATTTTGAAAAAACATCTAGAAGTAGAACTGGTGGATCATATGGTAGTTCTGTTTTTAATTTTTTGCACATGGTAGCTATACAAATATACATTTACACTAACACTGTAGAAGGAAAGTTATATTCTCTCCATATTGTTATGAACACTAATTTTTTTTTTCTTGTCTTTTTGATAACAACCATTCTGACAGGTGTGAGGTGATATATCATTCTGGTTTTGAGTTTCAATTCCCTGATGATTAATGATGTTGAACACCTTTTCATGTGTCTTTTGGCTATTTGCATGTCCTCTTTGGGGAGAAAATTGTATTTTCAGGTATCCAGTCCATTTTTTCAGTCCATTTTTTATCTTGTTACCTCCTTTTTTTGATGGTTTTTATTAACTATTTGTATATTTTAGACATGAAGTTCTTATCAGACATACTGTTTATAAATATCATCTACCATTTGGTAGGAAGCACTTTTGTTTTGTTAATAGTTTCTTTTGCTATGCAAAACCCTTTTAGTCTGATATTGTCCCATTTGCTTAATTTTGCTCTTGTTTCTCTTGCTTGAGGGAATGTATCCAAAAAAGCATTGCTACGATGTGTCAAAAGATATACTTCCCATGTTTTCTTCTAGGAGTTATTGTTTCAGATCTGTCATTTGTGTTTAACATATTATAATTTATTTTTGTATATGGTGTGAAAATTAGTCAATTTTGATTCTCTTTCATATAGCTGTCCAACTATCACAACACCACTTTTTGAAGAGGCTATTTTTTCTCCACTGTATATGCTTGACTCCTATGTTGTAGATTAGTTGACCATATAAGTGTGGTTCCATTTCTGGGCTTTCTGTTCTGTTGCAATGATGTATGTGTCTGTTTCTGTGATAGTACGATATTATTTTGATTACTATAGTATTGCAGCTTTGTAGTATAGTTGAAATCAAGGACTATGATACTTCAAGATTTGTACTTCTTATTCTTCTTGGCAAAAAAAAAATGGCTAGGCTGATCTTGAGCTTTTACATTTTTGTGACATTTGAATTTTTCCAAATTACATCATATTTTTTATATTTTGATTATTATCCTTATTTTAAAATGTATGTAGAGAAAACTCACTTATGATATTGTTTTAATATTCACTAACATGGTATGGTATTCCAATTATATAAATCTTCTTTTACATAATATAGTTTTCTAAGATGGCATTATAAAAGGTTTCTTAAATTTACCCCTAAGAGCATTAAAATATTTGTTGTCGTTGAGTATTTTATTTTAAAATGCTTTTTTCCATTACTTAATTTTATTACAATTATAGGTGTACAAAAATCATCATAACTCAATTTGATAGCATTTCCATCCCAAACCCTCAGTGCATTCCCCCACCCCCCAGACTGTCTCATTTGGAAACCACAGGTTTTCCAAAGTCTGAGTCATTGTCTGTTCTACAAAAAATTTCACTGTGTCCTGCTTTTAGTTTCCATGTGTAAGAGGTAGCATTGGATGTTGGTGACTAATTGTCTGACTGGTTTCACTTCACATGATAATTTTGAGGTCTATCCATGTTGCTATAAAAGTTGTTATTTTGTTCCTTTTAATGTCTGAGTGATATTCCATTGTGTATATGTACCAAATCTTATCTATTCACTCCTCTGTCGATGGGCATTTATGTAGTTTCCATGACTTGGCTATTGAATAGAGTGCTGCAATGAACACTGGAGTACAAGTGTCTTTCCGAGTCATGGTTTCCTCTGGATAGATGCCCAGGACTGGGATCGCTGGATCAAATCATAATTCTATTTTTAGTTTTCTGAGGAATCTCCATACTGTTTTCCACAGTGGTTGCACCACTTTGCATTCCCACCAACAATATAATAGGGATCCTTTTCCTCCACACCATCCCTAGCACTTGTTTGTAGACTTTTTGATGATGGCCATTCTGGCTGGCATAAGGTGGTACCTCACAGTGGTTTTGATTTGCATTTCTCTAATAATGAGTGATGTTGACCATCTTTTCATGTGTTTTTGGCCATCTGTATCTCTTCTTTGGAGAACTGTCTGTTTAGATCTTCTGCTCATTTTTTGATGGGGTTGTTTTTTTGGTACTGAGCTGTAGGAGTTGTTTGTAAATTTTGGAAATTAATCCCATGTCAGTCAATTCATTTGCAAACATTTTCTCCCATTCTGTGGGTTGTCTTTTCATTTTATTTAGGGTTTCCTTTGCAGTGCAGAAACTTTGATATTTAATTGTCCCATTTGTTTATTTTTCTTTTTATTGGCATTACTCTGAGAGGTGGATCTGAGAAGATGTTGCTATCATTTATATCAGAGAGTGTTTGGCCTATGTTTTCCTCAAAGAGTTTTATAGTATCTGGTCTTGTATCTAGATCTTTAATCCATTTTAAGTTTATTTTTGTGCATGATGTTAGGAAGTGTTCTAGTTTCATTTTTTTTACATGTGTCTGTCCAGTTTTCCCAGCACCACTTATTGAAGAGGCCATCTTTCTCCAATGTATATTCTTGCCTCCTTTGTCATAGATTAGTTGACTCTAAGTGCATGGGTTTAATTCTGGGCTTCCTATCCTGTTCCACTGATCTCTGTTTCTGTCTTTTTGCCAGTGCCATATGGTTTTGATGACTGTAGCTTTGTAGTATAGTCTGAAGTCAGGGAGCCTGATTCCTCCAGCTTCATTTTTCTTTTTCAAGATGTCTTTGGCTATTCTGGGTCTTTTGTGCTTCCAAAGAAACTTTAAAATATTTTGTTCTAGTTCTTTGAAAAAGGTCCTTGGTAATTTGATAGGGATTGCACTGAATGTATAGACTGCCTTGCGTAGTACAGTCATTTTGATAATATTGACTCTTCCAACCCAAGAGCATGGTTATGTCTTTCCGTCTGTTTGTGTCATCCTTGACTTCCTTCATCAGCATCTTATAGTTTTCAGAGTACAGGTCTTTTGTCTCTTTAGGTAGGTTTATTCCTAAGTATTTGATTCTTTTTGATGTGATGGTAAATGGGAGTGCTTCCCTAATTTCTCTTTTTGATTTTTCGTTGTTAGTATATACAAATGCAGTTGATTTCTGTGTATTACTTTTGTATCCTGCCACTTTGCCGAATGCATTGATGAGCTCTAAGAGTTTTCTGATAGAGTCTTTAGGATTCTCTAGGTATAGTATCATGTCATCTGCAAATAGTGATAGTTTGACTTCTTCCTTTCCAATTTGGATTCCTTTTATTTCTTTTACTTCTCTGATTACTGTGGCTAGGACTTCCCAAACTATGTTGAATAGTAGTGGCAGGAGTGGACATCCTCATCTTGTTCCTGATCTCAGCGGGAATTCTTTCAACTTTTCACCATTGAGAATGCTGTGAGCTCTAGGTTTGTCATAGATGGCCTTTATTATGTTGAGGTAGGCTGCCCATGCCCACTTTCTGAAGGGTTTTTATCAGAAATGGGTATTGGATTTTGTCAATGGCTTTTACTGCATCTACTTAGAGGATCATATGGTTTTTATTTTTCAGTTTGTTTACGTGGTGTATCACACTGATTGATTTGTGGATACTGAAGAATCCTTGCATCCCTGGGATAAATCCCACTTGATCATGATGTACAATCATTTTAATGTATTGTTGGATTCTGGTGGCTAGTATTTTGTTGAGGATTTTTGCATCTATGTTCAGCAGTGAAATTGGACTTCAATTTTCTTTTTCTGTGGTGTCTTTGTCTGGTTTTGGTATCGTTGTGATGGTTGCCTCACAGAATGATACTGGGAGTGTCCCTTCCTCTGCAATTTTTTGGAAGAGTTTCAGAAGGATAGGTGTTAGCTCTCCTCCAACCATTTGATAGAATTCACCTGTGAAGCCATCTGGTCCTGGACTTCTGTTTGTTGGAAGTTTTTAATCACAATTTCAATTTCAGAACTTGTGATTGGTCTATTCATCTTTTCTATTTCATCCTGGTTTAGTCTTGGAAGATTGTACTTTTCTAACAATATGTCCATTTCTTCTAGGTTTTCCCTTTTATTGCCATATAGTTGCATATAGTAGTCTCTTATGATCCTTTGTATTTCTGTGATGTCTGTTGTTACTTCTCCTTTTTCATTTCTAATTTTATTGATTTGTGTCCTCTCTCTTTTTTTCTTGAAATGTCTGGCTGTGTTTATCAATTTTGTTGATCTTTTCAAATAACCAGCTTTCAGTTTCATTGATCTTTTCTATGGTTTTCTTCATTTCTATTTCATTGATTTCTGCTCTGATCTTTATGATTTCTTTTCTTCTACTACCTTTAGGTTTTGTCTGTTCTTCTCTCTCTAGCTGCTTCAGATATAAAGTTAGATTGTTTATTTGAGCTTTTTCTTGTTTCCTGAGGTAGGCTTGTATTGCTATAAACTTTCCTCTTAGAACTGCTTTTGCTGCATCCCAGAGGTTTTGGAGTGTTGTATATGTTGTCATTTGCTTCTAGGAATGTTTTAAATTCCTCTTTGATTTCTTCAGTGATCCATTGGTTATTTAGTAGCACGTTGTTTAGTCTCCACATGTTTGTATTTTTTGCCTTTTTTTTTCTTGTTGTTGATTTTTAGTGGTATAACATTGTGGTCACAAAAGATGCTTGATATGATTTTAATTTTCTTAAAGTGACAGAGGCTTGATTTGTAGCCCAGGATGTGATCAATCTTAGAGAATGTTCCATGTGCACTTGAGAAGAATGTGTATTCTGTTGCTTTTTGATGGAATGTTCTATAAATATCTATTAAGTCTAATGCTTCATTCAGGGCCTGTGTTTCCTTATTGATTTTCTGTCTGGATGACCTGTCCATTGCTGTAAGTGGGGTGGTAAATTCCCCCACTATGACTATGCTATTGTTGATTTCTCCTTTTAAGGTTGTTATCAGTTGCCTTATAAATTGTGGTAATCCTATGTTGGGGGCATAGATATTTAATATTGTTATATCTTCTTCTTGGATTGATCCTTTCATCATTATGTAGTGCCCTTCCTTGTCTCTTAAAATGTTCTTCATTTTAAAGTGTATTTTGTCTTATAGGAGTATTGCTACTTCAGCTTTTTTCCGATTCCTGTTTGCATGGAATAATTTCTTCCATCTTCTCACTTTCAATTTGTATGTGTCCCTAGAAGTGAAATGGGTCTCTTTAAGACAACATATATATGGGTCTTGTTTTTGTATCCATTCAGTTTTGTATGTGTTTTGATTGCAGCATTCAGTCCATTAATTTTTAAGGTAATTATTGATATGTATGTTTTTACTGCCATTTTATTAACTGTTTTGGATTTTTGTTGCTCTTTTTTCTTCCCTTATTCTCTTGTTGTCTCCTCTCACAGAATGACTATCTTTAATGTTGTATTTGAGTTGATTTTTCTGATTTGTTTGTGTATCCATTGTAGATTTTTGGTTGCAGTTATCCTGAACTTTTGATATAGAGTTGATATATATAAATGAGATTGTTTTTAGTTGTTCATTTCTTAATTGCATGTGTGTCTCCACTGTCCTGCATTTGTGGTCTCTTCTCACGATTTCTGATTTTGGTAACAAAATTGTGCCTGGATGATTTAGTATCTTTACTGTATACATTCCCTTACTGGTGACTCTTGTATTTGTGGTGTTTTTGTTTCTGGTTGTGGCCTTTTCTTTTCTGACTAGAGAAGTTCCTTTAGGATTTGTTGTAAAGCTGGTTTAGTGTTGCAGAAATCTTGTAGCTTTTGCTTCTCTGTAATGGTTTTGATCTCTCCTTCAAATCTGAATGAGAGCCTTAATGGGTAAAGAAATCTTGGTTGTAAGATTTTTCCTTTCATCACATTTAGTATATCATGCCACTCCCTTCTGGCCTGCAGAGTTTCAGCTGAAAAATCTGCTGATAACCTTATTGGGGTTCCCTTGAGTGTCATTTGTTCCTTTTCCCTGGCTGCTTTCACTATTTTCTCTTTGTCTTTAATTTTGGTCATTTTGATTAATATGTGTTTTTGGGTGATCCTCCTTGGGTTTATTTTATATGGTACTCATTGCACTTCCTGGATTTGAGTGAGTGGTTCCTTTCCCATATTAGGGAAGTTTTTGGCTATTATCTCTTCAAATATTTTTTCTGTCCCCTTCTCTCTCCTCTGGAACCCCTATAATACATTTGTTAGTGCATTTAATATTATCCCAGAGTTCTCTGAGACTCTGCTTATTTCCTTTCAATGTTTCATCTCTTTTCTCTTCTGCATTAGTGATTTCCACTAATCTGTCCTCCACCTCACTGATTCTTTCTTCTGCCTCCTGTATTCTACTGTTGGCTGCTTCTAGTGAATTTTTTATTTCAGTTATTGTATTTTGCATCTCTTCTTGTTTAATTTTTACAGCTTGTATTTCTTTGCTCAGTGTTTCCTGTAAATTATCAATCTTTGCCTCCAGTTTATTTCCAATGTCTTGCATCATCTTCAGAATCAACAGTCTAAAGTCTCCTTCTGGGAGGCTGATAATCTCATCACTGAGCTGTTTTTCTGGACTTTTTTTTTCTCCATTATCTGTGTTATAATTTTCTGTCTTTTCACTTTTACAGCTTTTTCATGTTGTGATCTTTTTGTAGACAATAGCATTTTAGCCTCTCTTAGTCTGGGTGTTTGCCTCCCCTGTGGCTAAATTTGGTATGGGGGGGACTTGCTGTAGACTTCCTGATGGGAGGGACTGGTGCCTGCCCACTGGTAGTTGGGATTGATTCCTATCCCTCTGATGGGTGGGGCTTCATCTCTGGCTGAGATTAGAGGCTGGTTGTGTGCCTGAGGTTTCTTTAGGCAGCCTGTTTGCTGATGGGTGGGACTGTAATGACACTGCTATTATCTTTTGGCCTGGGACTTCTCAGCACTGATGGGAGGGACCAGATTTTCCCAAAAATGACCACTCCAGAGAAATGCATGCTGATTAATGATCCGAGAGCTTCACCTCCAGTGCCCTTCCCCCACAACAAGCCACAGTCACCCCTGTTTTCCCAGGAGATCCTCCAAGAATTGCAGTCAGGTTCCACTCACATTCCTATGAAGTCTTTGCTTTGCCCTGGGACCCAGGGCATGTGAAAGTCTGTGTGCACCTTTCAAGAACAGGGTGTCCTATTTCCCCCAGTCCTGTGGAGCTCCTGCACACAAGCTCCAGTGGACTTCAATGCCAGATGCTCCAGGGGCTCTTTCTCCCTGTGCCAGATCCCCAGGCATGGAGATTTGACGTGGGGCTCAGAACTCTCAGTCCCGTAGCTGAGTCTCTGTGATACAGTTATTTTCCAGTCTGTGGGCCTTCCCACCCACGCAGTTTGGGGTTGTTTCTATAGTGCAATTGCCCCTCCTACCTCTTGGTGTGGTCTCCTCTTTGTCTTCTGGAATAGAATATCTTTTTGAAAGTTTGCTGTCCATTTGGTTGAAGGTTGCTCGGTATTTGGTTGTAGTTTTGTTATTTTGGGGAGGGAAGTTGAGCTCCAGTCCTTCTATTCCACCATCTTAATCCAATCCTTTTATTTTATAATGTTGAAAAATAACAGTAATATAGTTTCTGCTATCTGTCTTCTCCTTTTACCAAAGGAGAAAATATAACTTACACCAAGTAAATGTAGTAGCATAGAGTTAGAAGGAAAAAAAATGAGGTAAGGCTAATGTCCTACCATGTAATTGCTATTCTGCAGGCTACAAAACTATGGAGACGTGAGATTTTCTATATCAAACTTTAAATCATATTTTCCATGTTTATTGGTGTCAAGAGGCAGCTGGGTGTCAGGTGGGTCTTACTTCATGTTCCACTGTCCATTCTTTAATTTTATGCGTTTCAAGATCTCTTATGAAAATGTCAGGAAGACTCAATCTATCTGTTCATGAGTATCAAGAAGCAGTCACAATAGTGGTAGTAGCAGTATCAGAGGCAAGCCTCTTCTCATTAGCTCCAGTACAGGTTTCAGATGTGAGAGCTGCAATGTTAATTTTAAGGAAAATTGCTAGAGGCCTGGCCTAAAAACCACTCCTCTAACTCTTTAAACATTTCTGTAATAATTTTCTATGTTGAATAAACTTAATTTTGCTAAAATACCCAGATGATTTTCTGTCTTCTACACTAAATAACTGATTCAGTATTTGGTATTAGAAGTATTTTCAGAATATTCCAGTGCTGGGAATCTGAATTGTTTATATTGTTATATTGGAAGATGGCCAAAGGAATATGGGACCCTAGAAATCTTTGTCTGAGTGAGACAATATAGTTACTTGATTAGTGCCTAAATTCACCTAAATGCATTACCTGAAGGAAAGATTCTAGGAATGTTGACAACTGCTCTGATTGACTGTTATTAAGGGAATGAGGAAATCAAGATATGTTAGGAGAGACTAGCTAATTCTATCTATTCATTAGTATAAAAATACATTAAATATATCATTTGTTGAAAAGGACAAAATAGGCTTCATAAGGCAGAATAAAATGTTATTTTATTTAGATTGTGAATCAATTGAAACATTTTCAGGTATTTTTCATTTGAGCTGAGACAGGAAAGGTGAGAAGAAATTAACTACCTGAGGTCTAAACAGAAGAGCACTCTAGACCTAGCAATTAAATAGAATTAAGTTACATTATATAAAATCCTGGTAGATATTAAATAAATACATATTAAATTGTCCTCTTCCATTTTCTGGACCAACTTACTTCGTACATATTTAGCTAGCACAAATTTACCTCTGAGAAATACAGAGGTATTTCTACCTCTGTAGAATACCTATTTTGTTGTGCTTTTCTGAAAATCTTTGCCATTTTAGATATATTTAAAGATAAAGGGAGGAACAAAAGTATTCCATGGTTTACAAAAATGAGAAGAGAAGAAAATATGATTAGTTTGTCTTCAATTATGCAGATATAATTTATAAGCTCTGTTTAATGAAAATTGTCTAGAATATATGATGTTCTTATTGTTATAATTTTCTCAAAGTGTGAGGAAGGAAAATGTAATTGAATGATTGACTAGATGCACTTTTATCAAGAAGAAACTGCATACTGAAATGAAGTTGAAAGCAAAAGCCATATGAAAAGTGACATTATGTTGGAACTTGCAGTAACGATGTAAAAGGAAAATCAATTTTTCTATATTTCAGAAGAAATATAGGTATTATATCATGGCTCTAAAGTTAAGTTCAGAGAGATTCAGGTGTCTTCAAGGCAAAACTTAGACTGTCAGTTTCACTAAGGGAATGAGTATGTTTCCTTAGTGTCAGTCACAGTCCTCAATATGTTTTTGAAATGAAAAAATAATTTTATTAATTAATATCACAAATAGAGAGTGAATAAACACATAAAGAAGTCAATGTGACTTCTGAAGTGGCTTCATCAAATAACAATTATTAAACGAACATTTACTAAATATAGAAGTGAACATGATGGAGTTATGTGAGTAAATTTAAGAAGTTTATAACCAATAATATGATGTCCATTAAGATTTAAAACAATAAAGAATATTCTTAATATGACAGTGAATAGGGAAGGGATTGTGAGAGTAGAGACCAAAGTTAGATCTCAGTGGAAACAATAGTATACTTAACATTATAAACTATAGGAAAACATGATTGAATAAATGAGGTGATAATAAAATGTTACCAACTGAATTAACACAATATTTTCAAAGACAATTTATATTATACTGTGATAAGTGTAGATTAGATTACAAACCCAAGGCAGAACTACTCATATTGCAGCTACAATGTAAGGAGAGTGAAAGGACAATGTTTTCATCTATTTTCAGTAAAATTGAGGTATCCAAGAACAAAACACAACATGTTCTTACAAAATGAAATAAAGGACATGATTTTGAATATTCCTATGGAATATGCAAATTAAAGCCACAAAAAAAGTAACCATGAAGATGTTATAAGAAGGCAAGAGAAAAACAGAGACTTTCCAATACATTAATTACAAAATAATATTAATTATATAACTTCACCTGAGGTGTCAAGTAATGAATTAGTCTCAGAATACAAAGGATATTTTCATATAACAACACCTTTAAAAAAGTGGTAACTTCAAAGATGTGACCAACTATAAAAAGGTCACCAAGGGAAAAGCAATATGAATCTTACCAAAAAGGAATATTCTAAGAAAATAAGATTTTGTTTCCTTTTAAAGTAAATAGTCTCAGAAGGATTTATACTTGGGTTGTCAGAACTCAAATAGTGAAGTCAGCAAATATTTATCTACCTATAAGCAGAGGTCATTGCAAAGAAATAGAAGTATAAAAATCTTTAGATTCCTGAGAAATGTATTTAGCATGGCTGGTTTATATCTTTAAGAAAATGTTGGAAATCTAAGTATGCAGGTAGAAAAGAAATGTAGGGTGAAAAAAAATAAACAAGCCTATGTGGAATAAGGAAATTGTGTTAATAATCTCAAGGCAAGCAAAAGGAATGTTTAATTTCATATCAAGTATACGTGTTGTGCTAAAAATAAGAATTTCTAAGCTATTTCAATATAAGCTTATGTAAACTCAGAGGATTCTGTTTTCCTCATTTTTATCATAAGAATTTAATCCCATAAAATATATATTCTAAAGGTAGTCTTACATAAAATGTAAGATATAACTCTGAAAAATATTTCAAAAGTGCATGTAAATTACATTTTACAGGATCACATCAATATTTTCATTTTTAATCCTAAATCTTAGTACAAAAATTTTGATGTCAATAAATTCATTATAGGAAATATTTACTGAATGCTCATATTAAAAACAAAACCTTCATTATTATAATTCTTTAAGTATTATAGTATCATTGCATATATTCAAATAAACTGCTTTTAGTAGTTGACTTACAGAAAGTGATCCATAATTTTACTTATGATTTTTACAATGTTACATTCTTGGTAATTCATCATAGCTCTCTATGTGCTAACTCTATTTTTAACCTAATTTTGACTAAAATACTAAGATATATATTGGGCAATTTGAACACAGATCCAGAGTCTAGGAGTAATGCTATATTAGTTAGAGTATACATGTAATTTATACTCAGCTGTAAGACATAAATAGACTAAGAGAAGAACAATTTAAAAAAAAATATTTCATACTCACAATGTAGTCCAGGGCAGACGTGGCAGCTAAGCTGTGTCTTTGATCCACAACACTTCTAGATTTCTTCTCCCACGTATGCTCTTTATTGTCATAAATCAAGATGCAGCTCAGTCCATTACATCTAAATGTATAAATAATCACATTAATTCTCTAAATCTAATTAAAAAGCTGAGATCATCAAGAAAGATAAAAAGCAAATTCCAACTCTATGATGTCTATCAGATACCTCATTTTAATATAAAAGCACAAATACATTATAATTTAAAGCTTGTTAAAGGATATAGTAACCCAAAGAAAGCTGGATTAGCTGAGTTCATAGCAGACAAAGTGAATTTAATAATTTCAGGGAAAAGAGGATCATAAATTGTTAATAAAATGATAAATGTTTCGACTTATCAAGAAGGAATACACCGAATACCAGAGCTTCAAAATATATGTATCAAAAATTGATAGGAATGTCAAGAAAAACAGACAAATCCATGATTATGTTCATGGAATTATATTCCTCTCTCTCAATAACTTATAGAAAAGGTAGAGAAAAATCTGTAAAGTTACAGAAGATTTGGATGTTATCAACCAAATTAATATAATTTACACCTTTAGAAAACCACACCTGATCTATATTGTTGTGCGGGGAGCCACTCATGACTCATGAGGGCTATCAGCACAATACAGGGACGAAAGTCTCTAAGTGCAGATGCCAGGCTCTGAGGTTCATCAGTTAAAGACAATCTCTGTCCCACCACTCCTTCAAAATGTTTATGGCAGAGAGCCCTGGGCTGCAGATAAGAAACCTGGGAGGTAAGACCCTGGTCGAAACTATTTCCAGACCTCCGGCCACAAATGCCTTTAGAAACAATCACTGTTGGTTAATGTTTTACCAGGTATTTAGGACTTAGAAAATAGCCTTTAGCCAAACAATGTAAATGATTGATCATGTCACAATGACTTGCAGATTCTGGTGAAAATGCTTAAAAACCAAGCTGGGAATAAACTCGGAGTCCACTCTGAGCCTATCATCTAGCGGACTTAGAGTGCCACCCTCTCAACCCCACCTTTGGTGTCGTCTTTCTTTTCTTAGTCCTGTAGCACAGGTTTTGGGACCAGCTCGTTGTCTGCTGGCTCCGACAAGTAGCGCCCGAACAGGGACACGGGACCTGCTCGTTGTCGTCTGGCTCCGACAGTTGGCAGTATGGTGTATGTGTATATATACATATATTTCTATCAGTATACAAAGACATGCATACTTATATTTCTCTTGTGCATATGAGCTTTTATGAAGACAAATTATATGCAGAGTCATAGGAAAAAAGTCTAACTATATTTAAAGTATCTACAGATATTAAAATAATATGTTAACATTACAATAATTTAATGTCAAAAAATTCAACCACTTGGATAAAATAGACACATTTTTTGAAAGATAGTTACCAAGATTCACTCAAAAAGAAAAAAAAACGTGTATGTGGTCCTGGAATTATTAAAGTTATCAAATTTGTAATTAAAACTCTTCCTACAAAGAAATATTCAGGTCTATACACATTTATTGAGGGGAGGGAAATATATCAATCCCATATATACTATTTCAATAAAACTGAGGCATGAACAGGATCTAACACATTTTATAAGTACACTCTTCTTCTGAAATAAGAACCAGGAAAACAATTCAGTAATATACAAATTGGTAAAGTATCAAAACCACATCGGGTATCATAGGAATCAGAGACTGACAACATTTTGAAAACAATGAATGTAATTCACCATATTAACAGATTAAACATTTAAAAATGTATTGTGAAAATTCTAATAACCATTTCCCACAAGTTTCACTAAACTAAGACTAGCAGGCAAATGCTGCAATACGATGAAGGGCATTTTCAAAAAAGCTCACTGGATCCTGACTGGTATGGCTTCTATTAAAAGTCAAGGTGAAAATTTACTGGCAAAAGTAAATGTAACATTTAACTATTGCAGAATAATTTATAGAATTTTCTGAATCATAGTATAAAACCAAATGACATCTGGTGCTTCTTTAAATCATGTTGAATCCCTTGCCTTCTGAGGAAAAAAAAATACTTAAAATTTTAAACAGATATGTTTGATTTTTTAAAATTCCTTTACATTTTTAATATTTTCACAAAAGGTATATGTTAGAGTATTTTTAATGTTACTTATAACTAGCAACAGATTTTTTCCTTTGCTTAAATATAAAAGAAGATGCACTCAAGTTTTCAAAACCATAAGTATGATCTTAGATGGCAACATATATTATTTCTTTCAACATCAGTCATCAGGAAATTATAAATCTGACATCTATCTGACTACTTCTGAGCCAGCTGTCTGAATTCTCCGTTAAGAATATGACAATAAGAATCAAAGGAATTATGAAAAAATAAGCCAGGGGACCAAAAAATACGTAGCAACATTTTTACAGTCCTATTAAATCCAAAGTAACATGTACTATTTATTTAAAGATTAGTCTTCCACATAGGGAAGATATTCCTAACGAAAATTAATTGGACTAAGATATAAATAGACTGCATTTATTTCTGTTATTAGGGCATGTTTTTGGCTCTTTATTCCTAATAGAATACTAGCATACAAAGTTTGAAATAAAACAAAATGACAGAATGCTGTGTGTGAAATATTTCAGTTGGCCCAGAGAACTCTCTCAAAGATGTCTCAAATTAATGATGTTTTAAGGAACTATGAGAGTATAAAATATTTTTCTTTAGAGTTTAATTGTGATCATCTAATTGTGTATTTGGGGAAAGAAAAGGTGTTAAAGCTTC
Organism: Catagonus wagneri; assembly: GCA_004024745.2. Lineage (NCBI taxonomy): Eukaryota > Metazoa > Chordata > Mammalia > Artiodactyla > Tayassuidae > Catagonus > Catagonus wagneri. The sequence continues at coordinate 5,897,837 of PVHT021183528.1, forward strand.
TTATACTAGTTTGCATATGGCAGTTTTCCTTTACAGATGGTTTCCCTGCTAAAAGAAGAGCCAAGGTCATTTTAGTCTTTAGCATTCTTACAGCAAGAATATTTTGGCTCATTATTTGCCATGAACCAAAAATAATGTTAGTAGTCAAGATGACCCAGAGGTTTTTTTTTTTTTTTTTTAATTAAATAGATCTCTTCAAGTGGAATGAAATAGTTGAGCTAAACTTACTTAGATGGTCAGAAACACTTACTGTGATTCTTGAAAGCAAGTAGGGAAAGGCGAGAAACTATTCCTTTGATCCACATTTTCAGGGAAGAACTGTGAATATTATGAAAAGTGTGCAAACTTAGAAATACAGAGACAATGGAGTTTAAGCAAATGTCTACATCTACTCTCAAAATAGGATTACTGCACTAGCATTAAATCTGCTCTATCAATCTGATATCCCAAGTCCTAACATTGTTCCCACAGCTCTCCTGGGATTGGAGAGATAAACCCATGTGCATTCATGGTTCAGGAGAAAAGTTAAACATAAGCAGCATAAAGTCTTCCATTCTAAAGGTGTATTTGCTGAGAATATTCTATCCACAGGGTGGAATGAGAATTGTTGCCCTGAGTCTTCCCAGGATCAGAGAGTCCTTACATCTTTGCCAAGTGCCAAGTGTTAAATGATGCTTAAATAATTTATCCACCAGGGGACTGCAAAAATCTAGCTAAAAAGGAATAAAGTTAACAGAAATAAATTATTCTGAAATACTTTAGGATTTCTATTTCTCCGCTTAATCTGTTAACTGGGAATAAATGTATGAAGTTGGAGTTAATTTTACATCGTTCTTGAGAGTCCATCTCTGAGATTTAACTATACTCTTCAAATATTCTCTGAGCTTTGTTACAAACTCTTCTGGAAAAAAAAAATAATAATACCTTAAGAGTTCCCTTCATGACTCAGTGGATAATGAATCCGACTAAGAACCATGAGGTTGCGGGTTCAATCCCTGGCCTTGCTCAGCGGGTTAAGGATCCGGCATTGCCGTGAGCCATGGTGAAGGTTGCAGACAAGGCTCGGATCCAGCGTTGCTGTGGCTGTGGCAAAGGCCAGCAGCTACAGCTCCTGTTAGACCCCTAGCCTGGGAACCTCCATATGCCGCGGGTGCAGCTCTACATAAAAAAAGGCAAAAAGACAAAATAATAATAATAATAATAATAATAATAATAATAATAATACCTTATATTCACCAGAGGGATTTGACAAACACTATATTACAGCTCTTTAATGACAATTCTATGATAACTCAGTCTTTACCAAATCTTTGTTGAGTTTTCACCATAAGAAATACGCATCTTTGTTTCTGAGAATTCAGAGATAACCATGGTAGTTTTCTTCAATTTTACATGTAAATTCAATTTGCTCACTGGTACATATCGCCCAGTTGCTGACCTGAGATTTAAATATATGAATATCTGATTTCAGAAATCCATGTGTTTATATACTTTAACTTCCCAATATAATCCCCAAATAAAGAAGCTTAATGTCATGTGGATATTGGAAGAAATTACATAAGGGAGAAAAAAATTATGCAAGACAGAATAAAATGAAACTAAAGGCAAAAATGCAATATGACAAATAACAGAAAAATATGTTTTCCAGTTTACTGGAAAGATTTAATATAATGCTGTAACAGAAATTTCTCTATATCTCTATACATAAAAATATTGGTTATATTTTTGTGCCAAATAATTGCTTTTCTTATAGAAGATCATGTTCCTGATTTACAATTAATGAACTCTGACAAGGATCTGGTGAAAATCTGCTGGTTTTTATTAGTGGTCATATGTTTTTAATATTTTTTTTTGTGAAGAATGGATAGGGATTCAAGTCCAACTACACAAGAGTGCTATTGTGAGAAATAGAATGAAGGCAAACGTATGTCTGTAAAAGTGCTGTGGAATTTGGACAGAATTATTCCAATTTCAATATTTTAACACTTTTTATAAACATTTAGAATTTTATACAAAGTCTGTTAACACATTCAAATTTATATGATCCTATCTTAAGGAATTAGAAAGCTACATCTTGGAAAATGCGTTGATTTTGAAATAATAATAAAGTAAAGTAAAAATAGAACAAAAAGTTCAGAAAAGACTCCTAATTTACAACAAATTTGGCACTGCAGAACACTGAGAAATCCATCCTTTTCAATAAAAGATGCTAGATCCAGTAGATGTCCAATTGGACAAAGTATAATATCATCTCTGACATAATATTCAACTCTAGGTGGTCTGCCAATATAACTGAATAAATAAAACAGAAAATTTTATTGAATAGGGGTTAAAGAATAATTTTTAAAATCAGTACCTCCATCCCAAAGAGGAAAACCTAGAAAGAGGAGAACGTACCCTGATATTTAAGAAAGAGTCTCTACATTTAGGTTACAAACAAAACGATACAAAATTTTTAACAACGTGAAAAAAAAGGCAATTTAGAAGACAAATATAAGCAGTGATATAGCAGCAAGTTCTTGTATCCAGAACATATTGATAACAAAAACTCTGCTAAGCTTCAGGAATATGTGCCTCCCTAAGGAATCTTAGGCCTGCTGGCTCTTAAGCAACTCACATTAGACCAACCTGAAACCAGATTTTCCAGCACCTGTGACGTGAAAACTGAATATGTCCACTTAGAAAGAATTCACAGTCTACCTTGAAAGCCAAGACTTGAATGTAGAATCTTGCCTCATTTGGAATACATGCCCTTTTTCATATATTTCTTTCAAACTTCTGCTTGGAGAAGCCTCTTGAATTTGCACATGAGGGCACTGTATTAGCTTACCAGATAAAGACAACTTCCACTTTATTTTAGAATCTTACTGGAGCATCTTTTTTTTTAACTATTAAACCAAAATAAATATGAGAGAAGTCAACTCAAAGCATACAGAAAAGCATATGCAATTAGCTGGTAAAAACTAAAACTGTGGTTCACCTTCCATAATGATCCAGGAATCACATATTAAAAGAATACATGATGAGAAAAATTTACCTCTACCCTCTTGGGGATTTTTGACTGGGCCTAATAGTTAAACTGACTAAAGAGAAATCAACAGGAGAAAAAGTATAGAAATTTATTTAATGTGAGTTTTACGTGACATGGTGATCTCTAAAAAGGAATGCAGACCAAAAGAAGTGGCAAAACCAAAATGTTTTTATACTAGTTTGACTAAAACCAAGCTGTGGAAAAGTAACTAAACTAATAGAGGAGGCTGAAGGTCTATAAAATTATTTTATTAGATCTGTTTGTAAAGGAATTCCTGCTGTGGAGCAATGGGATCAGAGTTATCTATGTAGCTCTGGGACGCAGGTTTGATCTCCTTAACACTGGATTAAGTATCCTGTGCCGCTGCAGCTGCAACATAGATCGCAAATGCAGCTCAAATCTGATCCCTGGCCCAGGAACTCTATATGCCATAGGGTGACCAGAAAAGAAAAATAATCTGTTTGTACAGAATTCTCTCCATCACAACTTCCCAGTTGGGGATAAGATAGTTACTTTCCTTCCAGTATACCCTTCAGATTGGAATTTCACCTCCTAGTTTTAGAAAGAAAAAAGGAAAGTCAGAGTGTTCTTCTTGCATCTGCTGTTTTTTAACTGTCTTTAACTGAAAACAGTTAATATGCCAGAGTAGCATATTTTGGTATCACATGTTCTGAACTCCTTTTACAACAATGTGAGGTAAGTACACATCCACTAGCCTAGATTTCATGAGAAAGAATAAACTTACTGAGATTTGATGAAGATCTACAAAAGTGGAAGTGCTTGCATATTGCTGTGAGACAAGGGAAGTAACACTGGTACTTTGCAAAAATGATGACATCTACAGTAATTAAATACATGCATGCTCTATCACCACACAATTTCCTTCATGGGATATAACCAAAAGAAACAAGTATATATTTGCACTTAAGTGAAGGAAGAGTGTATTTATCACAATATAATCTGTAGTTCCTTACCCTAAAAGAGATTTGACAAGAAAATTGACAAATATATTGAGGCATATTCATAAGAAGTAATATTGTACAGAAGTAAAAATGAAAAATATATAGATAATACAAAACAACATGATGATAAAGAATGTTAACATCAAAACATTAAAAACAACAAATATAGCCACAAAAATATGTACTGATTCCATTTATTTAAAGATAAAATAAAAACCATAAAATCTTTGGAGACAGATGTGAGCACAATGGTAATCTTTGAGGAGGTCTAACAAACAGCGAGGTTGGGGGGGACTTTTGTGGTATTGGTAATGTTCTATTTCCTTCTCAGTAGTTTACTGTTCAGTTGTGTTGACCTTGTAAGAGTTCACTAACATATATGCTTAGATATATATATACACAGTTCTTCATATATGCAATATTTAAATTAAAAATTCTTAAAAAGGAGGTTGTTTCCTCTAGCTCTATTTTTCTATCTCAGGATTAGTTGGGCTATTCATGGTCTTTTGGGTTTCCATACAAATTAAAAATATATATATTTTGTTCTGGTTCTGTGACAAATGCCACTGGTAATTTGTTAGGCATAACTTGAGTCTGTGGATTGCCTTGAATAGTATAGTAACTTTGATAATATTGATTCTTCTGATCCAGAAACATGGTATATCTTTCCATTTGTGTCATCTTTTATTTCTTTCATTAGCATCTTATAGTTTTGAGAGTATAGGTCTTTTGCCTCCCTAGGTAGGTTTATTCCTAGATATTTCATTGTTTTTGTTGCATTGTTTTGTTGCAACCACTCTAAATCTATGGGATGCTGCAAAAGCAGTACTCAGAAGGAAATTCATAGCATTACAGGCCTTCCTCAAAAAAGAAGAAAAATCTCAAATTGACAACCTAACCCATCACCTGAATGAATTAGAAAAAGAAGAACAAAAACACCCTAAAGTCAGCAGAAGGAAGGAAATCATTAAGATCAGAGAGGAAAGCAATAAAATAGAGACTCAAAAAACAATAGAAAAAAATCAATAAAACCAAGAGCTGATTCTTTGAAAAGGTAAACAAAATTGACAAACCTGTGGCTAGACTCACCAAGAAGAGGAGAGAAAAAACCCAAATAAACAAAATAAGAACTGAAAAAGGAGAAGTCACAACGGAGATTACAGAAATACAGAAAACCATGAGAGAATGCTATGAACAATTGTATGCCAACAAATTTGATAACTAGAAGAAATGGACAACTTTTTAGAGACTTACACCCTGCCAAAACTGCCTCAGGAAGAAATAGATCAACTGAATAGACCAATAACCAGAAATGAAATTGAGTATATCATCAAAACTCTCCTACAAATAAAAGTCCAGGACCAAATGGCTTCACAAGTGAATGCTACCAGACATAGAAAGAGGAACTCATACCCATTCTCTTTAAACTTTTCCAAACGGCTGAAGAAGGAACACTCCCAAAGACTTTCTATGATGCCAACATCACCTTAATTCCAAAATCAGACAAAGACACCACAAAAAAAGAAAACTATAGGCCAATATCTTTGATGAATATAGATGCAAAAATTCTCAACAAAGTCTTAGCCAACCGAATCCAACAACATATCAAAAAGATCATACACCACGACCAGGTGGGATTCATCCCAGGTGCACAAGGATGGTTCAACATACACAAATCAATCAACGTCATACACCACATTAACAAAAGAAAAGTCAAAAACCACATGATCATCTCAATAGATGCAGAAAAAGCATTTGACAAAGTCCAACATCCATTCTTGATCAATACTCTTACCAAAGTGGGAATACAGGGAACATTCCTTAACATAATAAAAGCCATTTATGATAAACCCACGGCAAATATAATACTCAATGGAGAAAAGCTGAAAGCATTCCCACTAAAATCTGGAACAAGACAGGGATGCCCACTCTCACCACTATTATTCAACATAGGACTAGAGGTCCTCACTACAGTCATCAGACAAACAAAAGAAATAAACGGCATCCAAATAGGAAGAGAAGAGGTAAAACTGTCACTCTATGCAGACGACATGACACTTTATATAGAAAACCGCAAGGACTCAGTCCCAAAATTATTTGAACTTATAGACAAATTCAGCAAATTGGCAGGATATAAGGTTAAGCTTCAGAAATCAATCGCATTTCTGTATACTAACAAGGAAATATTAGAAAAATAATATGAAAACACAATACCTTTTAAAATTGCACCCCAAAAAATCAAATACCTGGGCATAAACCTGACCAAGGAGGTGAAAGACCTATATGCAGGAAACTACAAAGCATTAATCAAGGAGATCAAAAAGATAAAAAGAAATGGAAAGATATTCCATGCTCATGGGCTGGAAAAATAAATATTGTAAAAATGGCTATATCACCCAAAGCAATTTACAGATTCAATGCAATCCCTATCAAATTACCCAAGACATTCTTCAAAAAACTAGAACAAACAATGGTAAATTTCATATGGAACCACAAAAGACCCAGAATCGCCAAAGCAATTCTAAAGAACAAAAACCAAGCAGGAGGCATAACTCTCCGAGACCCTCAGGCAATATCTCAGGGCCACAGTAACCGAGACAGTGTGGTACTGGTACCAAAACAGACATACGGACCAATGGAACAGAATAGAGAACCCAGAAATTAACCAAGATGCCTACGGTCAACTGATTTTTAACAAAGCAGGCAAGAACATAAAATGGGAAAAAGACAGTCTGTTCAGTAAGCATTGCTGGGAAACCTGGTCAGCTGCATGCAAATCAGTGAAAGTAGAACACACTCTCACAGCATTCACAAAAATAAACTCTAAATGGCTTAAAGAATTAAATATAAAACAAGATACCATTAAACTCCTGGAAGAAAACATAGGTAAAACATTCTCTGACATCAACCTTACAAATGTTTTCTCAGGTCAGTCTCCCAAAGCAACAGAAATAAAAGCAAAGATCAACCAATGGGACCTAATCAAGCTGACAAGCTTTTGCACAGCAAAGGAAACCAAAAAGAAAACTAAAAGACAGCTTACAGAATGGGAGAAAATAATGTCAAATGATGCAACTGACAAGGGCCTAATCTCAAAAACATATAAACAACTTATGCGGCTCAACAGCAAAAAAAAACAATAACCCCATTGAAAAATGGGCAAAAGACCTAAATAGACAGTTCTCCAAAGAAGAAATGCAGATGGCCAACAAGCACATGAAAAAATGCTCAACATCACTGATGATTAGAGAAATGCAAGTCAAAACTACTAGGAGATACCACCTAACACCAGTCAGAATGGCCATCATTAACAAGTCCACAAACAACAATTGCTCAAGGGGGTGTGGAAAAAAGTGAACTCTCCTGCACT
>PVHT021183528.1:5906199-6013820 GCA_004024745.2 Catagonus wagneri
AATAGACAGTTCTCCAAAGAAGAAATGCAGATGGCCAACAAGCACATGAAAAAATGCTCAACATCACTGATGATTAGAGAAATGCAAGTCAAAACTACTAGGAGATACCACCTAACACCAGTCAGAATGGCCATCATTAACAAGTCCACAAACAACAATTGCTCAAGGGGGTGTGGAAAAAAGTGAACTCTCCTGCACTATTGGTGGGAATGTAAGCTGGTAAAACCACTATGGAAAACAGTATGGAGGTACCTTAGAAAACTATACATAGAGCTACCATATGACCCAGCAATCCCACTCTTGGGCATATACCTGGACAAAACTTTCCTTGAAAAAGACACCTGCACACGCATGTTCTTTGCAGCACTATTCACAATCGCCAAGACATGGAAACAACCCAAATGCCCATCGACAGATGATTGGATTAGGAAGATGTGGTACATATACACAATGGAATACTACTCAGCCATAAAAAAGAATAAAATAATGTCATTTGCAGCAACATGGATGGAATTAGAGACCCTCATACTGAGTGAAGTAAGTCAGAAAGAGAAAGACAGATACCATATGATATCACTAATAACTGGAAACTAATACTGCACAAATGAACCTTCATGCAGAAAAGAAAATCAAGGACTTGTTGAACAGACTTGTGGTTGCCAAAATGGTGGGGGAGGGAATGGGATGGTAGGGGGTTCTGGGGTTAATAGCTGTAGATTTTTGCCTCTGGGCTGGAAAAGCAAGGAGATACCACTGTATAGCACTGGGAACTATGTCTAACCACTTGTGATGTGTAACCCTGTCACCACGCTGTACAGCTGGGTATAATGTAAATAAATGAATAAATAAATTATTCAGAAAACAAAAATAAGAAAAAAAAAGAAAAACAGTATGGCGGTTTCTTAGAACACTAAATATAGAACTAACCTATGATTTAGAAAACCGCATCTATCCAGAGAAAATCATAATTTGAAAAGATACATGCACCCCAATTTCATTTTAGCATTATTTACAATAGCCAAGAAATGGCTGCCACCTAAATGTCCACAGAGAAATGCATGAAGAAGATGTAACACATACATATAATGGAATATTACTCAGCCATAAAAATAGAATGAAATAATGCCATTTGCAACAAACTGGAGAGACCTAAAGATTATCATACTAAGTGAAGTTAGAGAAAAACAAACATCATATGATATTTCTTATATGTGGAATCTTTAAAAAGAAAGGATACAAATGAACTTATTTGCAGACTGGAAACAGAAAGTTTGAAAATAAATGTATTGTTACTACAGGGAACAGGTGAAGGGGGATGGTCTGGGGGTACGTGATTTGCATATGTACACTGTGGTATATGGAATGACTGGCCAATGGGAACTCCTGTGTAGCAAAGAGAACTCTACCCAATATTCTGTAACAATCTATATGGAAAAATAATCTGAAAAAATGGTTGTGTGCATATATTCAAATGAATAACATTGTTGTACAGTAGGAATTACTGCAACATTGTATATCAACTATATTTCAGTAAAATTTTAAAAAATTCTTAAAAAGGAAAATTCAAGGAAGAAGGCAGATAGATTTGTACATGCCCTTTCTTTAACTACCCTTGTCTAAAATAATACACCAATAAAAATAACATGCTGATTCTGCTTGAATAGAGTACTTAAAATGTAAATTCTGAACTATTGGGGAGAAAATGAACTTCTAATCACATTGTGTCGAAGATAGTTGATCATCCAGCTCTCAGAGGAAGCCTGACTGATACAAGTCTGTGGATTCTCTTAATAACAGACATAAGAGCTAAAATGTTGAGTGTCAGACATAGTGCTAATATATTTTTATATATTTTCTCATTTAATGTGAACAATGATGCACCCATTGCTCCTTGTAAAGGAGCTTTGGTAGAATTTCCACATTTTTCTGATATGACAAAATATTAAGGTGCTTGTGACAAGGTGAATTTCTCCTAGTTATTGCAAATGGTAGGAAATTTCTCCTTGCAGCTGGCGGGATCTGGGAGTTGAAAAACTGCACCTCCTCTTTGCTTCAGATATTTCAACAATTCAGAACAAGCGTCAATTTTTGCCAAGTTTTTGATTGCTGACTTACAAATAAGGAAATGTAGGACTCAGCTGGTTTCCATCTTCCTATTATCCAAAGAAACCAATATTCTGCTATATGTAAGTACTGAGGGAGTTGACAATACTATTAAATATGAATGAGAAATTACAACTATTTTAAGGTAGATTATTTTTATATTAAAAATTTGTGTGTGCCAAAAGGAAATGTGACAAAATTTGACAAATGTAACAACTTTTCTGGAGACAACATGAGTGGAATAGAAAAGTTTTCTGAACTATAGTGTACCATAAAAACATAATCTTCATAATTTAAAGTGACAATAGATTAACAGCAAAGAGTATGATGATAAACACTTAAGTTCAAGTGGAATGTATATCATAAGTTTATAACAAAATTGAGGGGAAATATGACTGACAGTGTAAGAGACTTGGAAGACAAATAAGGAGCCCAATGTTAAATAAAATATCACCGTGTTTGTTAAAACATAAGCAAGACTGTAATTAAGATTATCAACACAGGTGTCAGGACCATCACATTAGGGGAGAGAAATCAAATCAACTCTGAACATAATAAGGACAAGCAAGGATTTACTGCCAAAAGAAAATAAAGGGTCAGCAGAAAGGAAATCACTAAAAGGAGCTATCAAGGGTAGGGTGACTCTTGCTAAGCCAACTTAACATGATTCTTGCTGAAGGTAGGCCAGGCTTATCAGACATTAAGGATGGGGAAATTTTCACTAATATGACTTAGCAGAATGTCTACCACAACTGAGAATGCAGGCCAGAAAGGAAGGGGGCTAAGGTCTAGACCTAGCTCAGAAGAAGTTTCAGGGAAGTAGAACTCAAGTTTGGATCAAAGAGTTTTGTCACCTATCATTTGAAAAAAACGTACTATTGCAGAATGGAGGGGGGAAACCTGAAAACGAAAAGAAGCCAAAATTAGTAAATGAAAGTCAATAATATAATTAAATATGACAAAATTAAAGAAAAACTTTTCTTAAAATAAATATTTAAATAGTACTTTTTTTAATAAAATATCTTATTTTTCAATCATAAGTCATTTTAATTAAAATATTTTACTTTATAAGAGTTATTTAAAACTTTTATGTGGAATGTATTCTGTTGTTTCTATTACTTTACAAGTTAAAGTATGTGTCTATCTATAAAATTTAAACTCTACCGGACCAGACTTCCATGATAATATCCAGAACAACCTCACTGACTATTCTTGGTTATCTTTCCAGAAATATTTTTCCAGCTTTATTGAGATACAATGAAATGCAATACTGAGTAAATTTAAGGTGTACAACATGTTGATTTGATATATTTACTGCAAAATTATTGCCACTATTGCCTTGGTTAATGTCTCTGTCATTTCACATAATTACAATTTCTTTTTGGTAGTGAAAACATTTAATCAGCCTTAGCAACTTTCAAATACATAATATAGTATAACTGAAATCAGTATGTTGTACATTAAATCACTAGAACTTAGACATATTATAACTGGAAATTTGTACTTTTTGGCAAACATCTCCCAATTTCTTCCATTCCCCAACCTCGGGTAACTACTATTCTATTCTCCGTTTCAACAGGTTTAGGTTGTTGTTTTTTTTTTTAGATTCCACATATAAGTGGTATGAGGCAGTATTTGTCTTTCACTGACTTATTTCACTTAGCATAATGCCCTCAACATCCAACCATCCAAAAGGCAAGATTTCCATCTTTTTCAGGGCTGAATACCATTTGCGTGTGTGTGTATGAGTGTGTATGGATATAGATATATCTTAGATTTTTTTTTCTGTTCATTCATTTATTGACAGACACAAGCTGTTTCCACAACTTGGGTATTGTTAATGACGGTACAATATACATGGTAGTGCAGACATTTAAAATTTTTTGACAAACCTCTCTACTGGCAGTACCAATTTATATTACCTCCAATTGTGCACAAGAATTCTCTTTTCTCCACACCCGTGCCAACATTTGTCATCTTTTGTCTTTTTTGTAATAGCCATTCTAACAGGTATGAGTGCTATCTTGCTGGGGTTTTGATTTACAATTCCCTGATGATTAGTGATGTTGAAAATATTTTCATGTACTTACTCAAGTTTTTAAACCTTCTTTGAAAAAAAATATATTCAGTTCCTCTGCACATTGTGTTTTGGGTTTTTGTCTTTTTTTTTAGGGCCACAACTTTCACATATGGAGGTTCCCAGGCTAGGGGTCCAATTGGAGCTGTACCCACCAGCCGATGCCAGAGCCACAGCAATGTGGGATCCAAGCAGAGTTTGTGACCTACAGCACAGCTCACAGCAATACCGGATCCTTAACCCACTGAGCAAGGCCAGGGATCAAACCTGCAACCTCATGGATGCTAGTTGGGTTTGTTAACAGCTCAGCCACGACGGGAATTCCATCTGCACATTTTTTAACTAGAATTTTTGCTGTTGTGAGTAATGTACATAGAAGGATGTGGTCACTATACAATACAGTATGAAAGTTCCTCAAAAAATTAGAACTAGAACTACCATGTGATATAGAAATCTCACTTTTGTGCATATATCAAAAAAATAAAATCAGGATCTTGAAGATAAATCTGAACTCCTTATGTTCATTAGAGTATTATACATAATAACCAAGATATGGCAACAAGTTAGGTGCCTATTAACAAATAAATGGATAAAGAAAATGTGGTATATATATAAAATATTATTCAACCTTAAGGAAATGTGTAATTTGTGACATGGATGAACCTAGAGGATATCACACTAAATAATATAAGCCAGTCACAGTAATGCAAATACTGCATTTTTCTACTAATATGAGCTATCTATATTATACACATATATATATTTATATATTTATATATAATATTTACTTATATTTATATATATTTAAATAATACATGTATTTATATATAAATATGTAGTATTTATATATAAAAAAGTCAAAATCATAGAAGTAGAGAATAGGATGGAGGTTCCTGAGAGCAGAGGGAATGGGAAACGGAACTATTGCTCAATAGGCATACAGTTTCAGTTATATTATATGAATAAAGCCTAGAGATTTGCTGTACAAGAGTATCTACATTTAGTAATATGGTGCTGTGCATTATAAAATATGCAAAGAGGATAGATCACTTGTTACGTATACTTAATACAATAAAAAACAAAAATACACACATATACACACACAAAAGAATGTATGAAAATTTTGGGAGATAAGAGATATGCTTATCCACGACCTTGATTGTGGTGATGGTATCACAGGGATAGGCATATGTAAAAACTCTTAAAAATGTATACCTTAAGTATGTATAATTTTTCATATATCAATCCTACCTCAACAAAGCTTAAAATATATATTTTGGGGAATATCTTTGAATTTCAAAGATAAAGAGAAAATATTACAAGCTTCCAGAGAGAAAGTACAGTTTACTTATAGAGCAAAGAAAATTATTTCATATTCAGGTATTTCATGAGCAATAGGAAGTCAGTGCACTGAAGAGCAGCTCTTTGAGGAAAGAGTTCATTAAAAACTCTGTGCCCAACCATGTGAGAGTTTGTAATGTTTTTTATTAAGGGGAAAAAGTATAATTTGTTTTTGCTATTTTATAAAAGATACTAGAAGATATCTATGAACAATATCTGAAGGACAAGAATGACAAACAAAAACTGCTACAAATTTACAACTTGACAGATCAAATGGCAATTTAATCAGAACAGGATTTCAAAAGAGGCACAGAAAATATTAAAAGAATAGACAACAAAAAGGGACATTGGTTTTCTGGCATTTTTGTTAAAGTTGAAATGAAATATGATGTGCCTTGAAGTTTGTGTGAAGTTTTTGCATAAGGGTTATTGAAATACAAGGTACAATTATAACACATTAATGATGTTAATACTCTTAACTAACTCATGAAAACTCAAATTGGTGAGAGAAAATTAAGTAAAAGCATTCTACTTTTCTCGTGATGATTTTCTATACATATTGAATTTTATGTAAGAATTTATAATTCTGTGAGTCATTATTTAACATATTATAATGTAGAAAAATATTATGATGGCAAAATTTAATGTGATTATCAATTTTTTTTGTCTTTTTAGGGCCACACCCATGGCACATGGAGATTCCCAAGCTAGGGGTTGAACTGGAAATGCAGGCACTGATCTACGCCAAAGCCACAGCAACATTAGATCTGAGCCACATCTGTGACCTACACCACAGCTCGTGGCAACGCTGGATCCTTAACCCACTAAGTGAGGCCAGGGACTGAACTGAGTCCTCATGGATGCTAGTCAGATTCGTTTCTTGCCCTGAGCCACAATAGGAACTCCCAATAATCATTTCTTAATATATACATATATGAAATCATTATGTTGTACATTTTAAATTAATATGTTACATATTATATCCCAGTAAAACTGGAAAAGTTTATAAATTATTAAAAAATACAGTTTTTGTTTGAGAGGGACAAGATACTAACCCTCAGTTCAATTAAAAAATATAGAACATCAAAATAAGAGGACAGAGTGAGTTAGAGAAAATACCAGAGAAACTTAACTAAGCAAGCTAAAGTAAAGAGATAATAGCAGTAAAAAAACAACTGAAATAAATAGTTTGGGGGAGTGGTTTTCTGCTATTGATTTTAATGGGCAATGTTTCTTATTGGCAAACCACTATAATAAATTATGTTCTTAATTAGTGACCTACAAAATTTTGTGAATCAATATGGAACAGAAAATGACAGTATTGTGAGAAGTTATGGGCTATGCATAATAGATTATCTGTGATTCAACAATCTGTCAGTGGTATATAGGGAAAAACTGCTTATAAAGAATGGTATTAAACATTTTTAAAAAAGTGGTTAGGGCCAGTATTGCCTAGTTACTGATAATGCAGCAGTCAGACTGCTAGAAGTTAAATTGTGATTCAGCCATTTACTAGCTATGTGATTTGGACTTTTGTTGGTCTTTGTGTGACTTTGTTTCTTCATTTGTATAATCAAGATAATATTTGCCTGTTTCTCTTTGGGTAAAATAACTATTGCCTCCCAAGTATACAATGTTTGCTACACAGCACTGCTGCAACAATCTCCTGAATGTGCCCCAAAGTCCCACATCAAGTATGCACCATGGCTTCTTGCTGCTTTCCACAAAATTGTGAAAAACTCCTTTGCTCAACACTGCTATACTCCAAAAGCATGGGAGATTTAACTCCAAAAAGAACCAGTAACATATGGAGCTTTATCTATGGTGGCAGATAAATTCTTCAGGCTTGTTGTTCTTTCATATAACAATTCTAAGCTGCATGTGACACAGTTAACCAAGTGGTCCACAGAAAGGATAAGCACACGTTTCCATGGTTATGACCAGGTTAGCAATATATATATATATATTTTTTTCAAACTATATATAAAATTTAATATTTATATTAAATATATATTTACTATAAATTAAAATATATTTATTTTTATAAATATAAAATAAATTTTATTATAAATTTATTTCATAAAATAAATTTATGATTATATTTTATTTTTAAAATATAAAATATATAGATAATATATTTTAATATTTATATATGTAATATTTAATGCTTATGTATTAAATATATATTTATAACAAACATATATATTTTTTTACTTTTATCCTTTCTATAATTTTTTTTTTTTTTTTTTTTGGTTTTTAGGGGCACACATAAGGCATTTGGAAGGTCCCAGGCTAGGGGTGAAATCAGAGCTACAGCTGCCAGCCAACACAAATGGAGTTGTGTCTGTGACCTACACCACAGCTCAAGGCAATACTGGATCCTTAACCCACTGAGAGAGGCCAGGGATCAAACCTGCATCTCATGGATACTAGTCGGGTTTGTTACTGCTGAGCCTCAATGGAAACTCCTCTTTCTCACCTCACTTACAACATGCCCTCAATTCTGCTTCCAAGCAAGCCAGCTGCTCTCATATCCTTGATTTAGTTAAGTTTACATTTACTGCCATTCTGTCAGAGTATATTCACAATTGATTACACCGAGATGTTGTTATTAAAGCTGTAAATTAAAAAAATTATCTGACAATAGTTAATACACATAGACTAACTAATTCCAGGTATACATTATTTAGACTCTAGCCTTTCATTTTATCTTAATATTTAATATTGATGAGGCCAAGAGAAGCCATGGGACTGGTCTGAAATTATATACCTAGTTCAGCTGTATGGAGCCTGTTTCATTACAACTAACAACCCAAATTGACAGTAACTTCAGCAATATTGAGAGGGGACAATTGATAGACATTAATTCAAAACAAGAAACATACAAACAGAATTCCGTAAAGAGAACTAGGACTTAAGTTATCATGGCTATCTACTATATTTTAAACTCCAAGAGAACATAACCTCTTTGCAACAAAACTTCATACTTTTTAAAAAAAAAAAAAACCCAACACTTTGAAAAATTTAGATTTGAAAACCATGAAAAATACTTCATTTTCTCAGTGCTATGGGATTAGCTGCAGCTATATAATGATATAATTATAATAACTATATTTAAGTCAGAAGAGACTTGCATATTTGCAATCAGTTGGTTAATGTTTCCAGTAGACAAGACAAATTATCTGCTGATTCAGAATAGATGAAAAAGTTAATGCCTTCCAGAGGTTTCTATGTGGCAGACCCTGTACAAAGTATTGTATATTCTTATAATCTCTTAGATAGATATTATTTTTCTTGCTTATAAAGAAGCTGATGCTAGGGAAAGAGACATGCCATAGGCTAGAAAATCAAAATTTACATCTTGAATCTTTCTGACTCTAGGGAACGTGTTATTCTAAACATGAAATGCTGCTTTCTCACAGAAAATAGTCATTATGGGAGTTCCCTTCATGGCTCAGTGGTTAACGAATCCGACTAAGAACCATGAGGTGCGGGTTCGATCCCTGGCCTTGCTCAGTGGGTTAAGGATCCGTCATTGCCGTGAGCTGTGGTGTAGATTGCAGACGCGGCTCGGATCCCGCGTTGCTGTGGCTGTGATGAAGGCCGGCAGCTACAGCTCCTGTTAGACCGCTAGCCTGGGAACCTCCATATGCCGTGGGTGCGGCCCTAGAAAAGGCAAAAAGCCAAAAAAAAAAAAAAAGAAAATAGTCGTTATGAAGTAGAACTAAGTTTAGTCTAGTGTTGCTTTAACTATTTTCTTTATAATGAGCTGTTTTAGATAAAAATCAAGACATTTATCTATCTACACACTTTATTTTTTTAAAGTATTTTTAGGTTCGCAACATAATTACATGGAAGGGTACAAGATTTCCCATATACTTCATGACCCACACATGTATAGAACCTCCCACTAACAATGTCCCCCACCAGAGTCGTAGATTTATTCTAACTGATGAACCTACACTGACACAGCATTATCACCCAAAGTCCAGAGATAACATTATCCCCTTGCATTCCATTGTGTTACTGCACATTTCTATAAGTTTGAAAATTTTTATAATGGATATGTACGATACAGAACAGTTTAACTGCCCTCAAAATTTTCTTTGCTCTTGCTATACATCCTTCCTTCAGTCCTTGGAAACCACTGATCTTATGTACTGTCTCCATAGTATTGCCCTTTCCAGAATGTCATATAATTGGAATAATGCAGTATGTAGCATTTTCAGGTTGGCTTCTTTTCCACTTAGTAATATGCACATACATTTTTTTCATGTATATTCAGGGACTGATAGCTCATTTCTTCTTAGCACTGAGTAATATTCCATTGCAGGTAACTTAACTGTTCACCAACTAAAAATCATCTTATTTGCTCCCACATTTAGGTAATTAGGAGTAAAGTTGCTTTTAACATTGGTGAGAGGTTATTATGTGGACCTAAGCCTCAATCTCTTTTAGAAAATATCAAGGAATGCATTGCTCTATCAATGATAAGAGTATATTTAGTTTTGTAACAAGTTGCCAAATTGTCTTCCAAAGTGACTGTACCATTTTAGATTCCTTTAGTAATGAATTAAGAGTCCTGTTGCACCACATCTTCAGAAATAATGAGTGTTAACAGTACCAGAACTTGGCCATTCATATAAATTGGTAGTGCTATCTCATTTTTATTTTAATTTATATGACCCTCATGAATATATGTGAAGCTTCTTTTCATATGCCAAATGTAATCAACTGTAAATCTTCCCTATAGGTATCTGTTATTTTGCCTACTTTTATTCAGTTTTTTCTTTTTATAGTTGAGTTTTAAGAATTCTTTGTATATTTTGGGTAACTGTCTTTTGCAAAATCTTTGGCTGTCTTTAGCAAATATTTTCTCCTAGCCTGTGCCTTGTCTTTTCCTTATCTTTACAGTGAGCTCCTTAGAGTAAAAGCTTTTTTTTTAAATTTTCATAAAGCCCAGATTTTCAATTAATTTTTTCATAGATTGTGCCTTTGATATTGAAACTAAAAGTCATTGCCAACTTGAAACAAATTTTTTCTTATCATCTTCTAGTTTTTTCACTTTTTTGCACTTTATATTTTGGTCCTTGATTCATTTTGCTAAGTTTTTGAAGAATGTAATGTCTGTGTCCAGATTAATTTTTCCACATAGATGTCTAGTTGTTCCAGGATGATTTGTTAAAAGACATTCTTTTCTTCATTCTATTCCCTTTGTACTGTCAAATACCAGTTGATTGCATTTGTGAGGATATAATACTGTGCTCTCTATTATGTCCCATTGTTCCATGCATCTATCGTTCTGACAAACCACACTGTCTTGATTACTATAGCATTATAATAAGTCATCAAGCTGGATAATGTCATTCCTCTGATTTATTTCTTCTGCTAATACTATATTGGCTATTCAGGGTCTTTTGCTTCTCCTTGCTCATTTTATAATTTGAATCTTATGTTTAGATTTTTTGATTGGCATGACATTGAATTTATAGATCAGCATATAAATTATTAACATAACAATATTGAGATTTTTTATCTCCAGAACATGAATTATTTTTCCATTTATTTAGTTGCTTATCTCATTAAGTTTTGAAGTTTTCTTCACATAGATATTGCATATATTTTGGAAGGTTTTCACTCAATTATTTCATTTTTATATTGCTCATATAAATGGTTTTGTGTTTTTAATTTCAATTTCCCCTTGTTCTTTGCCAGTATGTAGAAAGGGTATTGAATTTTTTATCTGAACAATGTATACTTCAGCCTTACTATAATCACTCATTAGTTCCAAGATGTGTGTGTGTGTGTGTGTGTGTGTTATTTTGGATTTTTCTACATAGACAAACATAACACCTGTTAATAGTTTATTTCTGTTTTATTTCATATATATTTATAAAACATACAGAGCCAAAATACATGTTTTCTATTACTATTCTGAGCAAACTGTTATCCATTAGATTAAGAAAAATAATAGGAAAATTTTTTATCTTATTTATTTTCCAATATTCTCACATTCTTTAAATGTGAATTTCTGACCCATGTAATCTTCCTCTTTGCTAAAGAACTTCTTTTAACATTTCTTGCAGGGTAGACCTCTTCGCAACAAGTTTCCTATTTTTGTTTGTCTGAAAGAGTCTCTAATTCTCCTTCCATTTTGAAGGATAGTGTAACAGCACACAGAATTATTGGCTGGTGGATTTCTTTTTCTTTCAACAGTTTCAATACTTCACTCCAATCTCTTCATGTTTGCATGAAGGATTAGTCATTTATAAATTTGAACTTTGCTCTTTTTTATGTAAGATGCCCCCCCTACCGGCTTTTTCTTTGTCTTTGATATTCCACAGTTTGAAAATAATATGTAGTATTATGTTCTGGATCTGATATATTCTTGAGCTTTCTGGATCTATGGTTAATGCTTACCATTAATGTCAGGAATTCTTATTATTGCTTCAAATATTTCTTCTGTTATTTAATTTCTTCCTTCTACTTTGGTATTCTCATTACATGTGTAATGTTACACATTTCACAGTTTTCTCACTATTTTTGATATACAATTATGGTTCCTTTTCCTCTTTACTTTTCACTTTTGACAGTTTACACTTAGATACTTTCAAGTACAATGAATCTTTCCTTGGCCATCCAACTGACTTTACTATTAAGTGCATCAAGGGCATTCTTTCTTTTGTTACAAGTGCTTTTGATCTATAGTATTTTTTGACTCTGTCTTAGAACATATATCTATTTAGACTTCCCACGTATTCTTTCATGCTGTGTACTTTATGCAACAGAGTTCTTAGTATGTGAATAATAGTTGTTTCAAATTCTTTGTCTGATAATACCAACATTTCTGGCAGACATATTATGGATCTCATACTTGTTTTATCTCTTAAAACTGATTATTTGTTTTCCATTCACAATGCCTTATAATGTGTTCTTGATAATTGGAAATAATATAGTAGGAAAAAGGAACTGCTATAAATATGACTTTAATACTGTAGTGGTAACTTCGTGGGAGAGATGAAGTGTTCTGTAGTGCTATAAATGGTCTCCATCTTTATATAAGACTGTGCTTCTGTACAGTGAACTTCACAAGTGCTTCTAAGTCTCTGCCTCCTTAGATGGGACATGATGGACAAAATGGACTAGAGTTGGGTATTTCTTTCCTCCATCTGGAAGGCTAAAGATATCTAGAGTTAAGTCTTTCCTTTTTTCCAGTTGGGTAGACTTTGACTAAACTACATCTAGTTAGATTCTGGAAAAACTGTTTCTCCTGAGTCCTGATCTTATTAAGAACAGAGTTCTCTAACATATTCAAAATTATTACCACTAAAATCTGGAAAAGACAAAGATGCCACTCTTACCACTTTTATTCAACATAGTACTGGAAGTCTAGCCACAGCAATCAGACAAACAAAAGAAATAAAATATATCCAAATTGGAAGAGAAGAGGTAAAGTGGTCACTCTGTGCAGATGACATGATACTATATATAGAAAACCCTAAGGACGCCACACAAAAAACTACTTGAACTGATCAACAAATTCAACAAAGTAGCAGGCTACAAGATTAACATTCAGAAATCGGTTGCATTTCTGTACACTAACAATGAAATATTAGAAAAGGAATATAAAAATACAATACCTTTTAAAATTTAACCCCCAAAAATTAAATACCTGGGAATAAACCTGACTAAGGAGGTAAAAACTTATATGCTGAGAGCTATAAAACATTAATTAAGGAAATTAAATGGGATTCAAAGAAATGGGAAGATATTCCATGCTCCTGGATCAGGAAAATTAATATCATAAAAAATAGCCATATTACCCAAAGCAAACTCAATGCAATCCCTACCAAATTATCCATGACATTTTTCACAGAACTAGAACAAGCAATCTAAAAATTTATATGGAACCCTAAAATTGCCAAAGCAATCCTAAGGAACAAAAACCAAGCAGGAGACATAACTCTTAGAAAAAGAGATAAAATTTTTGGTTACTAAAGGCAGAAGCAAGTGGAATTAGATGAACGTAGTCAAAGGTACAAACATCCATTTATAAGGTAAATAAGTACTAACGATGTAATGTACAACATGATTAATATAATCAATACTACAACACTTTATTAGTTCCTATTACACAACATACTGATTCAATATTTCAATACACTTCAAAATTATCAACTATGATATATACATTTATTTTTAATAGACTACACTGACAGAAAAACTTCACTGAAAGTAACAAGGTTTTGTTTGTATTATTTTATGCAGATATACATAAAAATAAGACTTTTGACTAGCTCAAATATATATCTCTGAATTACTAGGCGTGGAGAATATTAACTTTATCAGCAAATTTTTCCTATTTAACTTATAATAATGTTTCCATCAACTTTCTATTTTTAAATAATAATCTGATTTTTGTATCTATATTTAATTAATTATAATTTTACATGCACACTGTTTCTACTGCTAGTTTTGTATTTCTGTCTGAGATTTTAAAATAAAGTGATGGTAGACACTGCATACATCTAGATGAAAACTAAGGAAATCTCAGATGTCACATAGCTCTAATTTGTTTTCATGTTTCTTTTTTGAGAACGTATTTCTCTGAGAAAATCTTGGTAATTGTTCACGTCATATTCAATTTCCTTTTTGAGTTTAAAGATAAACACTGATTTACTAGGAGTGTGTGTTTCAGGCCTAAGAAAATGAATACACCGAAACATGTTGACACAAAAGATGAATTCTCCTCTGCCAGCACTTCTGTCCAGTCTCTAATCTTGCTTTATAATTAATTAGCTGTCAGATCTGCTAAAATGCCATGAAGAGACTACACAGATGTCATGGCAAACTGTTTCTGAAATTAAGATCTGAACTGGGAATGTTCTTCGTCCTGACCTTACAATTCTCTTTATTGATTTTGCTGTCATTTTCACCTTTTCAGAACACAAAGAAATGGAAATCATGCTTTATTTGTTTCTAAGAAAGAACTGTCATGTAATAATTGAATAATTTAGTGTTTATCTCAAAATTATATATATATATATATGTGCATGTATGTCTATATCTTTAAGTAACTACAGAGCACTGAAATAAAGTTACAACATGACTGTAAGGCAATAAATTATGCAGTTTAGATGACACATTTAAAATGGATTTGTAAAATAAAACCATTGAAAATGTAACTGGAATAAAATATTGAAAACATGTTTGTAAGCTTCCTGACTCTATTATTTTAACATATTTTACTTCATTATTGGTTAACAATTTATTGATTTTATTTGTATAGAAATCATTGTAAACATTAACATTCCTTACGCAAGTTCCAAAGCATATTTTCAAGTCATCTGGGAAATAAAATGTTCTAACTGGAATATTATAAATTGATAAGAACTTACTTACTGATAATTTAATATTGATTGGAAAATATGTAATATATTTGCACATAATATTGTCTAAAAATGTGCCAGATTTTTATCTCACTGTAATTACAAATTCTCAGTTTTTCTAAAGAACACTAAATATTTAAAATATTCTGATGGCATTAAAAGTTCAATGTGAGTACATTTAATTGCATATAATTTCATTGCATTAATTACAGTACACAGGAGTCAACTGTTAAGGCAATTATGACACAATATATAAATAGTCAATATTTATAATTCCATCCCAAAGTAAAGAACAACGTTAGTTAACTCCTTCTTACATAAATACTTGTGCACTGAAAAAAAAACACATTTTTAAAACAGTTTTCCAAAATTGAGTGGCAGGGCATAAATCTTGGGATATATAAAACCCTTCTTCCTCAGAACTGCACAAAGTTACCTGAAGAAGTGTAAAAGCGAACCCTCGGCTGCTTCACCTTCACTCTGAGCTGTTTCTGTTTCTGAAGAGCGCCTGCTTCTCTTCAGGAGACAGAGCCAATGGCCCACCGTTCTCGCGAGGTTGCATCGCACTTCCCGATATCAATTGTGGAGCTCTTGTGCTGAGCCAGGTGCACCGAGTAGAGGCTTGTGTAGCGCTGGAGGACTCGCGCATGCGCACGGGAGATCTAGATTCTGCCGCAGTCAGCTTTGCAGAATTGTGTGCGGAAGGTGGCCCCAGGACGTCTCGTCAGCACAAGCCTCTACAGCGGGCCAAACAGGGCTGTCCACGGCTAACATTCCTTCCGAGAGCTTCTGTGACAAGTGAAGGCCCAGAAACTGTCACTGGCCAGGCGAGCCAGTTGGAGCTTCGCCTGCAGTGTTAAGTCCAGTCACCCAGCTCCTTACCAGACTTGAGTTCACTCTGTTGACTGTGTCTCCTGACATCTTACAGTGCTCGCCTTACATACAAGTGTTTCCTTCAACCTCCAGAACAAGCTGCTCTTGCAAAACCAGGTAGGAATATACTTTTCTTTGCTCGTTCATCAGCAGCAAGATATTCTTTTAAATATTTGTATGCTTTCACAAATAGTTTATTTTAGATAAGATATTTCAATATACATGTGAATTCTAAAGTGTCATTTTATTGGTCTATGCATTATGTTAATGATGAAGAGAGACCTTTAACTCCTCTCAGTTTGGGTCCTTTTTCCCCCCCATTAATTATTCCTAGGATAACTGGGAGATATGGAGAAAGTTTAAAAATAAAATCTGGGGAGTTCCTGGTTTTGCTCAACAGGTTGAGAACCAGACTAGTACCCATGCGGATGTGGATTCAATCCCTAGCCTCCTCAGTTGGTTAAGGATCTAGCATTGCCCCAAGCTGTGGTGTAGTTTAAAGACTCAGCTCAGATCTGGCGTTGTGGAGTGGGCGGGGAGTTGCAGCTCTGATTCAGCCCCTAGCCTAGGAACTTCCATATGCTACAGGTGTGGCCGGAAAAAGAAAGGGAGGAAGGCATTGGTAGAAGAGTATCTGTTCATGTATTTTGCCCACTTAAATTAGATCATTTGTTTTTTGCTGTTTGTATGAGTTTTTTATATATTTTGGATATTAACACTTTATCAGATATGTGGTTTGCAAATATTTTCTCCCAATCCATAACTTGACTGATCATTTTGTTGTTTGTTTTGCAGAAGTTTTTTTAATCTAAGTCCAACTTGTTTATTTTTGCTTTTGTTGCCTGAGATTTTGGTATCATATCCAACAAAAGGCTTGACCTGAAATAACGTTTTTCTAAAGCAGACGTAGAAAAGGCCAAAAGGTATATGAAAATGTTCTTAACATAATTACTCCTCAGGGAAATCAATTCAAACTGCTTGGATCCAGAGTTGTGGTGGCTCTGGCGAAGGGTGGCAGCTGCAACTCTGATTAGACCCCCAGCATGGGAAATTCTATATACCGCAGCAGCGGCCCTAAAAAGAAAAAAAAAAGAAAAAGGTCTGTAGGAAGATACCAGAAGACCGTTTAAGCAGCAAGGATATGGTGGCACAAGATCCTAGAGTAAAGAGTTCTTTGGGCTAAGCTCTACTTCAGGTGTAGTTTTCTCCTTGTTGTCATTTGCCATTTTGGATGCAGGGTTTTGCAATCTGGATAGGATTTCTAATCATCACTAAGGCTTGGAGAATAAAAATTAGAATTTAGGGTCTGATGAGAAAAGCTACAGCACAGAATTAATAGTAAACTGTAAAATAGCCTAAGCCTCACAAACACTGAACTTTTAACTTCAAATCAATTTGATTGAGTAAATTCACCTGACCCTACATACCTGCTGGCCAAAATGAAACATAATTCCTACTGGGAAGCATATAACATCATATAGTCTCAAACTAAAATTACACATGTTTAAACAAAGCGTTCATCAACTAATAAAAATAACAAGGTACAGGGATGGCTAAAGTGTAAAAAGATACAAGAGAGAGAGATCTATATATAAGACCATATATTTGAGTTTATTTAGGTAGACTTTAAAACATGTTTTATTGTTCAACAAACAAGCAACTGGTTATTTAAGCTGATAACTGAAAACTATATAGACTTATGAAAAAGAAAAAACATGATATTAGAAATAAGAACTCGGGGAGATTTAATAATATGTTGGACACAGTGGAAAAGAGTACTGAAAAACCACAAAAATACTCAAATCAGAACAGTGCGAAACAAAAAGAGAAAACTTATTGACAATTGCCAAAAGGGGCTTGGACTAAACAATTAATACTGAGACCACTAGAAGAATAGGAGGAAGTAAATGGGCAGAAACAATGTTTTAAGTGATTATAGCTGGAGAAAGTTAAAAAGATATGCTACTTAGCCGATATTCAAAAACAACTCACACTTAAAGCAGAATAAATATAGAGGAAGCCACATGTAGACACATAGTAGTGAAATAACTATAATTTAAATTTTAAAATCTTAAAAGTAATTAGAACAAAAGTGTTTGAAAAATTCATATTAAATATATTTATGTTAAAATTAGTAATCACATTGTGTCAAAATAATGAATAAAGATTCAGAGCCGATATCAGTTCTTTGTGTCGTACTGATTACTGTGAGAGAACAGTCAAAGACAAAATGTCCCACCTCTGATCCCACAAGCCTGACAAATAGAAGCACCAGCATTTCTTTCACTGAACTCCTTAGATTATATGTGCCAGCAATTTATTATTTTATGGGACTGACCCAGAACACCAACTCCCTTGCCCCCTGAGTTGGATAAATATGAATTCTCTATCCTGTAGTGATTCCTGGAATTCTCCTGAAGAACTAAGTCGTGTCAGGAGTCACCCAGCATGTTACCTAACTGATTCCACACCCTTTGTTGACCGTCCCCTGACTTCTTTCAGTATTCTCTTTTCCTTTCTCCAAGTAATAAACGACTCACTCAAAACCAGTGAGAGTATAGTTCCAGTATACTAAATAAGACACGGATTCTTTTTCTTTTTCTTTTTCTTTTTTTTTTTTTTTTTTTTTGGCTTTCTGCCTTATCTAGGGCTGCACCCGTGGCATATGGAGGTTCCCAGGCTAGGGGTCTAACAGGAGCTGTAGCCGCCAGCCTTCATCACAGCCACAGCAACGCCCAGTCAGAGCTGTGTCTGCAACCTACACCACAGCTCACGGTAACGCTGGATCCCCAACCCACTGAGCAAGGCCAGGGACTGAACCCGCCACCTCATGGTTCCTAGTCGGATTTATCAACCACTGAGCCATGACCCACCGCCAGGATTATTTTTCTTTATTGCATCAATAATAAGACGATGTAAAGGACATACCTTTAGCATTTTTGATGTTAAGATATCAAATTCTAGCCTAGTGATAATTAATGATACATTATTAAGAGTTTAACAGTGTTTGGACTTTCAGTTTGAATAGATTTTAATTTCAGTTGTAATTTATTACTATGATATTGATACCTAGGGAGAGTAAATATCTCTTGAAGATTCTGATTTGATTTCTATTGGATATATACCCAGAAGGGGGATTGCTGGATCATATGGTGCTTCTATCTATAATTTTTTGAGGAGCCTCCATAAAGTTTTCATAGTGATTGAACTATTTATATCCGCACTGACAGTACTTAGGTGCTGCAATTCTTCTGCCTCCTTGTTAACACTTATTTTCTTTTAATTTTATCTTTTTTAAAAATAGCTATCCTAGCAGATTGAATGTGATTGTTGTTTAAGGTCATCGTGGTTATGATTTGTATTTACCTGAAAATTATTGATGTAGAGCACCTTCTTATGTTCCCATTGGCTGTCTGTATGTCTTCTTTGGTAAAATATCTCTTCAGATCTTTTACCTTTTTATTTATTTATTTGCCATTGAGTTGTGTGCATATATTTTGGATTTTGGCCCCTTATCAGATATAGGATTGGCAAATATATTCTCCCCTCTTGTAGGTTGCCTTTACATTTTATTGATCATCTCCTTTGCTATGCAGAAACTCTTTAGTATGATGTAGTCCCAATTTGACTATTTTTACTTGTGTTTCCTGTGTGTTTGGTGTCATGTCTATGAAATTAATACCAAAGACAGTCTCGTGAATCTTTTCCCCTGTTTTCTTGTAAAAGCTTTCATATTTTGGTATTAAGAACATTATTAAATACTGGGCAGTCTGGAAAACTACTGAAGGTTGAAATAGTAAAACCAATAAGTAACATTTTATATTTCTTATTAGTTTATTTTTATTTCACTTAGCAGTTATTTCTTAGGCAACTTCATTTTATTATTGTATTTAGTTCAGTCATCATAAAGGTTTCTTGCCATTATAGTATTCCCTGGTCATTTAGAACATTAAAGGCAACATAGCTTGAATTCTCCACTGCACTTACAAGGATGATAAAACAACAACATGAAAACAAACAAAAATTCTTGGGCAGTCATGCATGTAAGAACTTTTTCAAGGACCCTTTGGTCATCTCATCCCTCAATTATTTTTCTTCCTCCCACCCTCTCATTTGCCCCAATTGGTAATTTCTCAGTCAACTGCAGTGATAAATACCTATTGCAGTGATTGATAAAGCTCTGAGGATAGGTCATTTCCATCAGAGGTAATGAAGATCAAATAATGGTTAGCCCAGTGAATGGGCCCTTACAGGGAACTTCAAGACAGGTCAAAGAGTGACAGTATTCTGGAGCTGGAATTCTGGGGAAGCTTCAAACTGTTATCCACCCTCCAGTGTGGGCTAAGTTATTGGTGTATAGGCTACCAGGTACCTAAAGATAAGAGAGTTAGGAGGAAGAGCATGTTACAATAAGACTAAGCTCATTGTTCTGATAATCAGCAGTTTTTCATAATTACATAATTCTTGGATTGTTGCAAGCCTTTGGTAGATTTACAGTTATGAATAGGTCAGTATGACAGATTTTCCCAGTGTTTATGCTTTTGTGGAGGACCAGATTTTTAGTTTTTATTCTAACATTTAAAATGTAAGAGTAAACAAAATGCTTTTCTGTGACTGTTAAAATATATATAGATTGTTAATGTTTCACACCTTAAATTTATTATTAATGTTTCACACCTTAAATTTTCAGTTGTTATTTTAGCAGAAAAAAAGCAGTAAGGGTCAATTTACCCATTTATTTTTTCTTTTGCATAAAATAAATTATAAACATACATTCCTGAGTTTCTAGATAAATAAGTATTAATACCTTTGAATAGCAAACTTGAGAAATCTCATCATATTAGTACTGTAATCAATATCTGAGATTCTAGATAAATAGGTGTTAATATATTTGAATAGGAAATGAGAAATCTCATCATATTAGTATCATAATTAATATCAGTTAATTTTGTGTGTGAAGAGAATATTTAAAAATTATAGTGTTTTTAACCTATAGAATAAAAAAAACCCAAACATCCATTTATTTATTTATTTTATCTGAAAATTTGGTGACAGTTTTATTAGACTCTAAAATTCCTGAAGGAAAACAATAGATATATAATGAACACACAAATATTCAAACAACCCCTTGTAAGTACAAGAAATGTTAGTGTAATTTAAATATCCAAAGCACACACATTCTGTATGTATTACAGTGATTACAAAGAAATCATTGCAATTAGATGCAATTTTTTTCTCAAAAACACTAATAATTTTTATCATTTTGTGATTATTTTAATTTTCTTCCTGTAACCTAGATTGAGTAAGAACATAGGGAGAATCTGGACTACCAAATCATCAATGAATTAGCAGCTCTTGAAATAATATTTACAATGCAGAATCTAGATTATTATGCAATAAAGGTCTATGAGAGCAATTTATAATTTGGAAGCTATTTTTTTTCTAGCACTAGAATTTGTCAATAATTAGCTTAGCTAACCTATGGAAATTTGATCTTTTCTGCCATGCCACAGCAGATATGATTATGGCTTTATATATCCCTTACTCTCAAACACCTTTCTCCCTATCTGCATGCAGTTTTCAGGAAATTTTCAAAGCTTTCCAAGTTTCTGAATCAAATGGATAATTTTCCCTAAGGCAATGTAATGAAACCTTAAAAATTCATTAAAGATGCTACATACATATACTAGGACAATATGTGGCATCAGATGTTTAATTCTTTATTATCAGCCCTACTTCACAATTATTATTAGCACTATCTACATACTTAAAAATTGACTAGTTTTCATTTTTAAACTAAATTCAATAGCCCAGGATTTTTTTTTTTCTAAGCGGAAAATTCTTCAGCAAATTAAGAGGAATATGTAACGTAGAATGAATTAACATTGCTCTATTTTGAAATCTATGTTATACTTTTAAGATATTTATTTTAAATTTTGAAAAATATTTTACATGTCCTTGAATATATATTTCTGTTTAATTTTATGCATTTAAACTATAAACACAGAAACATATAGACACAGACAGTTGAACTACTATTTTATATTCATATTTATATGTAAATTTCCCTTGCTATTGTTATATCAAAGCGAGTATTTAGTATTTCCTTTTAATGTATTTTTTTAAAATAATATAAAGTAATATATTAAAGATGCTTTGTGACTTTTGAAACAGTATATTCTGATTATTGCATTCCCTTGTGTTTACACTAGCATTCAGGGCATAAAAAGAATGGCTACTCAGTCAAGACACAGAAGATCTGAAAAGATCACTGTTTTGTATGATGGTGAAAATCACCTCATAAAGCTTTTTATCTTAGAGATCCTATTCATGAAATAACTTGTACAGTCAGCAAGAAAGTGCAAAGCAAATATTTTCCTGCAGTAATTAGTGAAAAAACAAAGCAATATAAGACAAACATATAATGAAGACGTGAATATGTATCATGTCCTTATTGTGGCCATACAATCTCAGACTTATTTTCTACTTGGAATGTATTTTCTGATTTACGCATAAAATTGCAATCACATCACTCAATCACAAAATAACTTTACCTACAGTTCATGATTTTTCAACCTAATTTGAAGTAAAATATCCTGTTACCTTCTTGGAATACACTGTTCCACAGTGCCTTGTGGATATTTCAGAAATACAAAAAACTCTGAAAATTATGTATTTAATTTTCAAAGTTTATTCAGTGACTAAATCTAATCTCACCTAAGATGAGACCACTTATACTCTTTACTTATTCATTCAGGGTACACATTCCTAAACTTTTCTGCAGAAAGAGTCATGGATTTATTTAGGTGTAGCTCTCCCAGATTCTGCTAGGAGGATCTTCCATAATAGATGATATATGTAAATGCTAAAGTTCTCAAATCAAAATATTCTGAACTCCAAAATACTATTGACCCCAATGTTTTAGATTAACTTCTGAACAGAAAATGTAGCTTCTTAATAATCTTTGCAAATGGGTTAAAATAAAAGTTGAAAATGTTTATTGCAAGATTTTTAGCAGCTAAAAATTAAATATAATCAAGACTTCAGGAGTTCCGTCGTCGTTCATCAGGTTGTGGATCTGACATTGTCCCTGCTGTGCCTACAGTTACAGCTATGGCATGGGTTTGATCCCTGGCCTAGGAATTTTCACATGCTGTGTGCATGGCCAAAAAGAAAAAAAAAAATCTTTAAATGCACAGTGATTTGACAAGTGACATACATCAATTTGACAACAAAATCATAAAAAGATTGATATTACTACACAATATAATTTAAAATATACTCTTTAAATCAGACATTTTGTTTCAGAAAGCATCAGAATATTCACATCCTTTGTTAAATGCCACCTTTACCTGAAGATGTTAGTCTTTTCCTGTCAAATATATACGAATACCTATACATACGTATTCTTCATGATGTAATATAAACAGGCAATATCTTCAAAAAAAGGCAGTGATATTAGAACACCCTTCTATAAAGATTAATGCATAAAAATATATATTTTATGGTTATAGATTAAATTTTATCATTTTTATTAAGAAATATAAAAATACACTTTATGGTATTCTATGATGAATTTTATAAAATTGACCTTTTAAGTGGTATCTTGTTGCTCTTTGTGGGTTATTGTCTTAACATTTCATATGATAACTTGTTTTGGATCTAAGGATCATGTTTTCTATAGGTATTATTTTTATAACCTTATCAAAATTATTTTATTATCCCAGAGTATTAATTCTTTAGCATTATGTTTATATTTCTCTTTCTTAAAATTTTTTATTAACTATGCCAATTAATGCTGTACATTTTGATACATCAATACTATATATTTTCTAGTACATATTGCCTTTAATGATTTCTGCAAATCTTCACACTTTTTAATTTTTTGTTTTAATCAGAAATATTATGTATACAATTTGATGAGCTTTCACAAAAGCATTAGGTATTAACCACAACACAATAATTATACAGCTCATTTCAATTTCCCTTTTTTTCTGTTAATATATATGTCTGCTTTCATAAGTATGAATATTTCAGTACTTGTTGGTTGCTTCTTAATGATTCTTGAAATCACTACTTGATTTCAAGTAGAGTCATCCAACTTTGTTCTTTATTATCATATTTTATGTTATTGATCTTTTGCATTTTTACATAAATTTTTCAATTAGCTTGCCAATTATAAAAAAATTTGTCTAGATTTTCAGTACATTATGTAATTTTTTTCCCCATTATAACAACAGTTACTTAGGTCTATTATTTATTCTGCTGTCTCTGTCTAATACTCTGTGTCAATGATATTTTACTATTCAAAGCCTTTGTTCATATATCTAAAGTTTATCTGTCCTGCTATTTCCATAAACTAGATTTTTTTTAAATCATATGTTATATGCGGTATGTCAAAATTTTAACTTTGCTTTCTCTTTAGAATCTGCCTTTAACATGTTCAAAATGAATACTATTTCTTTGTGCTTCATTTTATTACATTTCTTGTCTATCTCATTAGAGTTAATGGCATTTCTATCTATCCACCCAGATGCTCCTGCCAAATAATTAAGTGTCTTTCTTGATTCTTTCTTTTGGCTGATGCTGCTAGTTGTCTTGTTTAACACTAACTCTAAGTTCGTTCATGGTCAACAGAGGCTAAAAAAGTATTACAGCTAAGTTTCTAAATGTGATTTGTCAGGCTTGGAAACCACTAGTTTAGACAAAGTGGCTATATAACTATTCCATGAAGAAACTGAAATAAACTCATGGGAATGGAAATTAAAGATCTTATAACTGGATCATGTTTCTTGGTACTGATCATGCTCTGTGCTGTACAGTTTCTGTAATTTCCTGATATTGGCCGTATTCCTTTGCATATCCCCCTCTCTCCTTAGTCACATCCTCTCCTAACTAGCTGAGTAGTTTAAAATGCTGTGAAAGAAGAGAGCAGATAAAAAGTTAAGTGTTTCTGTAGAATTTTATTTACCGTTTATCTAAGTCTTTATCTTTTCAGAAATCAGTGAAGTCAGTAAATTTATTCTACTGCATTAACAGTTCTGAGATGGAGCATCAGAGTATCTAGACAACTTATTTAATTGTGAAAATTGATAAACATTAACAAAAAAGAAACAGAATCATATAGCTACAGACGATAAGCAGGCTGTTGCCATGAGGACGAGTAGAGGGAAATAAGTGAAACAGGGGAGGTAAGTTAAGAGGTACAAACTTTGAATTATAAAATAAATTAGGGAGATGAAATATATGGTATGGGAATATAGACAGTGATATTGTAATAACTGTATGGTGACAAGTCATAATCAGACATATTGTATTGTTCATTTTATCATATATAGTAATATTTAATCATTGTGTTTTGCATTTGGAACTAACAGTGTAACATAGTGTAAATGTAAGGTCACTTACATTTCAATTAAAAACAACAAAAATATATTGTTTCTTAACAAAAATTATGAATGTTACTAGCAATAAAATTATACCTAAAGTACTGAATGTAAGTATTATCATAAAATTCTATTCAAAAAAAAGTACTCCTTTTTTTTTTCCTTTGGGTTGCACCCAGGGCATATGGAGGTTCCCAGGCTAGGGGCTGAATCGGAGCTGTAGCCGCCAGCCTACACCATAGCCCAGCAATGCCAAATCTGAGCCACATCTGTGACCTAAACCACAGCTCACGGCAATGCCAGATCCTTAACCCACTGAGCAAGGCCAGAGATCAAACCTGCAACCTCATGGTTCCTGGTCGGGTTCGTTAACTGCTGCGCCAGGAAGGGAAGTCCAAAAAACAGTATTCTTCATGCTAAAAATACAACGAAAAGGTTTTCAATGAATACTAAAATATTTGTGCACAAAAAGCTGCTCAAATACAAATCTTAAGAAGCATTTTTATAAATAAAGAAAGTAACTCCAGATAGGAATATAAAACTGATACTAGAAAGAAACAAAAATCTTATAAGAATAAATATGTAGAAAATAAATGAAGATGAAAGCTTGTCACCTGCTCAAAAACAATAGGAGAAATGTCTGATGGTGTTTACAATATATTGGAAATAAAATTCATAAGATTACTTAGAAGGCTGGATAATTTGCCAGAAGTTAAGTATGCTTGAGACAGTGGAAATGTAATAATTTGCTTATAAACTGTCATAAATTAAGTATAATATTTAATCTTTAAACTGTTAGATGGTTATAAAAATTGTATAACTCACAAATTATCATAGAGAAAGGGAATAACATTTTAAAGTTATTAATTAAAATGGATGGACCAAACAAATGTTAAAAAAATTTTGTAAATCACAGAGAATACTTCAAAAATTACGATGATTTTCAGAAAAAATGAAATACAAAATACAACTGCAGGTTTCTGTCAAGAGTGGTATGTTCTAAATAAGGACATGGAAAAGTTAAAAAGTAAAAAATGTACATATATATCATATAAAAACTAAACAAAACAAATATATTGTAACTATGCTGATAGTAGTCAAAGTAAATTTCAAGGAAAAATAAATCACTGAATGACAGAAGAATATTTTGTAATTAAAAAAGAAACCTAACAGGAACATATCACATTTCAAAAGTAGTATGTGGAAAATAATATAGATTTTAAATGTGTGCACAGGTAGAAAGAAATATATTAGTACATACATATATAAACACAATTTAATTGCATATTGTATACATATATGTATTTAAAATTGTAATGAGATACATGTCATATTCATTATATTATAGCTAACATAATAAAGAGAAAATATAAATAATGCTGTAGTAGATCTGAAAGAACTAGTGTCAAAATTGACCTAGTTTTAAAGACGTAAACCAGCACCCAGCCAAGAAAAGGCACATTATTTTCAAGTGCAAGTGGAAAAGTTATCAAAATTGTACGAAGATATTATAAACAAAATGTTAATAAATTTTAAAGACTACGTATCATTTTTTTCTGTTCATAATGTTAAGATACTAACATTATGTTAGTGTATAACATAAACTAGAAAATCCCCAAGTATATATGTAAAAGGATAGTTTACTTTCAATTAATCAATGGCTCAAAAAAAGAATCGTAATACAAATTATAAAATATATTTATGAATATATGGACATAACATATAGAATATTAAAAAATTTAAGTGCAGATAAAACGAAGTTTAGAAGAAATTTCATAATTCTCAATGCATATATTAGAGAAAAAGTGAAATATATAATGAATGATAGATTGATAATTCAGTAACATCAATCCAAGAGAAAGAGAGGAAGGAAATAATAAAGAGCAGAAATGAATGGGGAGCTCAGTGATTAATGAACCCAACTAGTATCCATGTGGACATGGGTTCGAGGGTTTGATCCCTGGCCTTGCTCAATGGATTAAGGATCTGAGGTTGCTAGAGAGCTGTGGTGTGGGTCACAGACATGACTCAGATCTTGTGTTCCTGTGACTGTGGCATAGGCTGGCAGCTACAGCTCCGACTGGACCCCTAGACTGGAAACATATATATGCTGTGGGTGAGGCCCTAAAGAGACAAAAAAAAAAAAAAAGGAAAGAAAGTAATTAAAAGGAAATGAATGGAATAGTAAACTGGTGATTGATACTGAAATCAGCAAAGTTTAAAGTGTGTTCTTTGAAGACATGAATAAACTTTATGACTCCTTGCAAGACTGAAAAGGAGTGGGAGAAAACTGAATGAGGTAAAGTTACTCCAGATCCAATAGATAATTTAGATAAAAAAGAAAAGAGGGCATAAGGGATTCATTCACGTACATAAATGAGCAACAGGAAATTAAAGTTCCCATATAAATTACTGGAAAACTTGCAAAAAGTAAAAAAAAAAAACAACTGCTTTCTGATACTGGAAAAAACTATAGGACCATCAACATTGAAAGAGGAAAAGAAAATGAGGTGTATTGTATAATACCTTCAGAATTCTCCCTGAAATTACTTTATGAAATATAGTACAGAAAATGGAATCCCAAGAAGAGCACAGTGTTGTTGCTGAGTTAAGATGAAGCGAGATAAGTTGTGCAAATTAAACCTAACATAAATAGAAGAAACAAAATAAGTATCCCCAAATTGATCTATAGCTTTTGTGCAGAGTAAGCTGAAGTTCCAGCAGGCTATTTTTTATTTTTTATTTTTTTATTTTATTTTTTATTTTTTTTACATTATTTAATAATTTTATTTCAATTATAGGTGTACAAAAATCATCACAAGTCAATTTGATAGCATTTGCATCCCAAACCTAGAGCGCATCTCCCTCCCCCAGATTGTCTTATTTGAAAAACCAAAGGTTTTCCAAAGTCTGTGAGTCATTGTCTGTTCTGCATATAGAAATTCATTGTGTCTTTTTAGTTTCCACATGTAAGTGGTAGCATTGGGTGTTGCTGTCTAACTGTCTGACTGGTTTCACTTCACATAATAATATCTAGCTCCGTCCATGTTGCTAGAAATGTTGTTATTTCGTTCCTTTTAATGGCTGAGTAATATTCATTGTGTGTATGTACCAAATCTTCCCAATCCACTCCTCTGTCAATGGGCATTTAGGTTGTTTCCATGACCTGGCTATTGCATAGAGTGCTGCGATGAACACTGGAGTACATATGTCTTTTCGAGGCATGGTTTCCTCTGGATAGATGCACAGGATAGGGATTGCTGGATCATATGGTAATTCTATTTTGAGTTTTCTGAGGAATCTCCATACTGTTTTCCACAGTGGTTGCACCAGTTTGCATTCCCACCAACAGTGTAATAGGGATCTTTTTACTCCACACCCTCTCCAGCACTTATTGTTTGTAGACTTTTTGATGATGGCCAAAAAGTCTGGCTGGTTTAAGGTGGTACCTCATAGTGGTTTTGATTTGCATTTCTCTAATGAGAAGCGATGTTGAACATCTTTTCATGTGTTTATTTGCCATCTGCATGTCTTCTTTGGAGAACTGTCTGCCTAGATCCTCTGCCAATTTTTGGATGGGCTTGATTGATATTTTTGGTATTGAGCTGAAGGAGGTGTTTGTAAATTTTAGAGATTAATCCCTTGTCAGTCGATTCATTTGCAAATATTTTCTCCCACTCTGTGGGTCCTCTTTTCATTTTGTTTAGGGTTTCCTTTGCTGTGCTTTCTTTTGAAGTTTAATTAAGTCCCTTCTGTTTATTTCTCTTTTTGTTGTCCTTACTCTGACACATGGATCTGAGATGTTGCTATCATTTATGTCAGAGAGTGTTTGGCCTATGTTTTCCTCTAAGAGTTTTATAGTATCTGGTCTTATATCTAGATCTTTAATCCATTTAGAGTTTATTTTTGTGCATGGTGTTAGGAAGTGTTTTACTTTCATTTTTTTACATGTAGCTGTCCAGTTTTCCCAGCACCACTTATTGAAGAGGCTGTCTTTTCTCCAATGTATGTTCTTGCCTCCTTTGTCTAGATTAGTTGACTATAGATGCATGGATTTAATTCTGGGCTTTCTATCCTGTTCCACTGATCTATAATTCTATCTTTGTGCCAGTACCATACGGTTTTGATGACTGTAGCTTTGTAGTCCCCGCTTTTCTTTTTAGGATGTCTTTGCCTATTCTGTGTTTTCTGTGCTTCCAAACAAACTTTATTTTGTTCTAGTTCTGTGAAACATGTCCTTGGTAATTTGATAGGGATTGCACTGAATGAGTAGATTTCCTTGGGTAGTATAGTCATTTTGATAATATTGATTCTTCCAATCCAAGAGCACGGTATGTCTTTCCATCTGTTCATGTCATCCTTCATTTCTTTCATCAGCATCTTATAGTTTTCAGAGTACAGGTCTTTTGTCTCTTTAGGTAGGTTTATTCCTAAGTAGTTGATTCTTTTGATGTGATGGTAAACGGGATTGCTTCCCTAACTTCTCTTTCTGGCTTTCACTGTCAGTATATAGAAATGCAGTTGATTTCTGTGTATTAATTTTGCATCCTGCAACTTTGCCAAATTCATTGATGAGCTCTAACAGTTTTCTGGTAGATATTTTAGGATTCTCTAGGTATAGTATCATGTCATCTGCAAATAGTGATAGTTTGACTTCTTTCTTTCCAATTTGGATTCATTTTATTTGTTTTTCTTCTCTGATTGCTGTATCTAGGACTTCCAAAACTGTGTTGAATAGTAGTGGCGAGAGTGGACATCCCTGTCTTGTTCCTGATCTCAGCGGGAATTCTTTCAGCTTTTCAGCATTGAGAATGATGTGAGCTCTGGGTTTGTCATAGATGGCCTTGATCATGTTGAGGTAGGATACCCCTATGCCCACTCTCTGAAGGGTTTTTATCAGAAATGGGTGTTGGATTTTGTCAAAGGCTTTTTCTGCATCTATGGAGTGGATCATATGGTTTTTATTCTTTCGTTTGTTAACATGGTGTATCACACTGATTGATTTGTGGATACTGAAGAATCCTTGCATCCCTGGGATAAATCCCACTTGATCATGATGTACAATCCTTTTAATGTATTGTTGGATTCGTTTGGCGCGTATTTTGTTGAGAATTTTTGCATCTATGTTCATCAGTGAGATTGGCCTGTAATTTTCTTTTTTTGTGGTTTCTTTGTCTGGTTTTGGTATCAGGGTGATGGTTGCCTTATAGAATGAGTTTGGGAGTGTCTCTTCCTCTGCAATTTTCTGGAAGAGTTTAAGAAGGATAGGTGTTAGCTCTTCTCTAAATGTTTGATAGAATTCACCTGTGAAACCATCTGGTCCTGGACTTTCGTTTGTTGGAAGTTTTTTAATCACAGTTTCAATTTCAGAACTTGTTATTGGTCTATTCATATTTTCTGTTTCATCTTGGTTTGGTTTAGTCTTGAAAGATTGTACTTTTCTAAGAATGTGTCCATTTCTTCTAGGTTTTCTATTTTATTGCCATATAGTTGCATATAGTAGTGTCTTATGATCCTTTGTATTCCTGTGATGTCTGTTGTTACTTCTCCTTTTTCATTTCTAATTTTATTGATTTGTGTCCTCTCTCTTTTGTTCTTGAGAAGTCTGGCTAAGGGTTTATCAATTTTGTTGACCTTTTCAAAGAACCAGCTTTTAGTTTCATTGATCTTTTCTATGGTTTTCTTTGTTTCTATTTCATTGATTTCTTCTCTTACCTTTATTATTTCTTTTCTTCTCCTAACTTTAGGTCTTGCCAGTTCTTCCCTCTCTAGCTGCTTTAGATGTAAAGTTAGGTTGTTTATTTGAGCTTTTTCTTGTTTCCTGAGATAGGTTTGTTTTGCTGTAAACTTTCCTCTTAGAACTGCTTTTGCTGCATCCCAGAGGTTTTGGAGTGTCGTATCTTTGTTGTCATTTGCTTCTAGGAATGTTTTAATTTCCTCTTTGATTTCTTCAGCGATCCATTCGTTGTTTAGTAGCATATTGTTTAATCTCCACGTGTTTGTATTTTTGGCCATTTTTTTTTGGTTGATTTCCAGTCTTATAGCATTATGGTCAGAAAAGATGCTTGATATGAGTTCAATTTGCTTACAGTTACCGAGGCTTGATTTGTAGCCCAGGATGTGATCAATCTTAGAGAATGTTCCATACGCACTTGAGAAGAATGTGTATTCTGTTGCTTTTAGGTGGAATGTCCTATAAATATCTATTAAGTCCATCTGATCTAATGCTTCATTCAGGGCCTGTGTTTCCTTATGGATTTTCTCTCTGGATGACCTGTCCATTGCTCTTAAGTGGGGTGTTAAAGTCTCCCACTATGATTGTGTTGTTTTTGATTTCTCCTTTTAAAGGTGTTAGCATTTGACTTCTATATTGTGGTGATCCTATGTTGGGTGCATAGGTATTTAAAATTATTTTATCTTCTTCTTGGATTGATCCTTTGATCATTATGTAGTGCCCTTCCTTGTCTCTTAAAATGTTCATTTTAAAGTCCTTTTTGTCTGATATGAGTATTGCTACCCCGGCTTTCTTTTGATGCACATTTGCATGGAATATTTTCTTCCATCCTCTCACTTTCAATTTGTATGTGTCTCTAGAAGTGAAGTGGGTCTCTTGAAGACAGCATATATATGGGTCTTGTTTTTGTATCCATTTGGCTAGTCTATGTCTTTTGGTTGGGGCGTTCAGTCCATTAACATTTAAGGTAATTATTGATATATATGTTCTTATTGCCATTGTATTAACTGTTTGGGGTTTTTGTTGCTCTTTTTTCTTCCCTCATTCACTTTGTTTTCTCCTCTCACAAGATGACTATCTTTAATGTTGTATTTGAGTTGATTTTTATTTGTTTGTGTGTCAATTATAGATTTTTGGTTTGCAGTTACCCTGAAATTTTGATATAGAAATCTATATGTAAATGAGATTGTTTTAAGTTGTTGGTTTCTTAATTGCACGTGCATCTCCAGTGTCCTTCATTTGTGCTCTCTTCTCATGATTTCTGATTTTGGTAGCATAATTGTGCGTTGATGATTAAGTATCTTTACTGTATGTACGCCTTTACTGTTGAGCCTTGTCATTCATGGTGTTCTGTTTCTGGTTGTGGCCTTTTCTCTTCTGCCTAGAGAAGTTCCTTTAGGATTTTTTGTAAAGCTGGTTTAGTGTTGCAGAAATCTCTTAGCTTTTACTTATCTGTAAAGGTTTTGATCTGTCCTTAAAATCTGATTGAGAGACTTTCTGGGTAAAGTAATCTTGGTTGGAAGTTTTTCCCTTTCATCACGTTAATATATCATGCCACTCCCTTCTGGCCTGCAGAGTTTCAGCTGAAAAATCTGCTGATAACCGTATTGGGGTTCCCTTGTATGTCATTTGTTTCTTTTCCCTAGCTGCTTTCAATATTTTCTCTTTTTCTTTAAATTTAGTCATTTTGATTAGTATGTGTCTCGGGGTGTCCTCCTTGGGTTTTTTTATATGGTACACATTGTGCTTCCTGGATTTGAGTGAGTGGTTCCTTTCCCATATTAGGGAAGTTTTTGGCTATTATCTCTTCGAATATATTTTCTGTCCCCTTCTCTCTCTCTTCTCCCTCTGGCACCCCTATAATACAGATGTTAGTGCATTTAATATTATCCCAGAGTTCTCTGAGACTCTTCTAACTCCCTTTCAATCTTTATCTCTTCTCTTCTTCATTAGTGATTTCCACTAATCTGTCCTCTACCTCGCTGACTTGTTCTTCTGCCTCCTGTATTCTACTGTTGGCTGCTTCTAATGAATTTTTTATTTCAGTTATTGTATTTTGCATCTCTTCTTGTTTAATTTTTACAGCTTGTATTTCTTTTCTCATTTTTCCCTGTAAATTATGAGTCTTTGCCTCCAGTTTATTTGCAATGCCTTGCATCATCTTCAGCATCAATAGTCTAAAGTCTCTTTCTGGGAGGCTGATAATCTCCTCATCACTGAGCTGTTTTTCTGGGCTTTTCTCTTTCTTCCTTATCTGAGTTAGAGTGTTCTTTCTTCTCATTTTTGCAGGTTTTTGTTCTTGTGACCTTTTTGTAGACAATAGAGTTGTAGCCTCCCTTAGTTCTGGTGTTTGCCTCCTCTGTGACTAAAGTTGGTAAGGATGGCTTGCTGTAGGCTTTTAGATGGGGGGACTGATGCCTGCCCACTGGTAGGTGGGGTTGATTCCTATCTGTCTGATGGGTGGGGCTTTGTCTCTGGATGAGATTAGAGGCTGGCTGTGTGCCTGAGGGGTCTTTAGGCAGCCTGTTTACTGATGGGTGGGGCTGTGATCCTACCTGGATTATTGTTTGACTTGGGGCTTCTCAGTGCTGATGGCAGGGACCAGATTTTCCCAGAAATGGCCACCTCTGGAGAAATGCAGGCTGATGAATGTTCCCAAGATCTTCACCTCCAATGCCATTCCCCCAAAACAAGCCACAGTCACCCCTGTTTTCCCAGGAGATCCTCCAAGAACTACAGTCAGGTTCTACTCGGATTCCTGTGGGGACTTTGCTTTGCCCTGGGACCCAGTGCACATGAAAGTCTGTGTGCCTTTCAAGAATGGGGTCTGTTTCCCCCAGTCCTGTGGAGCTCCTGCAAACAAGCCCCACTGGCCTTCAATGCCAGATGCTCTGGGCATTCTTTCTCCTTGTGCCAGATCCCCAGGCATGGGGATTTGACGTGGGGCTCAGAACTCTCAGTCCTGTAGCTTAGTTTCTGTGATACAGTTACTTTCCAGTCTGTGGGGCTCCCATCCGGGAGGTATGGGGGTGCTTCTATTACGTAATTGCCCCTCCTACCTCTTGATGTGGTCTCCTCTTTGTCTTCTGGAATAGAATATCTTTTTTGGAAGTTTACAGTCCATTTGGTTGAATGTTGCTCAGCATTTGGTTGTAGTTTTGTTGTTTTTTGGGAGAGAAGTTGAGCTCCACTCCTTCTGTTTCGCCATCTTAATCCAATCTTCTATTTCACCTTTTCTAAGCTGATTTTTATATTCATCTATGGTGTGTCAATCATTTTCACCCCAGAGGAATGGAGTATGTCATGTGTGACTCCACTGGTAGAGGGGTCTTTTGAGTCTGTAGGAGGATTCCTCTGTATTTCGCCCCAAACACCTTTTCTCTCCACTGATTTTGCTTTATATCCTTTCACTGTAATACATCTTAACGTATAGCACAGGGAAATCTTTACTCAATGCTCTATAATAACCTGGTGTCTGGACTTACTGAGGTTCAGGTTCTTTATGCCTCCACGCAGAAAGAATTCAGTGAGAGACAAAGTGATGGGCAAGAAATAGATTAGGATAGGGTACTTGTGAGAGATGCCAGCAGGCAGGCAAGGAAGCTCTGCCAGGCTATTTTTTAGAAATAGATACAGCGGTCCTAAACTTAATGTGAAGGAGTAGCAAAATATATATATATAAAACACTTTTTGACAAAAAATGCCAAGCTTATACTCATGTATTTCAAAACATACTAAAAATCTATACTTGATATAATGTGATATAAATAAATGGAAAAAAATAGATAGTCCAAAATAAACCTACCCATGTATGTTTCTTGATTTTTACATGTTTCCAATGTTATTAAATATGTAAAATATAGTTTTTCTTAAAGATATATGTTTGGTTTAGTATGAATTCTAGTCTCTTAAGATGAATTAGGAAATGTTTCCTTTTAAATTCCTAAAGATATTGTATGTAGTTATTATTTCTTCCTTTTATCAAATTATACACCTAAAGCTAAAGACTTATTATATAACCTATAAAAAACAGGAAAAATATTTGCAATTATTATCAGGCAAAGATTTCTAGGTAAGGCACATAAAGCATGAATTAAAAAAGAAACAGCAAAAACAATGATAATTCAGACTCCATCAAAATGAAAAACTCCACTCTTCCAAAGTCTCTGTTAAGAAAATGAAATTGTGAAGGCAGACCAGGGGAAATTATTTGTAGTGAATATACATAACAGAAGATACATATCCAAAATATACAGACAACTTCTACATCTCTAAAATAAGAAAACAAGTCACCCAATCTATATTGCCATTTACTTGAACAGACACTTCAGGGAAGAAAAAGTAACATAGATGACCAATAATACATGAAACTATGCCAAACTTCATTAGTCATCAGATAAACTGACAATAAGATATTACTACATACACGCTAGACTTGCTAAAATAAAGATAATATCAAATGGTAGAGAGGAGGTCATGCAACTTGAACTCTCATAATTTGCTTGTGGAAATGTAAAATTCTATAATCACTTTGGGCAATCCTTTTGCAGTTTTAATATAACTAGGTATAAAATTGCTGTATGACCGTAGAACTTAATTCCTATGTATTTTCACATGATAAATTAAAGAAGGCTCCTCATAAATCTTTTGCATGAATATATATAATAGTTTTATATACAGCCCCAAACTGTAAACAAGCCTTGGCAAAAACCATGTGAATGGATAAACACACTTTAGCATATCCATTCAAAGGGATTTTGTAAACTACTAGACAAATGTAGATCTACCCAGATAAATCTCAAAATATTGCTAAGCAAAATCAGACAGAAAAAAAGAATAATTACTGAGAGATTCAATATCTTCAATTCTTGGAAAGTTAAATCCAGTTTATTATAGTAGAAAACAGATCAGGGATCGCTTGAGGCCATCAATGCACAGATTGATTTTAAATAAAAAGGAGTGTAGACATTTGTCAAAAATCATGTTATGGATATACATTACAATACATAAAATAAATTAACAATGAGGACCCACTTATAGCACAGGGCACTATGTTTAATATTATGTAATAACATAATGGAAAGAATCTGAAAAATATATATATATACACACACATTTGTATATATAAATATGTGCATGTGTGTATGACTGAATCACTTTGCTGTACACCCAAAACATTGTAAAGCAAATATACTTAAAAAATGGGATATGCAAAAATACATCTGCTAATCAATATAATTAACATTTATACTATTAGCACTTATACATCAAGACACTAATTAAGTGTAATGTGGGCAAAACAAGTGAGTAATATTGAGACATTCTACCATCTTATTTATTCTACCATCTTATTTTTTGAAAATCTGTATTTGAAATGAAAGAGAAACCTGTCTAATATAAAGTAAAAGCTCTATAGTTATGAATATAGAAATATCAGTATGAAATATAGGATATTATTATATCAGAAAGAAAGAAAAATATCAAAGCTTTCTAGAGTCATTACAAAACATTAAATCATCTTTAAGGCATACTTTGTCTAAAGATGGGGTAATAGACCATATGCATAATACTTACAGAGGCTTAAAACCCACCAAATACATTTAAATACATAAATTAATAATTGTGTTTTCTCTTTCAATCTCTCTGAACTAAAACTTTAAGACATTTGTAGTGTTTAAGCCACCAACTTTGTGGTGATGTATTCCAACATGAATAGAAACTAATACAATTACAGTTCTAGCAGTTAGATTAAAACTACATTTAACCAAGGCAATATATCTAGTTGATAATTATTCAAGATTTAGGAATACATATGTGTGCATGTATATATGTATGTATGAGTTTTTTGAGCTCCCCCCAAAAAAATCTATAGGCCCATGGCTCTTGTTTTAGCAATAGATAGTTAAAAAAAAAAAAAAAAAGATAAAAAGGAAAGATTAACTGTAAAAAGAAAAGCAAAATCTGTGGATTAAAAGTATTTAAAGATCCAAAAATGGACAGATTAAATTGTAGAGATTAATAATCTAACTTGAGTGCCAATATTTAGAAAGACGAAGAAGAGACTATTATAAAAAGCAAGAGAGTGGTTAATTACAGGTGAGGGAAGGTAAGGTCAGAACATGACATGTAGAGAGACATCAAAAGTGGCTGGCAAAGTTCAGTTTCTTTATCTGAATGGTGGTTATAAGCATGTTTGCCTATTAACCATACACTATGCTTACATTTAGTTTATGTGGTTTTATTTATCTTATTGCTTAAAATGACTGAAAATAATTCTTAGGTTGCTTATCTGATTTTTCTTATTTCCTGAGGTAAGATTAAAGAAATTAAGTAGGAAATAAAAAATACCTAGAGATAAATGACAGTGAAAATGGGATGATCCAAAACCTATGGGACCCGGCAAAAGCAGTTTGTAGCAA
Source organism: Catagonus wagneri (assembly GCA_004024745.2). Classification (NCBI taxonomy): domain Eukaryota; kingdom Metazoa; phylum Chordata; class Mammalia; order Artiodactyla; family Tayassuidae; genus Catagonus; species Catagonus wagneri. The sequence continues at coordinate 5,943,522 of PVHT021183528.1, forward strand.
TACATGCTTACTTTGGAAAACATGAAAAATCTCAAACAGTAACACACATGCATATACACACTTAAAAATTAGTATTTCTATGATAACTTTAATAATTCATTTACTTTAGTATCTTTCAAACTTTTAAAATCATCGAACACATTAATATTTATGCAATGACGCAGATGAATGTTCACATTAAGTAGGATGTGTAAAAAACATACATAGCTTTGGGGCCCCCACTTCAGGGTCACCACAAAATATGTTCAAGTCAGTCTGCTTTGTTTCCACATAAGTTCCAGAAAAGGCTTGCATTTTTTAGTGGTTTCTGGCTTTCAGACTATATTTTAGGGATTATACACTTATGAACCATTAAAGGATTCTTGGTTTATGGGAGTTCCCATTACGGCTCAGTCGTAAGGAACCCAACTAGTATCCATGAGGATGCAGGTTCAATCTTTGGCCTTGCTCAGTGGGTTAAGGATCCAGCATTGCCTTGAGCTGTGATGTAGGTTGCAGATGTGCCTTGCATCTGGCATTATTGTGGCTGTCGCATATGCTGGCAGCTACAGCTTTGATTTGACCACTAGCCTGGGAACTTCCATATGGCACGGGTGCGACCCTAAAAAGACAGAAATAAACAAACAAATAGTTCTAGGTTTATTTGCATAGCTAGGAAATGTGATATTAGTTACATCTATAATTTGTTTGTGGGAGCTATGGGTACCTTTATTTTATTGATCGTGGTAGTAATTTCAAGGATATAGATGTACTTCAAAACTTGTACACTTTAAACATGTGCTTTTACTGTGTTTCAGTCATGCAATGTATACAATTACTTAAGATGGGTGAAAAAATCCTGAATAAAAGTTTGCCAGTTGAACTATCACTAAAAAATTATACATAATTATCTGTTGGATTTATCTCAAGATTGTCAGGATGTTTCAACATCTGAAAACTCTAGTTATTTAGTATAATAACAGGTAAAAGAGAGAACAATATAAATTTTAATGGTACAGAATCTGATAAAATTCAGTACTCAGTTATGATAATTTTGGCATAATTAAGAACAATAATTGTATTTTTACCCTGGATATTTTTTAGTCTAAGATAGGCAAAACAATCATTGTTTTAATTTTTTCCAGTTATATTGAGATATAATTGACATATAAAAACATTTTGTTAGTTTTAGATTACAATATGATATATATATATATTGCAAATTGATTACCAGAGTAATTTTTGTTAATATCCAACAACTCATAGAGTTATAATTTTTTTCTTGTGGTGATAAATTTTATGATCTACTCTCTTAGTAACTTTCAAATATATGATACACTATTAATAACTTTCATCACCATAGACTAAATGACATCCCCAGAACTTATATATCTTATAATTGGAGGTATGTACCTTAGATCACCTTAACCCATTTCACCCAGCCCCTTACCCCACCAGTTTTGCCTCTAGAAACTACTGATCTGTTCTCTGTACCTATGAACTCAGGTTTCCTAAGAGTACACAAGTAGTGCAATCATACAATACTTGGCTTTCTCTAATGTATCACTTTGCACAGTGCCCTCAAGTTCCATCCATGTGGTTGCAATAGGAATTATTGTCTTTTCTTTTTGGCTGAATAACATTCTTGTGTTTGTTTGTATTTGTGTGTGTATGTGTGTGTGTGTGTGTATGTGTGTGTGTGTGACATTTTATCCTTTCATCTGTTGATGGACAAGTAGGTTGTTTACATGTCTTAACTACTGTATATGCTGCAGCAATGAACATGGAAGTACAGGTATCTATTGGAGAGTGTGATTTTGTTTCCTTCTGATAAATACATAAAAGTGGAATTGCTGGATATACGGTGATTTAGTTTAATATTTGAGAAAAAAATTCATTTTTAGCTATTTTCCACAGTGTCTGCATCAACTTACATTACCACCAACACTGCAAAAGTTTCCCTTTTCTCCACATTCTTTTCAACATGTTTTCTGTTGTTTTTTATTATATTAACCATTCTAACAGATGTCAGGTGATATTTCAATGTGCTTTTAATTTGCATCTTCCTGATAATTAGTGATTTTGAACCCCTTTCATGTACCTCTGGGCTGTTTTTATATTTCTTTGGGAAAATATCTACTTTATTCCTGTCAATTTTTTAATCATATTATTTGCTTTTTTTGCTATTGATTTCTGTGAGTGGTATATAGACCTTTTATCAGATATATTAAATTATATATGTTTTGTCCCATTCTGTAGGTTGATTTTTTAACTTCGTTGGTGGTTTCCTTTGCTATGAAGAAACTTTTTAGCTTGATACAGTCTCACTTTTTTACTTTTGTCTTTGGTATTTTCGCTTTCAGTGTGAAGTCCAAAATTTAATCACCAAAACCAATGTCAAAGAACTTACTGCCTATATTTTCTTATAGAGGTATTATGATTTCAGGTCTTACATTCAAATCTATATTCATTTTGGAGTGAATATATCCATATATATATATATATATATATATATATATATATATATATGTTTATTTCTGGACTCTCTTCTGTTCCATTGATCTATGTCTGCTTTTAAGCTGACACCATACTGTTTTGATTACTATATCCTTGTAACATAGTTTGAAACCAGGAATTTTTATACCTCCAGCCTTTCTTTTTTCTCAATATTGCTTTGGCTATTCAGTGTCTTCGGTGGTTCCAAACAAACTTTAGGAGTTTTTCCTTCTATTTCCGTGAAAAATGCCATTGGAATTTTGATAGAGATTGTACCCAATCTGTAGATTGATTTGGATAGTATGACTGCTTTAACAATATTATTTCTTCCAGCCTACAAGTGTGGAGTAACTTTTTATTCTTTTGAGTCCTCATCAATTTCTTTGTTTTAATTTTTTTATTGAATAATAGTTGATTTACAATGTTCCTTCAATTTCTACTGTACACCAAGGCAATCCAGTCAATATACATTCTTTTGTTTAGTACTATCTTCCATCATGTTCTAACCCAAGTGATTGGACATAGTTCCCTGTGCTATGTAGTAGGACTCTACTGTTTGTACATTCTAAATGTAATAGTTTGCATCAACCAACCCCAAACTCACCATACATTCCACTACCTTCCCCCTCTCTTCTGGCAACCACAATTGTGCTCTCCCAGTCTGCGATCTGTTTCTCTTTTATAAATAGGATCATTTGTGCCATATTTTAGATTATACGTAAAGTGATGTCATATGGTATTTGCCTTTCTCTCACTGACTTCACTTAGTATGAGACTTTCTAGTTGCATGCATGTTGCTGCAAATGGCATTATTTTGTCCATTTTATGGTTGAGTAGTATTATATTGTATATGTGTACTACATCTTCACAATCCATTCATCTGTCAATGGAAATTTAGGTTGTTTCCCTGTCTTGGCTATTGTGAATAGTGCTGCAATGAACACAGAGGTACAGATAACTTTTTGAAAGAATGTTTTGTGCCCTTTTCAATTTACTTCATCAATATCTTATTATTTTCAGTATACAGGTCATTTATATCCTTGGTTAAATTTATTACTAGGTATTTTATTTTTGAAACAATTACAAATGGGATTGTTTTCTTAATTTTTCTCTCTGGTAGTTTGTAATTGGTGTATAATGACTTCTTTTAAGCTCTTAACTGCAGATTTGATTTTCTTGTTCCCAAAAATCTTACTAGCATTTTTCCCTATCCTTACCTAAATTTTGGTATGTTTTCAATACAGAAATTTCATCAGCTTTTGCTTTTCTCTTAGCTTTGATACTTGGTGTGTCAATTCAGCTAGCATAGTAAGTCGTTTTGAAAAAATCATATGTTTTGTTTTCATTTATTGGTTACTTGAGTTTGTTTTTAAGCAAATTTAGTTGCTTTCCATTATTTAGACATCAGTGGGACTGGAAAATAATATTTGACTCTGTACATATGGAAAATACATTTTAACAAAATTTCACAAAATTAATAAAATTTCATTAATAGAAAAAAGCAGACTGTGCCATTTTTCCTCCTTAAATATTTTATTAGAATTTAAAAGTTCAATTATAAAAATAATAAAATAGTGTAAATAATATGTTTCTGCATTAGGCTTTCCTGGCTCTATCTATTTAAGGATTGGAACTGACTGGCAAATGCAGGAAATCCTCAACCAGAGAATAACAATTTAAAAAATCTAGGGAGGATAACATATTTTTTGTTATAATGTCACCCTAGAAATGGTCTTTTCTAATGGGTAAATATCCTTCAAAGAAAGCTACATTGCCAGAGATGGTATCTAAACAATGTGGCTTCTAACTACAAAGCCTTCCTTCCTTGTACTACACATTTTGAGAGTCAGGAAAACATACTTGTTTGCCTCTTTGAAATAGTTTTTTTTTTTTGTCTTATTTCAGTATCATTATTTTGGGTGAAGATAAATACTTGAAAGAAAAATTAATGTCAATAAATGATCATGTAAAATTAGAAAAAAATTAAGTAGCAGATTCTTCTATTATATCAACTGTATTAATGACCATGTGCATGTTTTCTAGAAATTTCTAAAAGTTTATAGAAAAATAATTTTATAAGAATAATGTTAATAATTCTGTTTTAGTAATGCCTACAGAAGAGAATAAAGAGTGTTAAAAAACAGTAAAACTTAAGAAGCATACATCCCACTAATTTTGGTGAAGTGTTACCTCTGACTATGCTGTTGCTTCTGTTTTCTCTTTCAACATCCTTGAGAGGAGATTCATCTGAAGTACTAATTCTAATATCTCAAATTCATAGAATGAAATTTTCCAGATCACTGTTCCAAAATCTGATAAAAAATAGAGATATGCATGAAAATGTGGTTAGACCATTAAAAACTCATCTATGATATTGTATATTAATGCTCTGAAATCTAGTTTGTTTAATGTTTGGCATTGAGAATATTTACAAAGATCATTAGTCTTCACAGTTCAGGAGATAATGGTTTCGAGTATTGCCTTACTTTTGTAAAACATGAAAATATTCATTTGTGATCCTGTAATAATTTAAACTCTGCAGGCTGATTACAAACTTCCTTCAGATAAATATGACTAATATTTCCTAGATGGTGCGCAACAATATATGTGCATGGATAGTTTGTTCCTAGAATTTCTAATTGTAGTTATAACTAATTTGAAGTTTTCCATTAGTTGCCAAAAATAGAATATATTAAAATTTTAACACTAGTTTTCAAAACAGAGGTTTTAGTTTTTATTTTATATTCATATTTGTATTGTAATTTTTATAAACCAGAATAGGAGATTGCATAACTTATACTTGTGAATTATTGCTACATTCTTATATTTCTATTAACATTGTGAGCCACATCCTCAAAGATAGCCATTAAATACCAATCAATACTGTGTACTTTGCTTCACTCTGCTTCCTGAACTCAGTTTCTGTTTCTTTTCCATAGGCTACAGAGTCTACTTGAACTTCACAACTTTTGCGATAGCTCTTTCTAATAACTAAAGAATTATTTCCCCTAGAATTTGACTCTGTGAGAATGATTTTTATCATTCAGTGCAATACCATATCCTCAGAAAAATTACTCTCTGTAAAATAGTCTGTTTACCGCCTTCATTTAACATATCACTACCTGAAATTTTATTTATGATTTTGCTGCCATGTTTACTACATTCTTCTACTAGAGTATGGGGCAGATGGGCCAAACACCTTACCAACTGGAAACCTTATATCTCTGGTAATTATTATTACAGACATCGACAGAAAGAAATAGAATGACTGTAATAACTTATAATATGATAAAATTTAAATATTAAAAAGTAAAAAAAAAGTTTTACTAACATGATTTCAGACATATACTGTATTGTAGAATGAGAAATACACCTCAGAACTTAACGTCTAATGTGTAACTACTCATACGATTTGGTGATAAGCATATTAATTTGTGCATATATATGAATAAACATAATAATAAAAGTAATACATGCTCTTTACTTTATGCAAATTTCCTATATACCTAGTAACATGTTGAAGAAATTATTGACTATTGGTATATACTTTGAGTATCTGGAGTTCTAGAAATATTGGGAAAGAAAACCTTTTTTATATCTTAGAATATAATGTGTTTTTACTGAACAATCTAAGATTTTTAAAATTTTATGTTCATCATATATGTATATATTGTTTGTAAATTTTCTTCTTACAGTTTAGGAATCTTAGATTGGATATCTCTAGATACTCAAATATATACCAATAGTCAATAATTTCTTCAACAACCCACAACCTCATGGTTCCTAGTCAGATTTGTTTCCTCTGTGCCACGACGGGAATTCCCTTTTGCCTGTTTTTTTAATTAGATCATTTAGTTTTTGCTCTCCTGTTGTATGAGTTTCTTATGTATTTTGGATATTAACACTTTATCAGATATATGGTTTGAAAAAATTTTCTCCCAGTCCATAGGTTGACTTACCATTTTGCCGTTTCCTTTGTTTTGTAGAAGATTTCAAGCCTAAGTCCCACTTGTTTAGTTTGGCTTTAGTTGCCTGAGTTTTTGGTCTCATATCCAAAAAAGTCTTTTTCCTGAATAAACATTTTTCCAAAGCAGACCACAAATGACCAAAAGGTATATGAAAATTTTCGTAAATAATTACTTTTCAGGGAAATGCAAATCAAACCCCAAATGAGATATCACCTCACATCTGTTAGAACAGATTTTTTTTTTTTCCTTTTTAGAGCTGCACCTGAGGCATATGGAAGTTCCCAGGCTAGGGGTTGGATCAGAGCTGCCACTGCCAGCCTACATCACAGCCATAGCAACACAGTATACAAGCCACATCTGCCACTACACAGCAGCTTGTGGCCATGCTGGATCTTTCCCCCAGTGAGTGAGGCCCAGAGACTGAATCCACATCATCATGCATACTACTCAGGTTTTTAATCTGCTGAGGCACAAGGATTCCAGGATGGCTATTTTTATAAAAACAAAAGAAAACGAGTGTTGGCAAGGATGTATGGAAAAAGGAATGCTTATACGCTATTGGTGGGAGCATAAGCTGGTATAGCCGTGATGGAAAAACATATGTACTTTCCTCAATCAAACAAACTAAAAGTAGAACTACCATTTGATTCCAGAATCCCTCTTTAGAGTACATACTCATGAGAAATGAAATGAACACCTCAAAAAAAAATATCTGTACTCTCATGTTCACTGCGGCATTATTCATAGTAGCAAATATGTATGAATAGGCAGAGCATCCATTGATGGATGCTGAGTTAAATTATAGTATATATTTACAATGGAATACCCTACCTATGTGAAATAAGTCAAACAGAGAGTAAAAGTGCATAATTGCACAAATGAGTTTAATAAAAGTTAAATACATGGAAGCACAGGGTAAAAATGTGTGTTCCAGGGGCTGGAATGTGAGTAAAGTACAACAAGGTTAGTCAAGGGGTACAAAATTGCACTCCTGTAGGATGAATAACTCTAACAGTCTAAAGCACAACATGATGATTATAGTCACTAATACTGTGTTGAATACTAGAAATATGTTATGATTTCAATTGCTCTTAAAGTTAACTGGGTAAGATATCTAATTTAACTTGACTCAATCATTTCCTATATATATATGTATATCAGTTCACAATGTTGTACATCTTAAATCTATATTTTTATTTAAAAGAAACACATTGGCAGAGTTAAATATTTATGTTGTCTCTAAGTTTTTTGGATAGACATTTTGAAACTGTGAATCAAGGTAAAATGTTATAAAGCACACACACATTTGAATCAATAAGTTGAACTCCATTCTTTCTGAAGGATACTCTAAATTATGAGTACACATATTTTTCTCATCTCATGATAGGTTTTGCCTTAACAGGGTGCAGATGTGTTATTTGACAGATAATGCCAAAACAAAAATTGCTTCTTCAGGATGCCATATTGATTTATTATTCAGTATTTTTAATTTTTAAGAGATGAATGATGAAAACATTCACTATAATTTTGACTCAAGACAGTGGCAGATCCCAAGTGACTCATGTGAATATTTACATTTGTTGATCAAATGAATATCAGTCATATTAATATGAGAAATAAATAGCCATTTCTTTCTCATGAGTGTGTCACTTCTGTTAATATAGGGAGTAGTTCAACAGGTTTAATTATTTTGTTTTTTTTTCTATATCTGTTATCTGTTGCATCAGAACAAAATTGACTGGCACTGTGAAAATGGTTATTCAGTATGTTAGTAAAACAAGAAAGAGCAGGGTATGTCTCAGTTTCAATTCTTAAGCCAGGGCAATGGTTTTGATCTTATCTCTGCTTCTGATGTGTGAGAGAAGCCAACGCAGCTCTTTCCTCTTGTATTCTCTCAATTCCTGAAGTAATTTCATCTTCTTGAAAGGAATTGCTGACATGGAGTTGCTTATCTCTGGAACTTTCCAGTATTTAAAATTATGAGGTCTGGGCCTACAGTAATGCAGCCTAGTTACAGCTAAAATAGAACAACAAAAATTCAACAGTGTAAACACCTATTTGACCTTCCTATGATATCTCTTTCTCACTTGATATAAAAGCTACTGGGTTACTCTTCATATTTGTTTTTTCTTAGGCTTTCTTCTCTGCCTTTTCCCATCTCAGCAGTTATTTAAAATCCCATCTACCAGACCTCATGCTGGATTCAAATGCTGCTTTTATTCCATTCTCCAATGTTGACAGAAGTATCTTGAGTCCCATTGCCAATATTTTCAGCCTATTCACACAAACAGGATAAAGAAGGTTATTTTGTCTCTAGAGAAGTAGAAATTATATAAATGACATGATCTCTTTAACCTCTCCATCCTTTCTTCCACTACTATTCTTAGAAAGGAATGTATCATTTCTAGATATATTAATTTTTCCATAGGGGGAAAAGAAATGGAACATTCTTTGAGCTGAAATAAAAGGCAAGACATGCAAATTTTACTAGGACTCAAATCTCATTATAATTCTACACTTTCATCAAAGCTGTCATGGCTGTTTTTTGTTTTGTTTTGTTTTGTTTAATATCCTTGAGTCTATTCCTAAGTCCTACCTGTTTCTGCACAATTTTGCTATATCGCAAAAGTAGAGGGTGGTTGGAGAACAAGTGATGTCATAAACTTGGTAACGTAATATTATATAATAAAGGTTTGTGGTGAAAGAAACAGGAAAAAAAAAAAGAAACAACAAAAAGATAAAATCTTCTGAGTACTTCCACATGTTGCAAGTGAGGCCCTAAAGAGGAAAAAAAAAAGGAAATTACTGGGGGATGGGGAGAATTGGCATGGTGGGAATAACACATACACACCAATGTTTTTATTTGCTTTTTTTTTTTTTTTTTTTGCTTTTTAGGGCTACACCTGCAGCATACAGAGGTTCCAATTAGAGCTATAGCTGCCGTCCTACTCCACAGCCACGGCAACATCAGATCCAAGCCATGTCTGCGACCTACACCACAGCTTAGGGCAATGCTGGATTCTTAACCCACTGAGCAAGCTTGGGGATTGAACCCGCAAGCTCATCATTCCTGGTCGGATTTGTTCCACTGTCATGATGGTAACTCCAATACACACCACTGTTAAAATAACTGTATATTGGGAGTTCCTTTCTTGGCTCAGTGGTTAACGAATCTAAGAACCATGAGGTTGCAGGTTTGATCCCTGGCCTTGCTCAGTGGGTTAAGGATCTGACGTTGCGGTGAGCTGTGGTGTAGGTTGCAGATGAGGCTCGGATCGGCCGTTGCTGTGGCTGTGGCAAGGCCTGGCAGCTACAGCTCCTGTTAGACCCCTAGCCTGGGAACCTCCATATGCCGCGGGTGTGGCCCTAGATAAGGCAAAAAGACAAATAAATAAATAAATAACTGTATAGCACAGGAAAATATATTCAATAGTTTTTAATAACCTATATGCAAAAATAATATATGTATTTATATGTATGATCAATTCACGTTGCTGGACCCCTGAAACTAATATAACATTACAAATCAGCTATACTCCAATAAAATTGAATTTTTAAAAATGCAATTAAATCACAAAAAAACAGGAAAAAACTGGCTTCTTACTCATTTAGAAGCCAGTGAATTAGCAATAAGTGATCCTTCCATCTTGTTTACCAAAATATCAAATTACAGTTTCCTTCAATATCATTATTGGGAAACAAGAGTTGCATACTGAAAATTTAGTTTTGTATAGATGGTATGTGTTCTCTTTCCTCAAAGTCCATTTGTGAAACCAGTCAGATGGCTTTTTCTAAATGAAATGAGTCTGGGAAATTGAGCCCACCATGTGCGGCAGAAGTAGGGTTGCTGGAAAAATAGGATATCCAGTTAAATTTGAAATTCACATACTGATAGTAATTTTTAGTATAAAATAGGACATAATTATTCAAAAATATATCTTCTTTATCTGAAATTCAGATTTAACAGGTTGCCAAACTTGGCTGCCATATCTAGAAGTCAAAAAATAACTGGATATTTATAAGCACCATTAATGACTACCATTGTCCATTTTTTAAATCACAAACTATTTGGCTCACATTCTTTCTCATATGTTGAACATACTCCCTCCCTCCTCATGACAGACATCCCAGATTTTATCCAGTGACAATGCAGAACTCCTGGATAGCGGAAGAGGTGTAGATGTCTAGCCGGTGCATTTTCTTCAGACATATGCATTAAAAAAAAAGTGTTATCTGACCTACACATAACCTGGATGCAGTGATGGAACATAGAGACACCAATTGCAAGGAACATTCTCAGGTAGAAGGAGAAGAATAGGTGACATGGTGACAAGTTCTGACATCCCCTAGACAGAGAGTAGAAGAGTGCCTATTTTGGGATAAGGATATTCATTAATTGATCCTTAATACTGCTGTCTGAGATGGGTTAAAGTTCACTGTGCACTGGCTTATTATTGTTTGTTTTCACTCTTTCAGTCTTTTTAGAGTTTTCCTCTTTCAGCATTATAAAATAAGTCTGCCATTTTGAAGGCTTCATAGTATTTACAGCTATATTCATATATATTCAAGTAAGGGTTATTTTAAAGCTCATTTCATTTGTATCATATACTCTTTGTACACAAACTGTATACAATGTGTGTGTATTGTTTAATTCATACTATAATAGTATCAAATTTTAGTAAACACTTTTTCATGTATTTGTTGCCAGTAGCTATAGGCCTCATACTTTTTTATTTTTCCTTTCATGATTCATGACTATAAAGACTGTAAAGTTTAATCATGACCACAGGACGGCCATCTGAAACGGTTAGTTTAGGTGGCATAGTCCCAAAGACTCAAATTAATAACAAGTAACAAAGAGTCATACCATGCTAAAAAGAGCCAAGAATAAACAAAATACACTAACATTCTTATTCTCCCCAATCAATTCCCTGACAGCTACATGCTGAGTAAGTACATGGCATGCTTTCTAATTTCTTGCAGATGGAATTTTTTTTTTTGTTTTTGTCTTCAAAGTTTCTTCCTTCAATTTTATAATACATTATAGAGGAAATTACTTTGTAAATATAATTATGATACACCACTTTGTAATATGTATGGTTTCATGTTCAGATATAACCTAAGACGATATATAAGATTTAATATACAGAAGTATAAAAATGATAGAAAACAAAGTTCCTGTCGAGACATTTATGTTTTTTATTTATGAATTGATAAATTAACCAATATTTTAAAAGTTGTGCAAAAGTTGAAAACTCCCAAATTTGACACATAGTGAAATTTTCAGCAAAAAAAATCTAAAAAGACAAAGGAATCACAGGACATTCCTTTTTTAAAGTAGGTAGCGATAACAAATATTTATTTTTCTTTTTGTTTTTATATGATGAAGGAATAGCATAGAAAATGACACTTCCCACCTGAGGAGAATGAAATTCTTTAGATTTGTGTCATTAAGGTCATCATGATTTTCTGATGGTAATTATATTGCAGAGATTAAATTCATTCTTATGGGAAGAGCAAGTTTACTGAATAATTTACTAATAACTCTTATGCTCCTATTACTTGTATTCCCTCTGCAATTTAATTGTTCTTGTTTGAGTGTATTTTCTCAATTGTATACCAAATGATATTATTGTTGATGTCAGTGAAAGAGACATTAAATATGAACAAGTCAATAAAAATGATATGAGAAACATTTGGAACAATTCAGATGAATATTTATTGTGGTGCTTTTTGTTTTTGTTGTTTTGTATATATACACATATATATATGTATTGAAAGAAACAGTAGAATAACAGTTTTACAAATGATGAAGCTGCTTATAGGGTTATTTTTATAATTGCTTTCAAATTGTGAAAATGATATACTTCATAATGTGGAAAAGCCTGAAAAATGCTGGTCTCATTAGTTTTTTGAAGGGAATCTTCTCCCAGCAAAATTTATGTTTCCATTCAATTAAAAAATTAATCAGTATTTCTAGGATGTAGAAAGTTTACTTGGCTACCAGTGAATCCTAATCTAGAAAATTAGTTACCAAAAAGTCTCATATTTCCTTACAAATTTCTGTTTTAAATTATGCTTAGAGAAATATTTTCCAGTTAATATTTAATTTTCAGAATTCAAACTGTTGTAATCATTTAAAATCACTATACTTTATAAAACATATTGTTATAAATTCTAAAATCAGACTGTCACTTTATTATATTGATTTGGAGCTTTAACAAGTTTGATTCTGAGATAAGATTATGAAAGGAAGATTCTTTATCTCCTTGACAATTTTGTCCAGTTATGCACAAATGCAAAGACTTACCGAATATTACTTCCCATATCTGAGTCTCTTCTTAAGTTTTCCATTCTGTAACACTGATTTTTCTCTTCCATTCTGTGTCAGCAGCTTCACATTGTGTAAATTATGGTGGACTTCTGATATCTGAAAAAGTTAGCATCCCCACATTTTTTGGGAACTACTTAAGTATTACATATATATTCTCCACCCTGCTTGATTGTTTAAAAAACAACTTTACTAAGAATATATCATTCTTTATGTTTTTACATACATGTTCATATTTTATTTTATTTATTTTTTTATCTTTTTGCCTTATCTAGGGCCGCACCCGCGGCATGTGGAGGTTCCCAGGCTAGGGGTTTAACAGGAGCTGTAGCTGCCAGGCTTTGCCACAGCCACAGCAACGGCCAATCCGAGCCTCGTCTGCAACCTACACCACAGCTCATGGCAACGCCGTATCCTTAACCCACTGAGCAAGGCCAGGAATCGAACCCACAACCTCTTGGTTCCTAGTTGGATTCGTTAACCACTGAGCCACAAGGGGAACTCCTACATGTTCTTATTTTAAAATCCATTTCTATACATTTGTTATTTTATTCTTTTAATGAAATCTTTATTTTTCTGAAGGGAAAAATAATTTTCATAAATTATCTCTAGCCTAATTAGTAATTTTTTGTAAAATTTCCTGTGTCCTTTTAAATTTTCTAATTATACTACTCTACCCTTACTAAGTACTATCTCTTGATAACAAAATATTTACAACTACCTCTTAAACTTTTTTGCTGCTTTAATAAATTTCCACACTGTCAGTGGCTTAAACAAGTAAAACAAATTTATTATCTCACAGTTTTGAAGGTTAGATATTTAAAATGTTCACTGGGCTAAAATAAGGTGTGACAGGTATGAATTCCTTTTTGGAGGCTCTAAGAAAGAATCCATTTTCTTGTCTTTTCCATCTCCTATACACTGCCCAAATTCCTTTGTCCATTGTCTCTTTCCATTCTCAAAGGCAGCAATGGCCCATGAAGCATTTCTCAAGCTACATCATTCCTCTTTTTTTTTTTTTTTTTAGGACCAGATGCAGTATGTTGAGGTTCCCAAACAAGGTGTCGAATCTGAGTCTTAGCTGCCAGCCTACACAACAGCCACAGCAATGCGGGATCCGAACCATGTCGGCAAACTATACCACAGCTCACCACAGTGCAGTATCCCTGACCCACTGATCGAGGCCGGGGATCAAACCTGCATCCTCAGATTTGTTTCAGCTGAGCCACAACAGGAACTCCCTCAAGCTGTATCATTATAATACTAACTCTTTTCTCTCCAGCTTCACATTTAAAGGATCCTTGTAATTGCAAAGGGGTCACCCAGATATCCCAGAATATTATTTCCTTAATTTAAAATGGAATAACAGAGTTCCCATTCTGGCTCAGCAGTAATGAACCCAACTAGCATCCATGAAAATGTGAGTTACACCCCTGGTCTCGCTCAGTGGGTTAAGGATCTGGCATTGCCATGAGTTGGTTTAGGTCACAAATGTGGCTCAGAGTTGCTTTGGCTATGGCATAAGTGAGCAGCTGCAGCTCATATTTGAACCCTAGCCTGGAAATTGCCATATACCATGGATGTGGCCCCAAAAAGAAAAAAAAAATAATGGAATACCACCCTTACTTCCATTTTCAAATTTAATTCTCCTTCCTAGGTAACACAATGTAGTCACAGTTTCCAGACCAGAGATTACGACATGAATATCTTTGGGAAGCCATTATTTTGCCTACCCCCAGCAATTATTATTTTTTTTGGTCTAATGATGCTAATATGTAAGTCCATTAGATGTTACAAATATGGTATGAAAGTACACTATTATAGTTTGTTTCACATATATCCATAATATAATGTAAGGACATAGCCTATAATTTTAATTGTATTATGAATTGTATATAAATAACTGAATACTGAATTTTAACAAATGTAATTTCAGAATCTATGCAGACAGTCCTTTGATTTTTTTTGTTTTGTTTTGTTTTGAACTTCTTGACATAAAAGTCATACATTGTTTCCTAATATAGATCTATATTTTGTTCATTGGAAAAAATTCTTTTTGGTCTTGTAATACTATTTCAAAGATCTTATTTATGTTTTGTTAATTTTATTTGAGATTTTTGATTTAGTATTTACAGGTAAGACTAACTATTGTTTTTCTTTTTTAGAACTATCTTTGTTGGTTTTGATTACAAAATTTACTTACTTTTTCCTTACTTTTAAAATAGAACGTACAGGCAAACACTGCATATCTCTTCTCCAGTGTAGTTATTGCTACTATTGTGATATTATAGACTTTAACTCAGAATTCTCTGTAGAGTTTAGCCTATCACTGTGACTCTGGTGTAATATATTTGTGACTACTCTTTTTAGACCAAAACTTTGAAGAGTAATCTGAATTCTATGAATATATAATTCATTTTGGCATATATTTACAAGTATCACTTAATCATTTCTTTAGATCCATTCTTTTTGAATTAATTTTAATTATTTTTATTAATTTCTTATTTTTTTCTGAATCGCAGTTTCATATCTGTGTTGAATTAAGAAACATTTTCTTTGATTTCATTAATTGAAGTTCATCTAACAGGTGAATATATCCCAATAATTCCATGTCTTTTTCTTCTTACATTCAAAGGCAATTCAGTCTTTGGAAAAGTGGAAATATCATTTACGGGTTTCAAAATTTACCATTTAAAAAACTGTGTAAATTCTGTCAGTTTCATAATTTTTTATCTCTGTCTCTTTCTATAATTGTTGCTGTGTTTCATAATGTTAAGACTCATAAGCTTGAAATCTCCCTCCTCTGGCCACTCATGATACCACTAAGTTAGAGGTATCTAATCTGCTCTATATTTTGATAACTGTAATACATTGTGATATGGAAAGATAAATAAATTCAATATGATTAACAGAACTTGTCACTTTGGAAGTTATCCATTTGCAAACAATTTTCTCCAAACTGTATTATAACAAGAGATTATTAGAAATTCTCTAGTATCTTCCTGGTTATCCCTGTATCCTTTGGATTCAGTCCACTTTTATTTTTGGTTAATTTAGTTTTCCTCCATGATCTTAATCCCTGTTTTTGTCCTTGTTGAACTTCACACCTATCTCTTTGTGCTATTTTAGTAGAAAGTTGGCAGTTGGGCAAATTTTTGACCACTAACAGCAGAAGCCCCTTATTCTCCTTATAATACTCTTACACTTAGTATTCCATAATATACTGATTCTCCTTCCACTTCTCTAATTATTTCAGATTTATTTTATTTTTATTGTTCTGTTCTTCCTTAGTATCTTTCCTAAAATTTTCACATTATCCAAACTTAGATAGTTTATTATTATTCTCACACTACACATACGCTCTTTAGATAGCTTTATCTACCAGTGAGTTTAATACTACATATATGCTCTTGATTTTTATGTCTTTATACATATACATATTAAACTTTCTTATAAACTGCAAATACTTATAAATATCTGATAGACATTTACCAATATTTAAATTTTCATTTGCTTTCTAACTATACTATTTAAATATAGTTGAATCTTTGGACCATATGGGAAAGAATATCTGTGCATCAAAATTTTGTACATAAAATAGGATCTATCTTTAGAAGTTCTATGACATATTTGAAGCATTTGCACATGCATAATAGCAGCATAAAATCATTTTTATAATGTTATTTATTTGGGTAATGTATTTATTTAATATGTATCATATATATTCATTAAATATGACAAATACTCATTTTAAAAATTTTTGTTTCATATTTATTCTATGGGAACAGGTTTTAGAAGAATTAGTGTATTCCCAAATAAGGTTGATCAAGCTCAGACAAATTTTATACACATGAGTTTTTTGAGAATTGTTGATGTATACTTGTTTAATACAACTTAAATGTGAGAAAAAAGAATGTGTACATGTATGTGAGACTGGGTCACCTTGCTGTGCAGTAGAAAATTGACAGGATGCTGTAAATCAGTTATAATGGAAGAAAAAGTCATCATAAATCCAAAAAAAAACTCAAACTGTCAAAAAAATTTATTGGAATTAGAATACACTTAAAGTGATTTTTTTTTTCATTTAAGGCCACACCCATGGTGTATGGAGGTTTCCAGGCTTGGGATCGAATCGGAGCTGTAGCTGCCAGCCTGCACCACAGCCACAGCAATGCCAGATCCTTAACCCACTGAGCGAGGCCAGGGATTGAACCTGCATCCTCATGGGTACTAATCAGATTTATTTCTGCTGAGCCATAACGGGAACTCCGATTTTCTTTCTTCACTTGACTTCATAACTGTTACACACATTAATAAATATGGAAAGATACAGAACTTCAGTATTAAAACACAAAATGCCATTTTGGAAGTTCACAATCTCTCCCAACTATGCTAAAAAAGATATCTAAATCAGTAAAAGGGCAATATGTCAATTATATGACTGTGATTATGGTTCAAATAGTGTGGGTTGCAGCTTCTGAAACAGGTATATGAAAAGGAAGATAGTTCAGAGTATTTACCTGGAAAATGAATGATTCTGTCAGAAAAAGAATTACTGAAATATTAAAATGAAAGTTGGTTGGCATCAAGAGAAAATACAAATGGATAAACAACTCTCTTTAAGGCAACAAATATATTTAGTTATGGCCAGTTTTTATTAGCAAATGTATTTAGATATTTTTACTACCATTATTTAATAAAATATGAGCATCTGTCACATACAGTATCCTAGAAAAAGATTCTAGAATTCCATTTACTATCTTAAGTCATATTTAATTTAAAGTCAGTAACAAGATAGATGAGAATCTATTTTCAAGTTTCAAGGAATGGATAGCTTCCTAATTATTCATTCAAGTAACAGTCTTGATGAGGGGTTCACCTACATAAACTTTAATACGTTTTCTCCAGCTTAATATAATATTATTTCTTGCTTCTTATTTTTTCATCCTTGTATTATGATTACAATTTTTGGTATAGCCAAATATAGCAAAAAATAAAATGAGAAAAATTAAACAGAATAACAAAAATCAGTTCTCTTTAGAGTCTTCATACAGAATAAGACTTTCCACGTTATTATTGTATTTTTATTTACCTTGTATTTTTTTTTCAAAACTATCAACTGCATTCTGAAAAGTTGGCCTTTTGAAATATTGTGCAAAAAAAAAATGCCTACTTATTAAATAAAGGACAAAAATATATCCTATAATTTGTAAGATGAAGAAAAAAGGGAAATACATATGACTAAGACTTTATAGAAGATTTAGAAATATAGTACTATTGAGAAAGATGATACTGAGTTATCACAGATTTAATTTAATACATTTTAAGCAAATTTTCTCTGGACAGTCCTGGATGATTAGTATTATATATTTCTGCTTGAGCGAATATATTCAAATTTAGAAAACAGATTAATGTATTCAGCGTTTATTCATGATATTTGAAAAGTCTAAAATTATCTTTTACAAGGTTACTACACTTTGGTTTCCAAATATATCTTTTCTTAGTGCCTACATCATTATTTTTACTAATTTCATCATAATGGAAGCAGTGGCCAACATTTTAATCAAATCAAAATTCATATTTAAGTTAGTTTTGAAAAGACTAAAATTCTTATCAAGGTTAAAAATATACAATAATTCTATATCAGATTTGACTTACAAAGTATACTCAGGATTTTTTTTTCAAGCTAATTGGGATATTGGTTCTGCAATTAAAATAGAGAATGTGTTAAGAATAAACTTCGAAACAAAAAATTATTTGATAAAAAAAGTATAACTGGGAGTTCCCGTCGTGGCGCAGCGGTTAACGAATCCGACTAGGAACCATGAGGTTGCGGGTTCAATCCCTGCCCTTGCTCAGTGGGTTAACGATCTGGCGTTGCCGTGAGCTGTGGTGTAGGTTGCAGACGCGGCTCGGATCCTGCGTTGCTGTGGCTGCGGCGCAGGCCAGTGGCCACAGCTCCGATTAGACCCCTAGCCTGGGAACCTCCACATGCCGCGGGTGCGGCCATAAACCCGCGGCCATAAAATGACAAAAAGAAAAAAAAAGTATAACTATAACCAATTCTCATTAGGAAAATGAATAAGTGCTTTATTATGAGAAGGGTAGAAGCCTGAACCCAATCTCAATTTAGACCCCTCAAAGATAATCTAAGGAAATATCTCTTAGAGTAGATACTGAGAAAAGCTAGAGGAATGGGAATCCCATACCTCTCCTTATCATTCCATAAATGTAGCATCAAGAAAAGCCAAAAGTGTTTTATCAGTAATCAATAGCTACTTTCATGATTATTTTTTAAAAATAATAAAATAACATTTTATCTTGTTATAATTTGAGGAAACTTATTTTTATACAAGGAAGCTATATTATACTTTCTAAATTTAAATTTCATCTGGGGTTAATAGATGCAAACAATTACATTTGGAGTGGATAAGCAATGAGAACCTGCTGCATAGCAAAAGGAACTACATTAATCACTTGTGATTGAACATGATGGAGGATAATGTGAGAAAAAGAATGTGTATATATATATGACTGGGTCACTTTCCTGTACAGTAGATATTGACAGAACACTGTAAACCAACTGTAATAGAAAGAATAATAAATCGTAAAAAATTAAAAAGCAAACAAAAATTAAAAGGTAAAATAAAATAAAATTTCAGATATAGTGTTGAAACTAAAAAAATAAATACTAAAATAATAAATTTAATTTCCACAATTTAAACTACATTAAACTGACACCATTAATTATTAAAATTCATTTCATCAAAATGGAAAAAATTATAATTTAGTTATTTACATATTATTATTAGATTGACCAAATTTAGGTATACAACTTGATGAAATCAAATATATGCAGTCCTGTAACTGCTTCCATAATAATGATGCAGATATAGAACACTTGCATCAGATCTCAAATTTCCCATGACCCTGGATGCGAAGTCCTTCCCTGAGCCCTGAGAAAAACTAATTTCTTTTTTTGCCTTTAACGTGTGAAATCTGTCTTCCTCATGGTATGTGCTCACTGATATCTGTAATCAGTTTATTTTATTGATTTTTTTTTTTACTTTAAATAGGTCATGCTGAATCTGCAAATCTTGGGTGTCAGTCACTGATTGCTCAAAGTTGTGATTAAAAACCTAGAGCCAGTAAAACTTGCACCTTCTAACAAATCTGTGAATTTTCAGTTCTGCCATGAATTCTATATTTTGCTGAATCCTCTCAATTCTTCCCTGTGCATGCTTCTAATTCAGCTAGAAATCTGAGTAAAACTTGGCCATTTCATGCCTTCTCTGTTCCTGAGTGCCCCCTCCAAGTCTGCTGTGGTTGAGTGTCCTGGGTCCTATCCAGTGGCTTCCCCTGTGTATGTATAGCCTCTTTATTAGTTAAGGACATGTCATAGTTATCAGCCTTTCTGAATGGCGCCTTCATTTCCAGGATCTGCTTGTTACATTGCTGACTAGTTCTGCCACTGCCCTACTGGGATTTTAATCTCTGGTAAAGGGAGCTGCAGACTTCCTTTGCTAGCTGATTTTGCAAGTGTTTTGTGCCCTCTTGTACAGATCACATCACTTCCCTTCAGCAACTTTGTTTCTGTTTTTTTTTTTAATTTTTCCATTATAGCTGGTTTATAGTTTTTATCAATTTTCCAAATGTTCAGCATGGTGACCCAGTTACACATACATATATAGATTCATCACAAGTGATTAGACATAGTTCCTGGTGCTGTACAGCAGGATCTCCTTGCTTTTCCATGCCAAAGGCAATAGTATACAACTTTTAACCCCAGACTCCCATCCCATCCCAATCCCTCCCCCACCCTCTTGGCAATCACAAGTCTGATCTCCAAGTCTGTGATTTTTTTTTTCTGTAGAAAGATTCATTTGTGAAGTATATTAGATTCCCGATATAAGTGATATCATATGGTATTTGTCCTTCTCCTTCTGACTTACTTCACTCAGTATGAGGGTCTCTAATTCCATTCATGTTGTTGCAAATGTTATTTTGTTCTTTTTTATGGCTGAGTAGTATACAATTGTGTATATATACCACATCTTCCTAATCCAATCATCTGTCGATGGACATTTGGGTAGATTCCATGTCTTGGCTATTGTTAGTAGTGCTGCAAAGAACATTCATGAGTAAGTGTCTTTTTCAAGGAAATTTTTGTCCGGATATATGCCCAAGAATGGGATTGCTGGGTCATATGGTAGTTCTATGTATAGTTTTCTAAGGTACCTCCATACTGTTTTCCATAGTGGTTGTAGCAGCTTACATTTTCACCAACAGTGCGGGAGGTTCCCTTTTCTCTACACCTCCTCCAGCATTCGTTGTTTGTGGACTTATTAATAACAGCCAGTCTGGTGTGAGGTGGTATCTTGTGCTAGTTTTGATTTGCATTTCTCTAATCATCAGTGATGTTGAGCATATTTTCATGTGCTTCTTGGCCATCTGTATATCTTCTTTGGAGAAATGTCTATTCAGGTCTTTTGCCCATTTTTCAATTGGATTGTTGGCTTTTTTGCTATTGAGATGTATAAGTTGTTTGTATATTTTAGAGATTAAGCTCTTGTCAGCTGCATGATTTGACACTATTTTCTCACATTCTGTAAGTTGTCTTTATGTTTTCTTTTTGGTTTCCTTTGCTGTGCGAAAGCTTGTCAGCTTGATTAGGTCCCATTGGATTATCTTTGCTTTTATTTCTGTTCCTTTGGGATACTGACCTGAGAAAGTATTTGTAAGTTTGATGTCAGAGAATGTTTTGCCAATGTTCTCTTCCAGGAGTTTAATGGTGTCTTGTCTTATATTTAAGTCCTTAAGCCATCTTGAGTTTATTTTTGTGCATGGTGTGAAAGTGTGTTCTAGTTTCATTGATTTGCATTCAGCTGTCCAGGTTTCCCAGCAATATTTACTGAAAAGTTTGTCTTTTTCCCATTTTATGTTCTTGCCTCTTTTGTCAAAGATTAATTGACCATAGGTGTCTGGGTTTATTTCTGAGTTTTCTATTCTGTTCCATTGGTCTGTATGTCTGTTTTGGTACCAGTACCACACTGTCTCGATTATTGTGGCCCTGTGATATTGCCTGAAGTCTGGGAGAGTTATGGCTCCTGCTTGGTTTTTGTTCCTCAGAGTTGCTTTGGCAATTCTGGGTCTTTTGTGATTCCATATAAATTTTTGGATTGTTTGTTCTAGTTGTGTGAAGAATGTCATGGGTAATTTGATAGGGATTGCATTGAATTTGTAGATTGCTTTAGGTAGTATGGCCATTTTTATAATATTAATTTTTCCAGCCCATGAGCATGGGATATCTTTTCTTTTCTTTGTATCTTGATTAATGTTTTATAGTTTTCAGCATATAAGTCTTTCACCTCCTTGGTCAGGTTTATGCCCAGGTATTTGATTTTTTGGGGTGCAATTTTAAAAGGTATTGTGTTTTCGTATTATTTTTCTAATATTTCCTTGTTAGTTTACAGAAATGTGATTGATTTCTGAAGGTTAACCTTATATCTTGCTACTTTGCTGAATTTGTTGATCAGATCAAGTAACTCGGGGATTGAGTCCTTAGGGTTTTCTATATACAGTATCATGTCATGTGCAAACAGTGACAGTTTTACCTCTTCTCTTCCTATTTGGATGCCTTTTATTTCTTTGATTTGTCTGATTGCTGTAGCTAGGACTTCCAATAATATGTTGAATAAGAGTGGTGAGACTGGGCATCCTTGTCTTGTTCCAGATTTTCGTGGGAAGGCTTTTAGCTTTTCCCCATTGAGTATTGAATTTGCTATGGGTTTGTTGTAAATGGCTTTTATTATGTTGAGTTATGTTCTCTCTATACCCACTTTGGTAAGAGTTTTATCATGAATGGATGCTGGACTTTGTCAATTGCTTTTTCTGCATCTATTAAGATGATCATGTTGTTTTTGACATTTCTTTTGTTAATGTGGTGTATGACGTTGATTGATTTGTGTATGTTGAACCATCCTTGTGCACCTGGAATGAATCCCACCTGGTCATGGTGTATGATCTTTTTGATATGTTTTTGGATTCAGTTGGCTAAAATTTTGTTGAGAATTTTTGCATCTATATTCATCAAAGATATTGCCCTATAGTTTTCTTTTTTGGTGGTGTCTTTGTCTGGTTTTGGAATTAAGGTGATGGTGGTATCATAGAATGTCTTTTGGAATGTTCCTTCTTCCTCAACCTTTTCGAAAAGTTTAAGGAGGATGGGTATGAGTTCCTCTTTGTATGTTTGGTAGAACTGGTGAAGCCATCTGGTCCTGGTTTTTATGGCCAAAACTGCCTTGGCAGAGTGACTAGCACACAGACAAACCTGGGGTGGAGCATGAAAAAATCACTAGGCAAGAACATCAAAGATTACTTTAGTTCATACTACAAATTCAACAGGATTTCGTGAATTATCATTTTCCAACTTGCACAACTGAAGGAAACAATTACAGTGTATCAGAAAATAATTCTACTTGCAATGTGTTGAGAGTAAATTATTTTTAAACTTGAATTTTATATTCTACTTAATACATTTTTAAAAAGTAGGCATATAAACCACAGCAATATCTTCTCAGATCCATCTCCTAGAGTAATGACAATAAAAACAAAAATAACAAATGAGACCTATTTAAACTTTAAAGTTTTTGCTCAATGAAGGAACCCCTAAACAAAATGAAAAGACAACCCACAGAATGGGAGAAAATATTTGCAAAGTATTACTCTCGAAAATATATAAACACCTCCTGCAGATCAATACCAAAAAAAAAAAAATTGAAAAATGAGCAGAAGATCTAAACAAACAACTCACC
This sequence comes from Catagonus wagneri, assembly GCA_004024745.2. Lineage (NCBI taxonomy): Eukaryota > Metazoa > Chordata > Mammalia > Artiodactyla > Tayassuidae > Catagonus > Catagonus wagneri. The sequence goes on from PVHT021183528.1 coordinate 5,967,110, forward strand.
AAAGAAGACATATACATGGCCAAAAAAAAAAAAAAATGAAAAGATCTTCACCATCACTGATTATTAGATAAATCCAAATCAAAACTGTTGTGAGGTACCACCTTACACCAGGCAGATGGCCATCATCAAAATGTCTACAAATAATAAATGCAGGAAAGAGTGTAGAGAAAAGTGAACCTTCTTACGCTGTTGGTGGGAATATAAATTGATGTAACCACTATGGAAAACAGTATGGATATTCCTCGAAAAATTAAAAATTGAATTACCATATGATATAGCAAACCCACTCCTGGGCATATATCCACTCCTGGGAATGACTTCAAAAGATACATGTACCCCAGTGTTCATTGTAGCTCTGAATACAATAGCCAAGACATGTAAGCAACCTAAACATCCATTGACAGAAGAGTGGATAAAGAAGATATGGTACCTATACACAATGGAGTATTATTCAGCCATAAAAAAGGAATGAAATAATGGTGTTTGCAGCAAAATGAATAGACCTAGAAATTATCATGCTAACTGAAGTTAATGAAATTGTGAGATGCAAATTTCATGTGTTATCATTTATATGTGGAATCTAAAATAAGGCTACAGTGAACTTATTTGCAGAATGGAAGCTGAGTCACAGATGTTGAAAAACATATGGTTACCAAAGGAGACAGGTGGAGGGGGGATCTGCTGGGGTTTGAGATAGAAATGCTGTAAAATTAGGTTGTGATGATGGTTTTACAACTAAAAATATAATAAAATTAATTGAATTAAAAAAATAAAAAGTAGGCAAATAATGTAATCTTGGTTATTCACATAAAATATGATAACTACATTTCAGGAAAATGAGTATCTCTTCTAAGATAAAGATATGCACAATTGAAAGAATTATGATGAAAGGAAATACTAGAAGTCTGTGTTTATCCAAATAAGACTGATAATTTTAAGCCAAATTTTAATCATAATTTCTGTTTGTTTTGTCACCTAATGTATTTTCAATATGGATGGGCCAGTTATGGAAAGGAGGAGGATATTGAAGGTGGTATGAAATTCATGTCTTACTCAGATTTAATATCATAGTACAGGTCAATGCAAGAAGCTGGTCAAAATCTAAATACACTAAAAATTAAATGAACAAATGTGTTTTAAAATAGAATACATTCAACAACAAAAAACCTGCTTAAGTATAAATTTAAAAATATATGTATAGTATCTCTATAGGAAGACTAGAAAATAAACAACATAAAAGAAAAACTAAAGAAATGGTGAGGTATCCCATGTTCAGTATATTTAGACTCAACATTATCAAATGCTATTTCTTTTCATCTTGGTATATAGAGAAAAACGAATCATAGTTAAAAGCTCAGTTAAGTTATTTTGTGGATGCAAGAATACACACCATGAAGTTCCTGTTTTGGCTCAGCAGTTAAGAGACGTAACTAACAGCCATGAGAAGAAGGATCCATCCCTGGCCTTGCACAGTGGGTTAAGGATCTGGGATTGTCGTGAGTTGTGGTGTAAGTCACAGATGCAGCTCAGAACCCGTGTTGCAGTGGCTCCTGCATAGGACGGCATGTACAGCTCCAATTGACCTCTAGCCTAGTAACCTCCATATGAATCAGGTGTTGCCCTAAACAAACAAACAAACAAAATACACACCACAACACTGAAGAAAAAAAAAATGAAGGTGAAGGACTCATGTTATCTGACATGAACATGTAAAAATATGGAAATCAAAATGGTATATCACTGAAAAAGTAGATAAATAAATGAACAGAATAGAATAGAATAAATAAATCAACAGAACAAAATAGAATAAATAAATCAACAGAATAGAAAAAATAGATAAATAAATCAACAGAATAGAATAGCCCAAAAACAGATTCACACAAATGTATTCATCTGATCTTTGACAAAGGAGAAAGGGAATACAATGGAGGGATTCCAGTTTTCTCAACAAAGAGTGCTAGAAAAACTGGATATTCATAGGCAAAAAAAATAAAAATCACTCCAGACCCTGGACTTACAAATTTTGATGAAGTTAACTACAATGAATTCTAGACCGAAATGTAAAATTAAAAACCTACAAAATTCTCCTAGAATACAGGAGAAAATATAGATGAATTGGGAATGGTAATTATTTTTTCTTTTTTTTCCCACCACTTAATGAATTTTATTACAATTATAGGTGTACAAAAATCAGCACAACTCAATCTGATAGCATTTCCATCCCAAACCCTCAGTACATCCCACCAACCCCCTAGATTGTCTCATTTGGAAACCATAGGTTTTCCAAAGTCTGTGAGTCATTATCTGTTCTGCAAAGAAGTTCATTGTGTCCTTTTTTTAGTTTCCACAAGTAAGCGGTAGCATTGGATGTTGGTGTCTAATTGTCTGACTGGTTTCACTTTGCATGATAATTTCTGGGTCCATCCATGTTGCTATAAATGTTGTTATTTCATTCCTTTTAATGGCTGAATAATATTCCATTGTGTGTATGTACTGTATCTTCCCTATCCACTCCTCTGTCGATGGGCATTTAGGTTGTTTCCATGACTTGGCTATTGTATAGAGTGCTGCAATGAACACTGGAGTACAAGTGTCTTTTTGAGTCATAGATAGATGCCCAGGACTGGATCAAATGGTAATTCTATTTTGAATTTTCTGAGGAATCTCCATACTGTTTTCCACAGTGGTTACACCAATTTGCATTCCCACCAAGAGTGTAATAGAAATCCTTTTTCTTCAAACCCTCTCCTGCACTTCTTGTTTATTGACTTTTTGATGATGGCTATTCTGGGTGGCATAAGGTGGTAGGTACCTCATAGAGGTTTTGATTTGCATTTCTCTAATAACCAGTGATGTTGAACATCTTTTCCTGTATTTTTTGGCCATCTGTATGTCTTCTTTGGAGAACTGTCTGTTTAGATCTTCTGCCCATTTTTTGATGGGGTTCTTTGTTTTTTTTTTTGGTATTGAGCTGTAGGAGGTGTTTGTAAATTCTGGAGATTAATCCCTTGTCAGTCGATTCATTTGCAAATGTTTTCTCCCATTCTGTGGGTTGTCTTTTCCTTTTGTTTAGGATTTCCTTTGCTGTGCAGAAACTTTTAAGTTTAATTAAGTCTCTTTTGTTTATTTCTTTTTATTGTCCTTACTCTGACAGGTGGACCTGAGAAGATGTTGCTATCATTTATGCCAGAGAGAGCTTGGCCTATGTTCTCCTCTAAGAGTTTTATAGTATCTGGTCTTATATCTAGGCCTTTAATCCATTTTGAGTTTACTTTTTATGCATGGTGTTAGGAAGTGTTCTAATTTCACTTTTTTACACGTGGCTGTCCAGTTTTCCCAGAACCACTTAGTGAACAGGCTGTCTTTTGTCCAATGTATATTCTTGCCTCCTTTGTCATAGATTAGTTGACTATAGATGTGTGGCTTTAATTCTGGGCTTTCTGTACTGATCCACTGATCTCTATTTCTGTCTTTGATGACTATAGCTTTATAGTATAGTCTGAAGTCAGGGAGCCTGATACCTCCAGCCCCGTTTTTCTTTTTCAGGATGTCTTTGGCTATTCTGGGTTTTTTGTATTTCCAAAGAAACTTTAAAATATTTTGTTCTTGTTCTATGAAGAAGGTCCTTGGTAATTTGATAGTGATTGCATTGAATCTATAGATTGCCTTGGGTAGTAGAGTCATTTTGATAATATTGACTCTTCCAATCCAAGAGAATGGTGTGTCTTTCCATCTGTTCATGTCATCCTTGATTTCTTTCATCAGTGTCTTATAGTTTTCAGAGTACAGGTCTTTTGTCTCTTTAGGTAGATTTATTCATAAGTAGTTGATTCTTTTTGATGTGATGGTAAATGGGAGTGCTTCCCGAATTTCTCTTTCTGCTCTTTCATTGTTAGTATATAGAAATGCAGTTGATTTGAGTGTATTAATTTTGTATCCTGCAACTTTGCAAAATTCATTGATGAGCTCTAACAGTTTTCTGGTAGTCTTTAGTTGCTATAAACTTCCCTCTTCGAACTGCTTTTGCTGCATCCCAGAGGTTTTGGAGTGTCCTATATTTGTTGTCATTTGCTTCTAGGTGTTTTTTTAATTTCCTCTTTGATTTCTTTAGTGATGCATTGGTTGTTTAGTAGCGTGTTGTTTAGTCTCCACGTATTTGTATTTTTGGCCATTTTTTTCTTGTTGTTGATTTCCAGTCATATAGCATTGTGGTCAGAGAAGATGCTTGAAATGATTTCAATTTTCTTAAAGTTACTGAGGCTTGATTTGTAGCACAGGATGTGATCAATCTTAGAGAATGTTCCATGCATACTTGAGAAGAATGTTTATTCTGTTGCTTTTGGATGGAATGTCCTATAAATATCTATTAAGTCCATCTGGTCTAATTCATCCCTCAGGGCCTGTGTTTCCTTATTGATTTTCTGTCTGGATGACCTGTCCATTGCTGTAAGTCCCCCACTATGGGACTTACAGACTTTAACACTATGATTGCGTTATTGTTGATTTCTCCTTTTAAGGTTGTTAGCAGTGTCATTATAAATTGTGGTGATCCTATGTTGGGTGAATAGATATTTAAAATTGTTATATCTTCTTCTTGAATTGATCCTTTGATCATTATGTAGTACCCTTCCTTGTCTCTTAAAATGTCCTTCATTTTAAAGTCTATTTTGTCTGATAGGGGTATTGCTTCTCTGGCTTTCTTTTGATTTGCTTTTGCATGAAATACTTTCTTCCATCTGCTCACTTTCAATTTGTATGTGTGCCTAGAAATGAAGTTGGTCTCTTGAAGACGAAATATATATTGGTCTTGTTTTTTATATCCATTCAGCTAGTCTGTGAGCTTTGATTGGGGCATTCAGTGCATTAATATTTAAGATAATTATTTATATATATGTTTTTATTGCCATTTTATTAACTGTTTGGGTTTTTTGTTGCTTTTTTCTCCCCTTATTCTCTTGTTGTCTCCTCTCACAAGATGACTGTCTTTAATGTTGTATTTTAGTTGATTTTTCTGATTTGTTTGTGTATCCATTGTAGATTTTTGGTTTGCAGTTACCCTGAAGTTTTGATATAGGAGTCTATATATAAATGAGATTGTTTAAAATTGTTGCTTTCTTAATTGCAAGTGTGTCTCCAGTGTCTTTGCATTTGTGTTCTCTTTTCCCTTTTTCTAATTTTGGTAGCTCAATTGTGCATGGATGATTTTGTGTCTTTACTGTACATATGCCTTTACTGGTGAGACTTGTCATTTGTGGTGTTTTTGTTTCTGGTTGTGGCCTTTCCTTTTCTGACTAGAGAAGTTCCTTTAGGATTTGTTGTAAAGCTGGTTTAGTGTTGCAGAAATCTCTTAGCTTTTGATTATCTGTAAAGGTTTTGATCTCTTCTTCAAATCTGAATGAGAGCTTTGCTGGATAAAGTAATCTTGGTTGGAAGTGTTTTCCTTTCATCACATTAAGTATATCATGCCACTTCCTCTGGCCTGCAGAGTTTCAGCTGAAAAATCTACCGATGACCTTATTGGGTTTCCCTTGTATGTCATTTGTTTCTTTTCCCTGAATGCTTTGAATATTTTCTCATTGTCTTTAATTTTGGTCATTTTGATTAACATGTGTCTCAGGGTGTTCCTCCTTGGGTTTATTTTATATGGGACCCGTCACACTTCCTGGATTTGAGTGAGTGGTTCCTTTCCCATATTAGGGAAGTTTTTGGCTATTATCTCTTCAAATATTTTTTCTGTTCCCTATAATATTTTTTCTGTCCCTTGGGTTTATTTTATCTGGCACCCCTATAATACGGATGTTGTTGCGTTTAACATTATCCCAGAGTTCTCTGAGACTTTGCTCATTTCCTTTCAATATTTTGTCTCTTTTCTCTTCTGCATTAGTGATTTCCACTAATCTGTCCTCCACCTCGCTGATTCATTCTTCTGCCTCCTGTATTCTACTGTTGGCTTCTTCTAATGAATTTTTTATTTCAGTTATTGCATTTTGCATCTCTTCTTGTTTAATTTTTACAGCTTGTATTTCTTTGCTTAGTGTTTCCAGTAAATTATCAGTCTTTGCCTCCAGTTTATTTCCAATGTCTTGCATCATCTTCAGCATCAACAGTCTAAAGTCTCTTTCTGGGAGGCTGATAATCTCCTCATCACTGAGCTGTTTTTCTGGGCTTTCTTCTTTCTCCCTTTTCTGAGTTATAGTTTTTGTCTTTTCATGTTTATAGATTTTTACTGTGGTACCTTCTTTGCAGATAGTACCATTGTGGCCTCTCTTAGTTCAGGTGTTTGCCTCCCCTGTGGCTAAAGTTGGTATGGGGTGGGCTTGCTGTAGTCTTCCCGATGGGAGGGACTGGTGCCTGCCCACTGGTAGGTGTGGTTGATTCCTATCCCTCTGATGGGTGGGGCTTTGTCTCTGGGTGAAATTAGAGGCTGGCTGTGTGTGTGAGGGGTATTTAGGCAGCCTGTTTCCTGATGGGTGGGGCTGTGATCCCACCTGTATTATTGTTTGGCCTGGGACTTCTCAGCCCTGATGGGAGGGACCAGATTTTCCCAGAAATGGCCACCTCCAGAGAAATGCAGGGTTTTGTATGTTCCCAGAGAGCTTCACCTCCAATGCCCTTCCCCCTCAACAAGCCACAGTAACCCCTGTTTTCCCAGGAGATCTTCTAGGAATTGCAGTCAGGTTCTACCTGGATTCCTATGGAAATTTTGCTTTGCCCTGGGACCTAGTGCACGTGAAATTCTGTGTGTGCCTTTCAAGAATGGGGTTTCCTCTTTCCCCCAGTCCTGTGGAGCTCCTGTGCACAAGCCTCACTGGCCTTCAATGCCAGCTGCTCTGGGGGCTCTTTTTCCCTGTGCCAGATCCCCATGCGTGGAGATTTGATGTGGTGCTCAGAACTCTCAGTCCTGTAGCTGAGTGTCTTTGATACAGTTACTTTCCAGTCTGTGGGGCATCCTACCTGGGAGGTATAGGGTTGCTTCTATCACATAATCACCCTTCCTACCTCTTGGTGTCGTCTTCTCTTTGTCTTCTGGAGTGGAATATCCTTTTTAAAGTTTACAGTCCATTTGGTTGAAGGTTGTTTGGCATTTGGTTGTAGTTTTGCTGTTTTTTGGGAGCGAAGTTGAGCTCCAATCAGTAATCTTTTTTTTTTTTTTGATATAACATTAAAGTCATAGTCTACAAAGGAAATAATTGGTAAGCTCGACTTCACTAAAATTTAAAACTTCTTCTCTGCAAAGACAATATAAAGAGGCAATCCACAAAATTTATTTGTAGATGCAAAATAATCAGTGTGGATGGTGGCAGTTTTAAAATACTGAGGACTTTTGTAGGATCCATTTTTATTTTGTTATTTATCTATATCTGCATCTATATCAACATCTATTCTATACTGGCTCTATTTACAGAAAATTCAGTTTAGGAATCCTATTCAGTACAACTGCATAATGTGAGCAATTACATAGTTAAAAGAACTGATACATGAAATAAAACAGAGTATTTCCTTTACATCAGGAAATTATTTCCTGCCTCTTTTCATTTGATTCCTGTCCTTAATGTAGTTAAACATTTTCTCACTTCAAACACCATTAATTAGTTTTGTAATCCATAGGAATGTTTCATGCAGAAACCTTTTTTTGGGGATCTGGATTTTATGATAAAATTATACTGCTATTGACACATATTTTAATTCAGTTTATTGAATTATAATAAAAATATAGCACTGTATAAAATTAGGGTGTATAGCCTAATGATTTGACACAAATAATTACTAGAGTAATTTTAGTAAATACCACACACTTTTAATATTTCCCTTAGATCATTTCACTTAATACATATTCCCTAATTATGTTTTTGTCTTTGTCTAATAGTTCCAATAATTTTTTCACTTATGGGTTTATTTCTACTGACTGTTTTTTCCCCACATTTGATGTGGTTAACGTTTCCTGTTTCTAGACATTTCTATTACTGTTATTATATGCCATATATCACAAACAAAAGAACAATGGAGAATTCATTAAAATTAATTGTACTCAGAAAAGGACACACATTTATCCTTCTCAAGATGTTTATATGCAGAGGGAGCATGGTGAGGCAATCAAATCTGTAGTGAAATCTGGTTTTGTTGTAGCTTGATTTATATTCAGTTCACCACTGGAATTAAAAATTATGAGGACATCGTTACTTTTCTTTAAGCAGAGATTTGTGTCTTTGTAGTGGTGAGATTCTACCAAAGTCTTTGTACTTTACAGCCAAGGTACTCTTTACCTTACAACCAAGCTGTTCTGGAGTTTATAACATCTTTAAAATATAGCATGACAACTGCACTTTGGAGTTCTTGAAATTAATTCTCTTTACACAGACACACCTTGAACTTGCTGGTTGTTTGGTGAATTTGTCTTGCTACCTTCCACCCTCACCTGACTTGTGTTTGTCCCTAGCAGTGTACTTTATGGAAACCTAACGTACCTTGGAGGAATGTCTCTCATTTTTACTCGTTTTTGTCCTTCAGATGAGATAAAGGCTCCAGGTGCCTCAAAGACAATTTTGGTCAACTTTCCTACCCAGCCACAATCCTTTGCACGTCCATAGCCTTGTATTCAGTAACAGAACTGTGGTCCTTGTTTTTGGAATTTTCTCTTCTGCATAGTTTCCAGCCTACAGAGGTTACACCATATGTTCTTAAAAAACCTATGGAAAAGAATTACCAGATTCTGGTTCATTGTATAATTATAGCTCCTTGGGATTCAAAAATCATCCCTCAGCCATCTCACAGTAGTTAAAAGTTGGGATGATTTTTCCTTACCAGTATTTATATTGCATTCACTCCTATTCCTTCTCATCTTCTAGGCTTGAAAACATCCATAGGTTGCTTATATAAAGGAAAAGTATGATGTTTTACAAAACTTAATCAATGTATTTGTTTTTCTTTGAGTTCTTGTCACCATGGTTTCTTTTTAGATACTGAAAATTTCTAATTTATCTAACTTGTTTTCATTGGTAAATGAAATAATTATCATCAGTGAAATTCTACATTCTAATTTGAAAATGAAAAATGATAACTTTTCTTAATTATTCTTTAGGGGCTAGAATAAGAAAGAATGTTCCTTCTGAGTTACAGAGGATAGAAAAAAATTTCACTTCCATCTGTTTAATGATACTAGCCACGATCACTTCACTCACATGTATATCAAGTCTAATAACATAAAGTCATATTGGCTAATGCACAGATGATCTCTCTTTAGATGAGTGATTTCCAATTTAATAATGTGCAAAATCAACTTTCCTTATAATGAGCATGTAAAATACCTTTTAAATTATTCTCATATAGCAAGGGATTGCCTAAGAGATTGTATCAAAAGTAAACTTTACCCATAGAGATTTAAGAAAGAAAATGATTATCACTGCATATACACAATATTTAGCCCATTCTATTTAAAGATATTTAAAAAGCTAAAATATTTTGAAAGACTCCTTTGCTCTTTACCAATTATCAGCTGAATCTTGCATTTTTGAGAGAACGTTGCAAATTTATTTTTCCACTAGTATTAAGTATGCCATTTAGGCTCTTTGTTCTGATTAACCAGACAGTGCTATGGCTAGGACAGAAACAGTATTCCCAGAGGAAAATGGAGCTTTTGATTCCCTTTCATATAGATCAGTAGTAAAATTCTTAATAGGGAAATGGGGAACCTACATAAGACACTTCTCTAGAGCTTAATACATGGTAATTACTGTTAGTATTAATTGCATCCTGACATAGGTCTATATGTCTTCATCTTTTAATTGGTAAAAATGTTTCATTTAGTGACTATGAAATTAGCAATGCTTACTTTACTATTTGAATAATTTGTTTTGTAGTATCGTTAGAGTTATGTATGTAAAATATAGCTAGAATCGCATATTAATTATTTTAAATTATTTTTTGAAAACACCTCATCAGGGAGGTTAGCTCAGTTGGTTAGAGCACGGTGATAATAAGAAACCTCACCAGCAGAATATTTCTAAATGTCTTCTAAATGTATTCTAAAAATAAATTAATATTTCTTTGTTGTGTCAAAATAATTATTCTTCCGGGAATTATATATTGCTATTAAATGGCTGAAATCCAGGGTGAGGAGTTTACAAAAAATATATTTACAGTTTATTGAACAAGTAATATATCTTCTATACGTATGTGATACATATAAATAATAGTATCTGTAAGTATACATAAAACGTATTTAATAAGCATTTTCCCATTAAATGATATTATGAAATATTTCTGTAAATTGGAAGGGAACTAAAACTATTTGATATAGCAAAATACAGGGTAATAAAGTTTTCTAAGATATCTGATTGAAGCATTTGCATGAATCATAATGAAAGTCTACACAAAAAATTTTGCATTTTATCACAAAGGATCACTTTGTGCAAATGAGGAGCTATAGAATACAGTGTGGTTTGACCCAGTCTATCAATACAAGGCAAAGTTCCTGAGGGGTTAGGATTCTACAGTGAAATCAGGAGACAAAACATATATCTTAAGTAACACTTTTGTGCTGTAATTCTTTTATGCTCCCTTGGATGTTTGCATTTTTTTTTTTTTTTTTTTTTTTTTTTTTGCTTTTTAGGGCCTTTCCTTTGACATACAGAGGTTCCTAGGATAGGGATTGAATCAGAGCTGCAGCTGCTGGTTCGGCCACAACCACAGCAATACCAGATCTGAGCCGTGTGTGTCACCTACACCACAGCTCAAGGCAATGCTGGATCCTTAACCGAGTGAGTGAGGTCAGGGATCAAACCCACATCGTTATAGATACTAGTCGGGTTTGTTTCTGCTGCTCCACAGGGGGAACTCTCTTTTGTCTTTTGATTTTTGTCATTCTTAATTTAAATCTCTTGATTAATGGAGTTATTTATGAGACTAAATCACTATGAGACTGATAAATATCCAATGGGATTCCAAAGGAATGTGCATATTTACTTTAGCAACGTTGAGTGAGAATGGCTAACTTGCTCTCTATACAATAAATTTTAAATTTCTGATTATTATTTCAAAACTATGGAAGGACGAAGTCATAGCTGATTCAGATATAGTTGCATGTTTGGCAAGCATTGTACAAACTAAGATACATAAGAAATCATATTATCTATGTCTTTAATATATCAGTATTAATGTTTTAGAGCTATTTTCTTCTCTATCATACTTCACACTTACCAATAATTAGCTTGGTTATAATTGTATTTGTTAAAGGTTATGAAAATCCATCTAGTCTGAGAAGAAATATGTTGGAGCAAAAAATCAGGTAATACCCATAATTAAAAGGAAATAAAATTATTTACTCTATAGCTAGAAATATGTAATGTAATGCATTAACTTTGGATTGCATACTAAGTATTCTTAACAAGTAGTAAAATAAACTCGATTAATATTGAGATAATTTGAAGACAAATACATTTAACAGAAATTTATCCTTCAAATTGTCATACTGAAAAATTTTAACTATAAATTCTATTTTAATGTCCACAGTTTATTATTAAAGAAACTATTCTGGGAGTTCCCAATATGGCGCAGCAGAAGCGAGTTCAACTAGGAACCATGAGGTTATGGGTTTGATCCCTGCCCTCACTCAATGGGTTAAGGATCTGGCATTGCCGTGAGCTGTGGTGTAGGTCACAGATGTGGCTTGGATCTATCATTGCTGTGGCTGTAACGTAGGCCAGCAGCTACAGCTCTGATTAGACCCCTAGCATGGGAACCTCCATATGCTGCCTATGCGGCCATAAAAAGATAAAAGACAAAAAGACAAAAAAAAAAAAGGAAGAAAGAAGAAACTATTCTACCATTTATGGCCCCCAAATTATAAATCTGAGATTTCATCATATGAAAGGACTACATTTGTTTTTTAATCTACCTCATAAGGGAAAGTGATTTTGAATATTTATATATTACCTTCAATGATAACATATATTAGCTAGGAGTTCCCTTCGTGGCTCAGTGGTTAACGAATCCGACTAAGAACCATGAGGTTGCGGGTGCAATCCCTGGCCTTGCTCAGTGGGTTAAGGATCCAGCGTTGCCGTGAGCTGTGGTGTAGATTGCAGATGCGGCTCGGATCCTATGTTGCTGTGGCTGTGATGAAGGCCGGCAGCTACAGCTCCTGTTAGACCCCTAGCCCGGAAACCTCCATATGCCGCAGTTGCGGCTCTACATAAAGGCAAAAAGACAAAAAAATAAATAAATAAATAAAATAAAATAAAATATATTAGCTAAAAATAGAGATCCAAAATATTTTAAAGTTTGTCTTATTAAAATTAAGTGATAAAAGTAGAAGTAAACAGGTCTTAGGAAATAAAATAATGAAAACATCATTGTGCTGAAATGCCAAAAATAATTTCTTCCCATTATGTTTTATGGGAATTTTTAAAATCACTTCATTAGCTAAAAATTTACAGATGATTTAAACAGATTAGAGACAATTTGTAGTAAAATATTCAACATGAAATTATGAACAATATTCAAACTTACTGTGCTGACAAAAATAAATAGGAAAAACATTCTGTGACCTTGGGCAAGTCATCTTTTCTCAGTTAAGTACATATGTTCCTTCATGTGTGAAAAAGTATGAGCCAAGAGGTCTGGTTGCATACTCTGTAATTAATAGATTTTAGAAATGTATAGTGAATTCACTGTCATGATTTATTTGAGCAGACAGATGGTAATCACATGCAATATCACCTGATAAATTAAATTGGAAAATTCAGACTTTTGATGAATTGTCTTTTAACTTTAAAAGTGTGTGTGTAGTCAACATTTTCTATAAAATATTTTTAGTTATTGAATTTTAAACACTAAAATTAATTCCATGATTTTTCCCTTCTTACATTTCCTATTATAGAATATTGCTACATAGTTCATTACATAATTAACCCAAAAAGAAGCATTTAGCCAAAATAGATGACTTATAAGTAAAGGTTTATTTAAACCACCAAAAAACAGTAAAAAAAATCACTTTCAGTGGTAATCAACAGTAAAAGACAAATTTCCTATAGTTTTTGAAAGTTTCCTTGTCCTACCTTGATTTATTTGACCGAACATTGTAATCATGTAAGTGAAATTAGAGCAAATATAACAGACTACATGTTGAAAGATTACATTTACACACACACACACACACACACACACACACACACGATGTTAGTAATGAGGTCAAAATATATTTTTAGAGTCACTGGAGATTCATACTAACAAGGGTCTAACTCCAGAGATGTCTACTTTCTTCTTCCTGTTAGAATAAAAATACGGTCTTTCTGCATAACAAATCAGTATGAAGTTCTTTTTAATTTACTCTGAAAGGAAATGGGAAAACATGTAAATCCTTTCTCTTTCTCTGGAGGGAAGACACTTGTGTAATTTTGAGAGCAGTGAGCTGAATTAGCACTGTTTTTGTTATATTTTGCATAGAATACTATTTTCATTAAAATGAATGATATTGTGTGCTTATTCAGATTTATATTTTGGCAGATATTTTCTAGAAAATAACTGAAGTGAATCATTTTCAGGAAAATAATCAGGACTATCTGTTGCCAATAATAAAATTTGAGTGTTAAAGTGAAAATTAAAATCTTAGATGGAATTCCTGTGTGGCTCAGTGGTTAAACAACCCAACTAGGAACCATGAGGTTGCGGGTTTGATCTCTGGCCTTGCTCAGTGGGTTAAGGATCTGGCATTGCTGTGAGCTGTGGTGTAGGTTGCAGACACGCCTCGGATCCCGCGTTGCTGTGGCTGTGGCGAAGGCCGGCGGCTACAACTCCTGTTAGGCCCCTAGCCTGGAAACCTCCATATGCCGTGGGTGGAGCCCTAGATAAGGCAAAAAGACAAAAAGAAAAAATAAATATATAAAATAAAATAAAATCTTAGAAAACATATGTTATTGCGTGCACGAAGCTTATCAATTCTTAAATTGTTTTAAAATCAGATTGGCAGTGATTTTAACAAATGTAACTAAATAAAATAATAAAATATGTCAGTGTATGAAAGCTCCGTACAACTTAGTGAGCAAGTATTTTCCAAATGACCAATGTATGCTCTTGGATAATAGTACATCTTTTTGTTTGTTTGTTTAAAAATTACTATTTATTGGAAAGAAATTTTTTTTTTGCATTATAGCTGGTTTACAGATTTCTGTCCAATTTTCCAACTGCACCACGTGGTGACCATACATGTACATATATGGATTACATGTATGTAATGTATACGTACATGTTACATGTACATATATGTAATGTATATGTACATGTTACATGTACATATATGGATTTGTCACATGTGATTAGACATAGTTCCCTGTACCATACAGCTGGATCTCCTTGCTTTTCCATCACTGAAGCACTAGTTAACCCCATTCCCTCCTACCCCTCCCCCACCCCCTTGGCAACCACAAGTCTGTTCCCCAAGTTCGTGATTTTCTTTTCTCTTGAGAGGTTCATTTGTGCAGTATATTAGACTCTAGTTATAAGAGATATCATATGACATCTTTCTTTCTCCTTCTGATTTGCTTCACTCAGTATGAGGGTCTCTAATTCTATCCATGTTGCTGCAAATGACATTATTTTATCCTTTTTATGGCTGAATAGTATTCCATCATGTAAAGATCCATTCAAAGTGCAAGATAGACCAATAGGTTATAATTTAATAGATTATAAAAATATAATCAGTATGGTTCCATAATCTATAGCTCAATAAGTTTTAATAAATGACCACTCGTCAAATTTTATATATTGTCTCAGTATATTCACAGTTATCTGAAAAAGCTGCTAATGTATTCTGTGGTTTTTCAACCACATAATTATTTTCCCCTTTTTATTGAGGTATGATTGACAAATACAAATTGTGTATATTTAAGGTATACAATCTGGTGTTTTTATATTCATCTACATTTTGAAATGACCAATATTGAAAATATAGTTAGCCTTTATTTATTTTTTTTAATGGCTACACTCATGGCATATGGAAGTTCTTGGGCCAGGGACTGATTCTGAGCCAGAGCTGTAACCTGTATCACAGCTACAGAAATGCCAGATCCTTTAACTTACTGCACCAGGCCAGGGATCAAACCCATGCCTCTTCAGTGATCCAAGTTTCTGCAGTCAGATTCTTAACCCACTTTACCACAGCAGGAACTCTGATACTTAACCTTTATTTTTAATCAGAAGTGTCACTCATGGAAATCTGTTTTAGAATTATACTGGCAAAAAAAAGGATATGCAAGTTCATTTATTGTGTCATTATTTGTAATAATATTATTAATTATATCATGTAATTATAATGTAAATATAACATATTATGTGATAAAGTAAATGGATAAATATATTATTTGTTATAGCTGTGATTTCAAATTTTGGTATGAAGGAAAAGAGAAAGATATAAATAAGAATAAAAATCATGTAGTCTTAAATTTGAATTGGAAATGTCTTTGTAAATTTAAAAAATTGATTATTCAATAATTAACAGTTTCCATGTCTTGGCTATTGTGAATAATACTGCAGTGAACATATGGGTGCATGTGTCTTTTTCAAGGAAAATTTTGTCTGGATATATGCCTAAGAGTGGTAGTTCTATATATAGTTTTCTAAGGTACTTCCATACTGTTTTCCATAATGGTAATGGTTGTACCAGTTTACACTCCCACCAACAGTGCAGGAGGGTTCCCTTTTCTCTACACCCTCACAACCTACATGTCCATGTACAGATGAATGGATTAAGAAGATGTGCTATATATACACAATTTAATACTACTCAGCCATGAAAAGAACAAAATAATGCCATTTGCAGCAACGTGCATGGAAGTAGAGACTCTTATATGAAGTGAAGTAAGTCAGAAGAAAATACCATATGATATCACTTATATCTGGAATCTAATATACAGCACAAATGAACCTTTCCACAGAAAAGAACATCATGAACATGGAGAACAGACTTGTGGTTGCCAAGGTGGAGGGGGAGGGAATGGGATGTACTGGGAATTTGGTGTTAATAGATACAAACTATTGCCATTGTAATACATACACAATGATATCCTGCTATATAGCACTGGGAACTATATCTAGTCACTTATGATGAAGCTGATAATGTAAGAAAAAGGAATGTATATGTATATGTGTGACTGGGTCACCTGGCTATACAGTAGAAAGTTGACAGAACACTGTAAACCAGCTATAATGGAAAAAATAAAAATCGTTAAATACATTAAAAAATAAAGTGGGTTCAAGAGCTAAAAAAAAAAAAAAAAAGTTTTGCTTTAGAAATAATACTGCAAAACCAACTTTGTCTTTGGGGGTACATCTGTCCCAAAGGTTGATATTTCTAAATACGACTGCCTATTTGTGAATTACTTGGTTCTAAGGCTGGAACTGCAAACAACCAGGATAAGCCTGAAATGTTTTGTAATTATCAAAAGCAAAGGTGCTATTAAAAACTATTAAGCCTTTATCAAAGTGACTCAGAAAACAAAGTGGTCCCTGGCCAAAAAATGGGCAGTTTTGACAGTGATAAGTACAAT
Organism: Catagonus wagneri; assembly: GCA_004024745.2. Taxonomy (NCBI): domain Eukaryota; kingdom Metazoa; phylum Chordata; class Mammalia; order Artiodactyla; family Tayassuidae; genus Catagonus; species Catagonus wagneri. The sequence goes on from PVHT021183528.1 coordinate 5,983,651, forward strand.
CAGCTGAACACTTTAAATATGTAAAATCCATTATCCGCATGAAAAATGTGTTTTTAAAGAGAAACAAAGAGCTCATTTTCACCTCTGGATGATGCTAAGAAACCAAACCAATATTTTCTAAAGTGGTATGAAGGAAAAGAATAATCAAGTGTCTATCCTTACATTTACATAGGAATTTTATCAAATTGTTAATAAGGGAAAATGTCTGTTAAGGAAAAACCTGAATAAAAGATAAAGGAAGAATGAAGAAAGGATATAAGAGTTACAACATTATCACTTTTTTTTTTCCGCTAAGAATGAAATCCAGGCAGTAGGGATCAGTGATTGCTAACGTTTCAAAACAGTACTCAGGCATTATGTGCATCCTGACAGAAGCACAGAAAACACCAATGGAAAATTTTGAAACTGAGTCACAGTTTGTCTCTAGGTCTTGTTGAAAAGATTATTCTTTCTCCATTGAATTGCCTTTGCCAAATATCAGTGGACTATACTGGTGTAGATTTATTTGTGGGCTCTATTCCATTCCATCAATCTGAATGGCTCCTCTTTCATTATCATGCTGTTTTGATTTGATTTCTATAACTGTAATAAGCCTTGAAATCAGGTAGTGCGGGTCCTCTAAGTTTTTACCTCTTCACTGTTATATTGGCTATTCTATTATTAGTTTTTCATGGAAATTTTAGAGTTAGGTTGTCAGTATTTATTTATAATTTTGGGGGTAATTTTAACAGGATTTCACAGATTTTATAGAGTATGTTTGAGAGGATTGACATCTAAAAATATTGAATCTTCAGATTAATGGACATGGGATGTTTCTTATTTAGATCTTTATTTCTTCAGAGTTTTTGTAGTAATCTGCATATATATATATATATATATGCAGATTTTATATATAGATATGGTTTGTGCATAAGTCTTTAACTTTTGGGGGGGCCGTTGGTATTGTATTTAGTTTTTACTGTTCCTATGGTAATTTATAACATGTAGAATGCAATTTATTTGTGTTTATCTTTTTTGTCCTGTAACCTTCCTAAACTTACTTATAGCTGTAGTTTTTTTGATTCTTTAGGATTTTATACATAGACAAACATGTCATATGATATTAGAGTTTTATATATTTTTCCCTTTTGAATAAGTATGCCTTTCTCCTTTTCTTTCTTTATTTTACTGGCTAGAATTACCACCCGTTTGTTGAATAAATGGTGAAGGCAGACATTCTTGTCATGTCCCTAGTATTAGTAGAAAGACATTCTGTCTTTTAACATCAATTATAATGTTAGCTGTCGTACTTTTATAAATGCTTTTTTAGAAATTAAATTGAGGCAGTTTCCCTCTATTCTTATTTATTTTCCCTGAAAGTTTAATCCTGAATGTGTCTTCCTGTTTGATGGCATATCGAACACATTTAATATGTTTTGTTGTTTTTATGATAAAATAATTTATTATGTTTGATTATAGTTTAAACATAATACTTACATTTTAAAACCACATGATGGAATGATGTAAAAGTATGCTTCCTTGGACTTCTCTTAAAGCGATTTAGGTTTGCGGAGATGGCCAAGTGTAGGATTGCCTGTCATAGATTTTTTTTTCTTTTTTTTTGAACAATGAGCATACTGTGGCTCATGATGTCTGTCTCTCTACTTTTTAACATATCTGTGAAGTTTTATTATCCAACTTCTCATATCATTACCTTAGAGTTTTCTTGCTTTTTTTTTTTTTCCTCCTTTTTAGGGCCGCACCTGCAGCATGTGAAAGTTCCCAGGCTAGGGGTCAGATCGAATCTACAGCTGCCAGGCTATGATCATACTTTACCCACTGAGAGAGGCCAGGGATCAAACATGTATTCTCCTGTATACTAGTTGGGTTTTTAACCCACTGAGCCACAAATGGAATTCCCTTAGAGCTAGTTTATAATTTATTGCTTGGGTTGTATCAAGTCAATGAATGTGAAAATATATTTGCTTTATATTTGTTAGAAATGCAAGGACATTTCTGAAATCATTTTCCAATTTATTCCTTTAAAAAATATTTTCTAAATGTGCTCAACGCAGGTATGGGGCAAGGGGAAGCCATATGGCATCTGTCATGTATTTTATTATTTTTTTTAAAAGGGCACTCGGTTTCTTCTCATCTGCTGCCACCCTTTTTGAACAAGAATAAACATGACAGATTCGTAGTTGGAGGACACACAAAAAACAACTTGTCAGTCATTCTCAAGATTCCCTTTGTGTATCAATATACAGAAGAGGATGAATGATTGTGAGGATTGTTTTTTAACGCTATCATTAACTATTATATGCTGATTTTTGTATTTGTATTTTTTAAATTTTAATTAGAAGTATTCAAATTATTCTATATGATTGGAAAGTTTAATCTAAACTATATTACAATACATTTAATTTATTGTTTCTCTCTTTCAAAATACTGACTAAAAGAATAAAAATTGAAATGAGAATGAGTAAATGGTGTTGGATATAGTCTCAAGTAAAAATTGTGTTTTTGCAAAGACAAATCAATTTTTTAGTCAATTCTTTTCTCCACTCTAACCACATACCGTATGGTAGTTAAAATAAATAAATAGATGTATCATATTGAAGAACAGGACAAAAGAAATTATTCTAAATGAGAACAAATATTGACATAAGGATATAAAATAAGAAAGGTATATTAGAATTAGAATATAGGATCATGTTAATAAGAAATGCTTGTCAGTTTGCCATTATTTTTGAATGTTGAAGGCTCTTTGAATTACCTGTTTAAACATAGCTTACATATGACTTCTCTTCAGCGTAACCATACACAAATGAATGAGTCAAAGTCATAAGGCTGTTGTAATGGCCAACAGTCATAAATTACAAAACAATGAATAAATTATTATATTTGAAGGGGAAAATGAAGTTAAATTCCTACAAATGGATCAGGCACTGAAATTAAGTGTCAGGTTTCTTTTTCTTCCTTTTCAGACAATTATTGCGTGCATCTAATAGCTACCATTTGTTTTGTGGAATACATATCATAGAAAACTATAAACTGAATATGAAGTGGAAAGCACACTGGTGACTTTAACAGGCTTGTCCCTGTTCCTTAGGAGGAAAAAATGTTTTAAATCTCTTTAGTTTTAATTGTGGTAAGTAATTTTTAGAACCAAATATATCATCAGTATTGCAGGTTTCACTAAGTATATAAAATAACAATAATTATCATAAGTAATTTAAATTATTTTGTGCACATATCTAGGTAAGTTAATATGATTCTACTGAAAGAATATGACTAAACATAAATGTATATAAAATTTTATAAATTTATATAGCATTATAGTAAAGATTAAAAATATAGTTGTTCTCTGTGGTCTCCATTATTGTTAATGACAAATGTTTCTAAGATCTATGTGGGACATATGTATACACACACACATAAATATTTATTTTATTTTTAACAAAATTATATATATTAGTTGACATACATAATTAAATATATAATTGATGAGAATAACCTGAAAGTTAATATAATATCAAATATAGTGTATCTTTGGCAGCAGTTCAAAATAGATCAACTCTTCTGGAAATCAGTTAACCAGTTTCTTAGAAAGCTAACCATACAACTACCAACTTAACAGCAGTTCTATGCCTCCTAGGTTATCTGCCCATGTGAAATGAAAAGGTATGTTTATACAAAGACAGTGGCATGATTGTTTATATCTCTATTCCTTAAACATTAAGAACTGGGAAAAATGCAAATGTCCTTTAATGAGTTAATGGATAAACAACTGCATTACATCTATATAATAGAATATTTGCAATATCAAAAGAACAAACTGTTGATTCATACAGCAACATGGAAAAACCTTAGAAATAGTTTTCTTCAAGAATCCACACCTCAAACATTATTTATTGTATGATTTCACTTCTGTGACATTTAGAAAAAGGCAAAACCTATGAAAAATATTTTGGAAAATAAAGATCAATAATTGTTAAATTTGAGAATAGAGTCAGTGATTGACTATAAAAGGTCAGTACGAAAAGTCTTATTATGAATCACCTCTTCTGTACAGTTATTTAACTGTTGCAGTGGATACAGGTAGTCCTAGTTGCATGGCTTTATGCAATTGTCCAACCTCATAGATCTTTTCACCACAAAGATTAAATTTTAATGGATATAAGTTTTAAACCAATCAATATGTGAGAGTACCCAAATTCCAGTGGAACTTGTGAACAAATGAATATATGTGTTTTACAAATAAATCATTACCTTTAAGTATCTTAGGAAGAAAGGTGCTGAAGTAAGTTTGGAAAACAATGTTTTTACTAGAGGTCCTGTTGTGACTGAGTGGTTAACGAACCCGACTAGTATCCATGAGGACACGGGATCGATTCCTGGCCTAGCTCAGTGGGTCATGGATCCGGCGTTGCCGTGAGCTGTGGTGTAGGGCCCAGGCATGGCTCGGATACTGTGTTGCTGTGGCTGTTGCATAGGCAGGCAGCTGTAGCTCAGATTTGACCCCTAGCCTGGGAACATTCATGTGCCGCGGGTATGGCCCTATAAAGACAAAAACAAAAACAGTGTTTTTACAGAATATTGAAGGGTGAATTCAAGAATTGTATCCACACATTGTGCTTTAGGTGGTAAATCTGTTTTTCAGAATGTATGGGTTATCGGTTTTAAGACTAATTTATATGTATAATAGTATTGAACAAATGCATTTGCATTTTATTGTAGGGAATAAGACCCACATTTCTCTGTTACAGAAGGAAATTACAAAGTTATAATTAAAGCAAGGGGAAAGGCTAGAGCAAATCATGTGGTACAGGACTGGAGTTGAAGATATTAATATGAACTCAAGTTTTATCTGTGTAAACTCATGTTTGTGTGAGTTTATATTGTCATTGATATAAACTCAGCCCTATCTTTTGAGAGACCTTAAAGAAGTGACATCACAGTAGTGGTATATACACCTAGTGCTAGATCTTGGAAAAAATAAGAGGCCAGAAGTAAACCTAGGTTATAAGAACCTATTGTATAGTACAGGGAAATATATTCAGTAATGTGAAATAACCAATATGGGAAAATAATCTGAAAAGGAATGGATAAATCTGATTTACTTTGCTGTACACCTGAAACTGACACAACTTTATAAGTCAGCTATACTACAACAATTTTTTTTCCTTTAGTTGTTTTCTAAATATTCTCCAATAAAAGAAGCTTTGGGACTCCCTGAGAAAGTGATTGATTCTAAGAATGGGGTAGGTATAGTTCAAGATGATCCTAGTATTTCCAGAAAGCAAGGAACTTCATAAACAAAACAAAACAAAACAAAACAAAAAAAAAAAAAGGAGGAGGATATGACAGAAAAGCACAGGAGGCTATCTGAAGATCAAAGTGTCCAAAGCTAAAATAATTTGTGTACCAAAATAAATAAGCACTGTGTTGAATTATACCTTAATTAGTTAAATAAATACTTGAAATACTTTCCAATATATTCTGAATGGGGAAAAAAGGATGGCACTTACTGAAGGATAATTCTAATTAATGGATGTAAAAGAAATGAGTAAAATAGACAATATCTAAACTGAAGTACAAAAATAATACTTTCAAATACAGAAAATATATCTAGAAACCTGTGTGATAAAGTAAAAATGCCTACCACACGTAATTGGAGTCCAGAAGAAAGGAGAGATTGAATGCCTACAGTTCCTCTCAATGCAGATAAAAGAACACAGTTTAAGTGCTGGTTATCAGTCCAGGTAAGGGTGAATCTACCTTGACTTCTAGTGCTGATAAAGCCTGTTGTCCAGAAAACTTTTTGATTAAATATTTGGTGCCTAACTTCCACCTCCTGAGGGAAAAATGAAGATATACTTGAGACATCCCCAATCCATGTCAAAATCTCTGCTGTTTTTTTTGTAACTGGCATCAGCCCCTGTAGCATAGTCTGAATTTTCCACCTCTTGCTTGTGTAATATGTTAGCTTTCAATCATAGCCATAGTGAATTATCACAAACAGTTTTAAAACAAGAAATGTATTTTCTTACAATTCTGTAGGACAGAAATTTGGCAGGTGTCACAATAGGCTAAAATTAAGGAGCTGGCAGGGTTGTATTCCTTTCTATAATCCATAGGAGAGAATCTTGTTTCCTAGAGTTTTCTTTTTTTTTGGACGCTGCATTTTTAACTTTTTGTGTCCTTACTTTGTCATCAGAACCGTGACCATTTTTCCATTTTCACTTCCCCTTTGACCATATCTGGTAATGATTCTCTGCCTTTAAAGACTTAAATCAGTTTGAGTCCACCTGGATAATCCAAGCTACTTTATCTCAAGATTAGTCGATCACCAGCCTTAAGTGCATCTGCAACCTTATTTCCCTTTTATATGTTCTAAGGGCTAATATTCTGCTGTGCTCGAGGATGGGGCCTATGTGGTAGAAACAGGTCTTTTAGGCAGAAAATTCAGTTGTCCCTCTGTGTTCTAAAATTATTTCTCAGTGTTCCCACTGCAGATCACTGGGTTAAGAACACGACATGGTGTCAGTGAGAATGTGTGTTTGCTCCCTGGTCATGCTCAGTGGGTTAAGGATCTGAGCATCAAGCTGCAGATGTGGCTTGGATCAGGCTTTGCTGTGACTGTAGTTTAGGCCAGCAGCTGCAGCTCAAATTAGACCCCTAGCCTGGGAGCTCCCATATGCCACAGGTGTGACCCTAAAAAGAAAATAAATAATAAATAAATAAATGAAATAATTTCTCAATTGTAGATTCTTGAATGCTTTTTTGAAAGGGAAAATGAAGAGTAAATGACCACAACATTTCTTTAACAGTATTTGCTAATACATGCCCAGAATTGCCACATGCTCCAGGTTAAAGTCTACAAAAAATTCACCTCACTGAGGTCTCTTTTGTCTGAAGTCTTAGTTCCACAAGGTCTCTGCTTCTGCAGGACTGTTTCAACCAGTTGATTTCTCTGTTTTAAATGCATTTTTCTGGTGGTTTTGGTGGGAGTGCTAACTCTACACTAGCTAATAATCCCTTATGGAAGTTGAAGTCTTACTTTGTTGTTTTTATTTTGCTACCTAAAATTATGTAAGACAATCTTTTAAGTTTGCAGATTAAACACAAGCAAAGGAAAAAAAATCCAACAGTGGCCTACCTGATTCTATAGAATTTAGGTGATAAAACTAGAATACTGTTGTTATTGATTAACTTTTCAAATTAGACCATTCTGACATACATAACATAATTCAGTCTTTGCTTATATAAAATGTTTGGGATATTAGAGAGTACTTTATAAGTTATGAACATTTCACAACTTCAGACTATTAATTACTGGCCAAATGATAGTTTGTCTTGTGACACATGCCTTAAAATACTTTCTATTTTAATTATTCTGTAAATGAATAATACTAAATGGAAATTAGGTTAACAATATAACTATATTATTAGATTGTATATTATTAATAACAATTAACTGAAACTGTAGAAAGATTTTTAAAAAATCTAAAATCCCTTAAAATTTAAAATTTTTGTGTAATATGTATAATAATGAAAATAACATTAGCTTAATAGTCTTTTCTTGAACTGTCAGTAACTAAAGGACAAGAGTCATGAAAAGTTTAGATCAATGATTTAGTTTTTCACAAAAGCAGGAACAATCCTGAAGTGCTCAAATGATGACTCTTAGCTTGGGTTTATCCTCAGATTTCAAGATTTTGACATCCCTGTAGGAATTTTCTGATCATTTCTGTGAGCCCTTCATATGATGAAAAGTTATTTAAAAGGTACTAATTTATCTTTAATATGAATTTATTTTCCATTGCTTGAAGTTGGGCCAGTGTGGTAGAAACCAGTCTTTTAGGCAGCCGTTTGAGGTAAAAGCCAGAAAATTCAATCGTCCCTCTTTATGTCCTGAAATTATTGCTCAATTGTAGATCCCTGAATGCTTTTTTGAAGGGGAAAATGAAGAGTGACTTGACACAACATTTCTTTAACTACATTTACTAATTATTTTCAAATGTACTACCTTGGAAACGCACAGTCTTTAGTCTTCACCTGCCACTTTGTGAAAAGAATGCCGATAAAAATCTCATTTACTGAAAACTAAAGAAACAGAGAGTGCTTCTGATTCCTTCTGATATTGTAATTTTCAAGGGTTAAAAATTCACATTGCTCTCTACAAAGCAACAGAGAATAATGAATGCATAATAACAAAGAAGGTGGAAACCACATAGCATACAATGCAGACACGCACTCTCCCTCTTGATTATGTGACTTTGTCGCATTTCTTAACTGCTCTTGTCTCAGCTTCTCCATTTGTAAACAGAGATAATAATAGTAGCTTATTTCATTAGTTTATTAGGAGAATTAAATAATTTAGTTTTTAATCTCTTAGACCATTACTTAACACACCGGAAGTGCTCAACAGGTGATAGTTGTTTTCTGGTGTATGTGATGTATACTTGTAAAGATGCTGGCTACATATCAGCAAGGGCTTCTTCACTTTGGTAAAGGCACTATGTAACACTACACCTAACAGAAGAAGAAAACTTTCTTGATGCCAGATAACAAATATTATCACACACATACATAAATATTTTACTTTAATGTTGTATAATTGTTATGCTAAATATGTATTATACAATGTGTGTGAATCATAATCATCATCACCACACTTATCCTTGTAGACAAATACTGAATCTTTACTATGCTTACCCCTTGCCAGGCACTCTGCTAAGTTTCTTGCATTAATATCACTTTTTATCTTTAGAACAACTTAATGACATGGGAACTATTATTATGGCTATATTGGTGAGGCATAGAAAGCTCAAGTAACTTATTTGTTATATATCTAGAAATAACAAGGCAAGGATTCAAAAATGAGTCCCTACCTGACATAAAAGCCTATCCTCAAAACAACTTTACTGCCTAGGCAATAGAAAGGTCAATTTATACAGAAAACAGTTGGCATAATTAAGTGGAAATAGTTGTTAAATAGAGGTCTTATAAGACTTTATTCTTCTGCTGCTAATGAAAAAAAAAGTATAATTTCCCAAAGAGCAAGGATATTTTTTCCACTTTCCTTTGACTAGTTTGGAAAAAAATATGTATTTGATAACTGATCCGTACTCTGGCAAGCTAAGTCTGTTTTTTTGCATTTGCCTTTTCATCCATATTTTTGGAAGTTTTGGACAAAGTTCTTTTTTTAATACCATTTATTCTGTAGCAATCTGTTTACTTGGTAAAATAAATTGCTCTTCCCTCTCACCCACATTCTCTTCATTTTTTCACAGGCACTGTCTTTTTCAACTAGTTTTGCAACTCTGAACAGCATACTTGACATATATTGGAAAATCAATTTTTTTCTCTTAAGCAAAGAGTCTTGCTGGCAGTAGCATTAAAACCTGCAAACCACCAAAGCACTTTAAAATTTCACATTCTAAAGAGACAGACTTTATTTACCTAATTATAACATGTGATACCATAGTTCATGGCTCCAAACCTCCAGAAAAAAGATTGGTTGGGTTGGACTACATTTTATTGATAATGACACAGGTGAAAAGAAGAAAAAATGGAGAGTGTTATATTCTATCTTCTAAGATATTATTTACAGAAAATCATAATTACATATTTTCTTCGCAAAATAAATTTTGCTAAAATTCATTTTAATAACTCTAGGAAACCTTGTATTAACACTGTATACTAGAAGAAGAAATGATATAGTGTGATAAAATGACAGTGATATATATTTATTAAACAGTAAAGAAGGCACTGATTTGGGGTCTATTCATTTATTTTTTCAGTTCTAATTTATTGTCTAATATTTAAAGTATCTGTGAGAAATTATATAATTATCCTGGACTCCATTTCTTTTTGTCTTAAAATCGACTGCCTAGAATATGTTCTGTACTTTCCTGACTATTCTGATTCTTTTCCTTTTGTGTGTAACCGAATCCAGTTTCAGTTGCTCACTGCACATAAGCCAATAATTGGAAATGCAATTGTCAGTAGAAAGGAAAGATGCTTTAATCAGAAAATCCGACAATCTGGGGAGATGTTAGACTCATGTCCAGAGAACAATTCCACAAATTCTGCTCAGCCATGACAGTTTTTGAAGGGAAAAAATGGTGGGGGTGGGGAGAATCTTAGCAAATCATCCAGGCAAGAGATTTCATTCTGCATTATTGTCCATTGTGTGCAGACTGAATGACTCTTCAGATGTTATCTTGCCGTGGTGATCTGCCTTCAGGATTGCTGAGGAGGCTGCTGGGGGTAGAAAGCTAATCATTTTTTTTACTGCTTAATTCTTCATTCTTCTTTTAATCTAGGAAAAAAAATCAATTGGTTAGACGAGGCATGGTGTGTACTCAGGAGAGCGTAAGTCAGGAATTAGTTTCAATTGCTTAGTGATCTCATTCCTGTAATTAGTTTCTTTTAAGGTTAGAGGGGAACAAAAATGAGCAAAAGAGATACTTTTATGTGTGAGAAATATGAATGCCGTAGCGGTGTGGTTAAGAGAGTAATATAAGGCGCCAGAAGCCCTTTGCTTATCATGCAATAGGGAAAGGTGGAAACTGACTCTACAACAGACATTTTAAAATATGTTACTACAGTCCTAATATAGCACTTACAAGAATGAACCTGCAGATTATGGAATTAAAAATCAGCATTTGTGAGTACAGCAAGCAGGAATCAAGGAATAAAGACATCATTAATCATCTGTCTAAGAAGCCCATACTAAGGATAAGCTGGAGAATGTGTAACTAGTGAAGATTTTGCAATAATTCAAGCCATTCTGCTAAGGTACAGGTTCAGAAATGAACTGCAATAAAAGACCTGGATGCAGAGTTTAAGAAGGATGGACTTCAGCATCAAATAGAGTTGGATTCAAAACTTAGCACATTCACCCCACAGCTTCTTGGAAGGGTTCAGTTTGTCCTGTGGAGTTTTCTCTATAGTTGATTATCTGTCTGTTTTTATTCAGATTTGTATATCAGTAAGTCCCATCCCTCACCGTCACCACGTGTCTTGCCTCAAACACTTCAGACTTTCACTTAACTGTATTTTATGATCCATGCAGGGTCACTGCCTCACCTCCTCTTAGTTTTCTGGTTACTAGTCTGAATGAAATTAAGAACACTAGAAAACTAAATAAATAAATATGTTAATATTCATATTTTGTCCACCTTAACCTGAATGAGGTAAATAGATTGGAAAACATACTGTCTGCTCATATCTATACAATTTTAATACACCAACATTTTTAATATATTAGAGGAGGAGATTCAGACTACTCAGAAATTAGTATCTTGTTTGAAGTCTTTGTGATTTTGGGAGAACTGTTAAGACACTCTGAAACAGAAATATCATTCATTTATCTCAGAATCGTTAATAAGAGCAGGCAAAGTGGACTATGCTATTAGGTACTCAAAAAACAAGTAGTAATCTCATTAAATCATTACCTAATTTTTCTATTTCTAATATGTAACCACATTTTAAAATACCCTTTCAGGAATTAAAACAGAAACAGAAAATACTGTTTCTATTAAATTCATAGAATAGAATTAAATATATTGGTAAATTAGAGGAAACTACTGTGACCTAGAGGAATCATATCAGGATGGAAATTTGTTAAACAGTTAACACTATTTAGAAAATGACAGTAGTAGTGACTAATTGCGATTGCAAAGCTCCAGACATTGCTCTTAATCCTTTACATATATTGTCTCATTGAATTCTAATATATACTTCAGTAAGTACTGTTACCCTCATTATACAGACGTTGAGACAGAGACAAAAAAAAAAAAAATATGTTCAAGTTCAGAGATTTAGATAATGGTGGTACTGGTATCTACTGAAGTTTACCCACTAATGGCAATCTTTTCTAAAGCTATTTCACTCTGAAGTAGATACCAAATGATAAATGTGTACTTGTTTTCACCAGATTTTAATAGTAAAAATTATAGCTATATATGATATATCAAAACAAAACAAAATGCCACAAGCATTGAGGAAGAACAAACTATTTTTTTGTGTAATAACATAGATTTGTTAAAGCTGATAGTAGGTTTAAGAATTGTTCTACTGAAATCATCTATATTTTTCTGTGTTTTGTTTTGTGAAAAGTGATACTAAGTATTACTTAAAGTGAATTGGAAGATTAAGTATTAACATTTTTTGTTATCTTTGTTCTTAAAACTTTCCATCAACTAATTCTCTATTTATGAAGTTCTTCTTTCATGTCCTTAGATCCTCAAAAATAAATTTGAAAGTACTTAGTATAAATAACTGATGTGTGTGTGCGTGTGTGTGTGTGTGTGTGTGTGGTGTGTGGGATCTCTAATATCAAGAAATGTTTCTGGGTCAAATGATATTATTTATCTTTATATAAATTTTACCATGTTGCTTTCATAGATGTTGTACCATGAAATAGTATCAACATATTGTGCCTAACACGGCAATGTACAGGGGACCTAATTTTCAACTTAATATAATTACCATAAAATTAGACTTTGGTTGCTCTAAATGGCTGAAAATATATTTCAGTTTAATTTACATATTAATTTATCTTTCTTAAGTGAAATTGTATATTATGATATTTAAGAGCCCTCTTTGTCTCTTGGTAAATATACTGTTTTTTTTTTTTTTTTGTCTTTTTGCCTTATCTAGGGACACACCCGCGCATATGGAATATGGAGGTTCCCAGGCTGGGGGTCTAACAGGAGCTGTAGCTTCTGGCCTTCGCCACAGCTACAGCAATGCGGGATCTGAGCCACGTCTACAACCTACACCACAGCTCACGGCAACGCCGGATCCTTAACCCACTGAGCAAGGCCAAGGATCGAACCCGCAACCTCATGGTTCCTAGTCGGATTCGTTAACCACTGAGCCAAGATGGGAACTCCAGTAGATTTACTGTTTAAAACCATTTTCAATTTGGTATTCACCCATTGATCTTTTTCATATTGATTTCAAATTATTTGTCCTTTAGTGAAATTATACTTTTTAGTGTATGTTATAGATGTTTTTCTGGTTTGATTCTGTCTCTTACTTCAAGAATTGTGGTGTGACTTTTTTCCACATATGCAATTTTTTGAATTAAAGATTAAATTTTTATATCTGAGAATTTCTGGAATTTTTATTAATTTTTGTATAGTGAGAAAAGCATTTCAAATTCTCCAGTTAAAAATTTCTTCCATATTTTTAATTCTTTATCTCCGCTCTCCTCTTTTTTCCTTGACCTCTTCTACAGTGCTTCCTTTTCTTCTCTTTCTTGTCTTTAACAAAAGCATGCTTTAATATAACTAGATTTTTTTCTTAGTTTTGAGTTGATATAGGTATTCACAATAACATTTTTGTTAAATTAATACCCTATTACACTGTTTGTGGGAATGTAAATTGGTGCAGCCACTGTGGAGAACAGTATGAAGATTCCTCAGAAAACTAAAAATAGTATTACCATTTGATCCAGCAATCCCACTCCTGGGCATCTATCTAGAGAAAACCATGGCTCAAAAATATACATGTACTCCAGTGTTCATTGCAGCACTGTATACAATAACCAAGATATGGAAACAACCTAAATGTCCTTTGACAGAAGAGTGGGTAAAGAATATGCAGTACATATATGCAATGGACTGTTACTCAGCCATTAAAAGAAAAGAAATATCAGCATTTGCAGCCACATGGATGGACCTAGAAATTATCATGCTAAGTGAAATTAGTCAGACAGTGTGACACAAGCATCAAATGCTATCATTTACATGTGGAATCTAAAAAAAAGAAGGGCCACAATGAACTTCTTTGCAGAACAGATACTGACTCCCAGACTTTGAAAAACTTATGGTTTCCAAAGGAGACAGGTTGGAGGATGGGTGGATAGGCTGTGTTTTGGGATGGAAATGCTCTAAAATTGGGTTGTGATGATTTTTGTACAACTGTAAATGTAATAAAATTCTTTGAGTAACAAATTAAAATAAAAAGATATGTAACTCATGGCAGCCCATGGAAGGAACTGGCAAAGTAACTAAAGTATCACCTACTGATAACTGAAATAAAGTCCAAGTGAAGCCACTTATATAGAAAACTCTAAGACAGCAGGAATACAAGGAATGCGATGAAAGGGTTCATTTATACTGGATCTTAGGGAATGGAAAGATCTAAGTCTCATTCTCTGCTCAGGTAAAAGCAGAGAATATGCCATAGCATTTCTGTGATCATATTTAAAGAATTTCTCAGCAGTTACACCTTCTGGGATAATATACCTAAAAGCTTAAGTTAAAATAAGACCCTGTACATTTATGAATTAAAATTCATGCTAAACTCTTAGCCTTAGAATAGTAATTAAATATTAAGGGCTAGACTATTTTAATTTATGTTTCTTCTGTTTTCTAGTTTTGTAATTTGGGCATCTTCACGTCCCTGTGCTTCAGTTTTCTCATTTGAAATAATAATGTCTTCTTTATAAGGTGTTGTGAAGGGTAAATACATATAACATGCTAAAGTAGTGTGTTAATAAAATATACGAAATAGTATGAACATGAAAACAGAAATGGAGGCACAGAGGGATAATTAAATTGCTGCAATACTCCAAAATCCCACTAACCCCACCTCCCTTGTGAGCAGAAGCACCGTTACCTCCCCAGAGTCTCATGAGGCTGTTCTTGCCTTTCTTGAAGTCTAAAACAATCCCTGGAGCAATCAAACCTTCTCATGCACACCCCCACTAACTCTAATTTTATAATTTTATCCAGATCTATAATGAGACCGAGATTCTTGCATTCCCCATGGGGCCAATTATAAAGTTAACCTAGGAGTAAAATGTAAAAGTGTTGCAAAGCTTTGTTAATTTATATTGGAAAAAATCCATGAGTGAATTTTTTAAGTATGGATTCTGAGAGTGTTTCACCAAAGAGAAAGAAACATAATTTTAGTAAAGCCAATTTTTTATAGAGTACCTTGATCAAGAACTTCGTATTCCAACTAGAAAATAATAGGAATTGTTTCTACTTGTTTGTTGGTTATACTTTGGACTCAAAGTTATCTGTCAATAAGTGAGGTGTGATGCTAGAAATTCCTTGGTCTAATATAGTGGGAAGAATAGAAAAACTGATATTTGTCAATGTTAAAATAGATTTAAGATATGCAATCTAGTCCTACCAAGTCCCTAACTGATGTCCCCAGAGATGGTTCATCAAAGCACCAAGAACTATATTTTTTATGAGAATGAAATATTTTGTAGCAGTGTTTCTATGAAAGTCAGAGATGTTGCTAGTATATTCTAGTATTTAAATAATTCCACTGATCTTATTTGTGATGATGCACCACAGGGTAATAGAGGCCAAACAATTTCATTTAAATGCAAAAGCTAAGTGATTATGGAGTTTGTGGTTCTGAAAGAGAGAGGCGAGACATTGAACTCCAATTTGATTATAAAAATGGTAAACAGTTACACAAAACTAAACAAACAAAAATCTAGACCTAGCAACCAGAGGTTTATCCTGAATCAATGTAATAGTAATTTAAAGCATCTTACCCAGTTCTCAAAAATGTGTCATTTCACAATCCCAGGTCCTCTTTAATGAAGTTGTATCTAGGTAACAAAAAGAAAGGGTCCTACGATAACATAGGTGCACATTATATATACACACACACACACACATATATATATAATATAACAGGCGTATATCATTTTTGCCTTTGCCGATGAGACCTGTCAGTTGTGCACCATGGTAATCGTTAGAGATTTCAGGGATTGTTAGACATATGTCTTAGTGAATGCAAATTTTCTAGGAACACAGAATAAACTTGTATTCCACAGATCAATATAGAGGGTTAGCATGATATCTATCTGGATGTGTTCTATAATACAGTAAATTAACATAGCCATTGTTATTCATTGATCTGAAAATTGCCTTTTTTTTTTTCCTACTGAAATAAGCTAAATTCCTTTGGTAGATTTACATTCCTAAAGCTACTCTAAATCATGAGACATTTTTCTTAGAAATATTACATATATATTTGTACATTAACATGAAGTAGTTAAGGCATCTCTCAGGGATGTATGGGGAGCTATACAATTGAGGAGTCTTGAAGTTTAAACTTCATGAGCTTCATGAAAAATCTGTCTCCTAGCATGCCATCACTGTTAGGCTTCAAGACTCCATTAACTCTCCTGCTCTTTTACACAGTTTAGTCTGAAAGGACTTTCCTAATCTCTGTATTCCTCAAAACATAATGGTGGTCCAGTAAATGATGATTTTATGGCATCTGTGGATGGTTCCTGAAGGAAATGAAGTTGGTATTTTGATGAGAGACATGTATGCCTGAGTTAGAAGTAAATACTCTACACGGGGCTGTCATCTCAGTCAAATTCTGGAATTCTGTGTCTTGGGACATGTTAGATGATCCCCTTTAAAGAACCTTTGCAACAGTTATGAATTCAGAGTCAGTATGCACAGTAGGTATAAGTAAAGATAACAACAAACCTTTCTCCTATTCTCTCCTAGTGTGAATAGGCCTCAGTTTTACCTTTTTCTGGTTACAAGAAGCATGACAAAAGTAGAATTTCAGCTGTGTCACCACCAGGCAGCAGTGTTTAGGGGAGAGAGAGAGAGAGAGAGAGAGAGAGAGAGAGAGAGAGAGAGAGAGTTATTAAACCACATCTTGACTAGGGTACTATTAAGAAACAAACTGGGTGTTCCCATCATGGCTCAGTGGTTAACGACTAGGAACCATGAGATTGCGGGTTTGATCCCTGGCCTTGCTCAGTGGGTAAATGATCCGGCGTTGCCATGAGCTGTGGTGTAGGTCGCAGACGCGGCTCAGATCCTGCGTTGCTGTGGCTGTGGCATAGGCCGGCGGCTACAGCTCTGATTAGACCCCTAGTCTGGGAATTTCCATATGTCATGAGTGTGGCCCTAGAAAAGGCAAAAAGACAAAAACAAAAAGAAAAAGAAACAAACAAACAGAAAAAACCTAGGAGTTCCCGTTGTGGCTCAATGATTAAAGAACCTGACTAATATCCATGAGGATGCGGGTTCAATCCCTGGCCTGCTCAGTGGGTTAAGGATCCCATGTTGCCTTGAGGCTATGATATAGGTCTCTATATGCCTTGGATCCTCTGTGGCTGTGACTGTGTTGTAGGCTGGCGGCTATAGCTATAATTCAACCCCTAGACCAAGAACTTCCATATGCCACAGATGTGGCCCTAAAAAAGATAAAACAAAACCTAATAAAAATTTCGGTGAAGTCATAACTTTGGGTTTTCCTCAACCTGGTGATTGAGTCTATTCTTGGTAAACTGGAAGCTAAACTTATGTAACCATTAAAGAAGATATTGATTCCTTTGTCGAACTCAGAACTTCTGATTCAATGTGAACCCCCACACCATTCCATGGTCTCATTCTGTCTCTCACACTGAGCTGCCAGTGATTAAGACGAACAAATAGCTCCTGGGCATTTACAAGGACTGTCATAGAATCATTGCTCTTGATATTGGCATGTTCTGTGGTTTTCTAGAAATCTGATAAAACTAGTGCTGGATGTGGCCTATTTCAATTTCATCAGTTGAAAATTAAGTTGAACCTAAAATTATTAAAATTGGTTGTTGGAGTTGACATTTCAGGAATTTGAAATGTCACATTTGGGCATATTATTCAAAACAGTGCATTAAACAAGCAGCAAAACTGACAGATTTGGAGTTACCATCATGGCTCAGTGGTAACGAATCCGACTAGGAACCATGAGGTTGCGGGTTCGATCCCTGGCCTTGCTCAGTGGGTTAAAGACCCGGCATTGCTGTGATCTGTGGTGTAGGTTGCAGATGCGGCTCATATCCCACGTTGCTGTGGCTGTGGCATAGGCCAGTGGCTGTAGTTCCGATTAAACCCCTAGCCTGGGAACCTTCATATGCCATGGGTCCAGCCCTAAAATGACAAATGACAAAAAAAAAAAAAAAAAAAAGACTGCCAGATTTGAGTGTGGTCCAGTGGACAGAAGGCTCCTCACTGAGTAGAAACTATGGTGCATCTATAACCTGCTACTTGATCCTTTTGTTTCAACTGATGAAATGCTGATATATGTATTGGAAAAGGAAGGACCTAAATGAAAATGCACCAAACACTAATTCAGAATAGCACAGAGGAAACCTCAAAGGTACTGGAGTGATGCCTTCTTTGGTAAGTAACTTTCCTCATTTTTAGAAATATCTGTTTGTTCTTGGATTAGGTAACTAGATAATCATGGTTTATAACAACTAGATAATGTTAGTTGAGCCACCATTTATAAACTGTGCTAAAAAATCCTCTGACGTGTTTTTGTTATTGATGAATTCCTTTACACTGATTCTGTTATGCTTTTCTAATATATTTAATGTTTAACATAATTGTTTTATTGGATTTGTTACTATTAACACACAAAGCCTTATCTTCTAAACACTAATTTAACTGTGTCAAGATTCTGATATTTAGATTTTTATATTATTCTAGTTCTTATGTTTTTAAAAAATATTTAAAATTTGACCAAAATATGTTGAGGAAGGAATTTAGTTAGTCTGTTTAATGTAACTTCCTTGAAAGAGGGCCTTTTCTAACTTGGGTTTTTATCTAATTTTATTGTATCGTGATAAGTTAATATCATTTATACCTGTAACTTTTCCTTTTTAATTTTAATTTACTTTACAGCCTAATATGTGATCATTTTGCATAAATGTTTCATTGTCACTAAAAAGTTTTATTCTCTTTATTTGTGTTTTTGATATCTATATATTTATTTTGTGATTTAGCCTTTCTATATCCTTATTTAAATATTTTTAATTTTTACTTCATCTGTCATTGAGAGGAAGCTAAAGTCTTCTACTACTAAAGTACTTCTTTCTACTCTATCTCATGCATATTTAACTTTATAATATTATTAAGCTACAAGTATATTAATTACATATATTTTTATAAATTGTACTGAGCATCATAATGTCATAAGTGCCTTTCTGAGTCAGAAACTTTCAGGTTATGGCTCAGTGGACTGTGCTTTAATACTCTTCTGGCAATTTCAGTGTAAAATAAAGTTTGAAAATCATAGCCTTGTGATATTGCCATTGTTGGCATGGTTAAAATTGGGCTCCAGCCTTATCCAAATTCAAGCTCAAAGCTAGTGGCAAATAGTCAGTATACAGCAAAAGTAGATAGTCTTCAATTTTGAGCGTATCCCCAAAGTGCACGCATCATCTACTGTTTATAATCCAGTCTTTCAAACCTACATGACCATAACTCGTTAACTAAAGAGAACTTTACTGGTATGGACTGATTGTTATGCCACCCAGATTTGTATATGAAGTCCTAACTCCCAATGTGATGGTATTTGGAGATGGGGCTTTGGAGAGGTAATTAGAGTTAGATGAGATTCTAAGGATGGGGCCCTGGCCCCAAGGATTAATGGCTTTATAAGAAGAGATGCCAGAGGTCTTGCTGTTTTTCTACTCACACAAAGAACATCTCATGTGATGAAATAGTGAGAATATGACTATGTGCAAACCAGGAAGAGGTTCCTTACCAGGAACTGATTCAACTTACACCTTGCTCTTGAGCTTTCCAGCCTCAAGTATTGTGAGAAAAATCTATGTTAATCATCCGGTTTGCAATACTTTGTTATGGCAACCTGAGTTTACCAGCACACCTGGAAATGTAGAATCTAGTTAATCATCAGACATGTGCTAGGCAGTCACTGTGTGTGCTTACATGCTTTGGCCAACATTCATATAGTCTATAGTCTGAATTAATACTATTCAAGTTATATAGCATAGTTACCCTGTAGTAGGAATAAGATGCTAACCACTTTGAGAAAAAACTAGCAGTCTGTAACAGCTAATTACTTTGAAATTTATTGCCTTTTTTCTTTTAAATATACAAACATATTCATTTATATATGTATGTATATATATCCAATGGTTCAAACTCACAGGGCCATATCTAGTTAACCAAGGGGAAATTTACTGGTATGGCCTGAATGTTTATGCCACTCCCAATTCACACACACACACACACACACACACACACATTCTTGACTTTATAGCTTTAAATAATGCCATTCAAACTAAAGAGTAAAGGTGAGGAAATCAACATGGCCAGTTCTCTGATATCATTCCCCATCAATCTCTAGCTTATTCAGTCAGCTCCAGTCCCTTTTGGCTCCATAAGGAGCTTAAGGATACACATTCCTTAGGATTTTCTTTTTCCTTGATTTCATTGCCAGAATGCCACTCTTGCAGTTTTTTGCTTGGCAAAATCACTCACTTCCTTGATGTCCAATTTCACCCAACAATGCTTCAGCCACACTGCAAGCCACCCTTATCCCAATGTATTGACATTGTTTTTCATCTTACTTCTTGCTTTCCTACATAGTACATCATTTATGTATTTATTATGATATATATTTCTCAGTTTTATTTCCTGACATATCTTTTTTTTTTTTTTGCTTTTTAGGGTCACCCATGCGACATATGGCTTAAGTTTCTCATACTGTGTCTGTCATATGTTAGGATCTCAGCAATTATATGATAAAATATTTTTTGAATGAAAGAAATTTGCTTTCTTCTGAGCTCATTCAGTCATACTATTTAAATCTCTATTGTTTTACTACTTTTTGAGTTCTTATGTTTCTGCTTTATCCTTGTGATTGTTTCATAGGGGTGATGGCTGCATTAAGCATATAATCTGAATTCTCCATTTTTATCAAGGTGTAACAAAATGTTTGTAGTAACTATTTTCTGTCTATATTCTTAAAAGTTATCTTTCCTTGTAATATCCTTGTATTGCCTGTATGAACACTTATTGTTGAAAGAGGGATCATTCCTTAGATTATATATTTGTAGGAGTTTCAAGTAGGAAAATGATTGGTATATATGCAAGGTTACTTGTAATTTCTTTGCTTATTTTTGCCTCAGGATTTGGATAAATTTGTTTATCCGTTCCTCTTACCAAAGAGTGTAGCAACCCCTCTGTCCTTCTCACATGGAATCAAGCTTCAACCTAAACACATGGCCTGCCTGTGTGATTCCTTTGCTGTCTGTTTCTAAGAAACAGACTGGTTCTGATGACAGAAAGATGTTACCAAAATCTGTGTTCTTATTCATGGAGCTGAAGAATGAACTCTGTGAACACACAGGCAGCAAGCAGAATCTTTATTACAGGAAAGCAAACAGCTCCCAGGACAGCTGGGAGGGGGAAGAAGAGCCCCCCTCTCTATTGTCCTGTAGGAGTTTTTATCCCTTAAAGATGGGGGTCACCAACGTGGGGTCAAGAAAGTTGTGGTTTTCTCCCATTGGCCTTGCCCAATTACCTATATCAGTCCTTGTCCAATAGGGATCTTAGGGGTGGAAATGTCCCTTAAGTCTCATGGTTTCTTTGCCCTTCTCTTCCCATAGACTGAGTCACATGAGGGTTAGAGATTATTGTCCATCTTGGCTTAGGTACATTTCCTATAGTAAACAGTGCCTTAGGGGATGTTACTCCTGGAGATATTAAGCCACAAATGTTAATCAATAGCCATATCAAAGAATGCATGGAAGCCCTTGCTCCTACACTGACACCTGAGTTATCATTCTCCCTCAATTCCATAAAAGTTCCTGATGCTATCCATTGTCTTTCCTTGATAAGCAAAAGGAAATTGCTGGAAATATGACAATCACCTTCAGAAAGCCTTTTTTTATAATGACTTCTGAGATTGTTTGTCATAATCCTTTGTTTCCTAAAACACTTGCTACTGTTTGAAGCTTATTGCATTTGGCTGCATTTCTACTTACTTTTTAATATGTTTTTCAGGGGTTTTAGCTCTGTCCTAATATTTCTAAAAAATGAAATTTACATTTCTATTTCTCAACTTTCTTTTTCCTTTTGTATGATTTCCAAGGAAAAGAGGGGAAACTCTGCTTTCTTCAAATTGTAGTATGTATGTCTAACTTCCTGGGTTGAAAAATGTAATTGACTTTATCTTCACCTTTGTTATTCGTTTTTTCTAAGCACTTGTATCTGTGTTTATCTAAATGCTGCTTTAGAAACATCCCATAATGTTGATATAAAACAAATCAATTTAAAATCAGTTCTAAATAGTGTATTAGTTTTCTATTTGTTTAGGTAACATGTTACCACAAACTGAATGGCTTAAAACAACACACATTTTGGAGTTCCCTTCATGTCTCAGTGGTTAATGAATCCAACTAGGAACCATGAGGTTGCTTGTTCGATCCCTGGCCTTGCTCAGTGGGTTAAGGATCCGGCGTTGTCGTGAGCTGTGGTGTAGGTCACAGACGTGGATCGGATCCCACATTGCTGTGGCTGTGGTGAAGGCCTGCAGCTACAGCTCTTGTTAGACCCCTTGCCTGGGAACCTCCATATGCCGTGGGTGCAGCTCTAGATAAGGCAAAAAGACAAAAAAACAAAAAAATAAAAAAACAACACACATTTATTATATTACAAGTCTGGATGTCAGAATTCCCACACCTTTCTCACTAGGTTAAGATCAAGGTGTCTGCAAAGTTTTATTCCTTTTTAGAGACTGTAGGAGAAAATTCCTTTCCTTGCTTGTCTAACTTCTAGAAGCTACCCATAACCCTAGGTTTTTAGTCCCCTTTTTCCGTTTCAAAGCTATCAAAACAGCATCTCTGACAGCCTTTTCATTGTCCATTCTCTTTTACTGACTCATTCCTTTTCTGCTACCTTCTTCCATTTTTAAGGACACTTATGATAGTATTGGGGCCATCTAGATAATCCAAGAAAATCTCCATATTTTAAGGTTAGCTGTTTAGCAAAGTTAATTTTATCTGCAACATTAATTATCCTTAATAAGTTAAAGTAGTCACAAGTTCTGAGCTTTAGAAATTAGACATTGTGGAAAGGATGGGTGGCATTATTCTGCCTAGAGCAATAATTTCTTGTTTTAATTGGAATTTATATATCATAATGTTTTTAGGCATGTACTTGCAGATTTATAAGCCTATGGAATTTCCTTTTAATTATTGCTATTCTTAGTTAAATATTCAACTGAAAATTGTCAATATATCTATTTTAAATTTGAATGTGGTTAATATCTGTGGTAATTCCTTGACAATTGAAAGTAGCATGCATTCTCTATATAAGGAGTATATAGTTTTCTACATATCTATGAAATGAATCCACTCATTTTGTTGCTTAAAGCCTCTTTTTTGGTTAAATATTTAGTTTCTTTATCTCACAGATATTTTAAATATCACTGAGTATCCCATTTTCCATCATTTTAATTGTATCTAGTTTTATTTTAATTTTCCTTAGACAAGTGTTTATACTTAATCTTTAATTCAATGTATTTTATATTAAATGCATATTTATCAATTATTTTTTCAAAATTTTTTCAGAAATTGCTGAATATTTCAAAGATCCAATTTCTTCTTTTCTGCGTTAGTAGTGAAACAACAGCATTAACAGTCTGAACCTAGCCAGAACACAGACTGGGACTCGAACCCACATACCAAGACTCGAACCCAGTCAAAACCCAGTTTGGGACTTGAACCCACGTGCTGGGACTCAAACCCAGCCAAAACCCAGATTGGGACTTGAACTCACATACTGAGACTCGAACCCAGATTAGAACTTGAACCCACGTGCCAGGACTCAGACCCAGCCTAAACCCAGAATGGGACTTAAACCCACGGTTTTAAATAGAATCACTCACCCTGTGTCTGGACTCACTGAGGTTCAGGTTCTTCATGTCTGCACAGAGGGAATTTAGTGAGAGACAAAGTGGTAGGCAAGAAACAGATTTATTAAGATAAGATGCTTGTGAGAGGTGCAAGCAGGCAGGCACAGAAGCTCTGCCTTGTTCTGATAGCTTTTTTTGAGCAATTTATTAACTTACAGTGATCTCGCAAAGTCCCATAGACTTCCCTGTCTGTTTATGATCCTTTATTAGGACTTCTACAACTACCTGCACCTACTGCATTCCTATCAGTAGCACACCTGAATTATAGCTGTTACATATAGTCCGCTGGAATATAGACTATATATCATAACTGTGATCTTATGAGTGTGCTCTGGCTAATAGGACAAGAGGATTGTGTCTTGAAAGGGAAGGGAAGGGGGAAAAGCCCCTACCTTCTTTTCTCAGTCTTCTTGGAAAATGTATGTTGTGTCTGAAGAACCATTTTGTATGATAAGAATAAGAACCATATACCAATCAGAGGTACCCTGTTTCCCCTAGTATTAACAATTTAGAATTGGCTCTAAAATACCGATTCCTAGTTATTCATTTTGTGTGGCCAAGTACTCTGCAGGAACTTGAATTGACATTGGTTCCTTCCATGAGCACATTCGCTAAATAACAGCCTGAAGTCACAAGTAAATATAAGTTCTTGATATAACTTCCCCAACTGCCCTTGGGGTGAGTATACTTCCTCACCTTCCAGGGCCTTACCCTCTTACACCTCTTATATAAGACCCCTTAGAAGCTCACTAAAACCCCTCTATTTTTGGTTTGAACTTACTAATCTGGCTTTAGCTGAGAATTCTAAAGCACTTCACTTATGGACTCTGGTAAAGGCAGGTTCCTCAGGTCCTGTCCAGATCTCTTTGCCTGCACATTGACTTAACCTCCTTATGTGGTCCCTTGAGGTGTACCTATTTCCTTCTAGGACTTGTGAATAATAAGCTTCTGAATTTAACTGTTCTTTGTGTTCCTTTGTGGAATCTTGGTTCTTTCTCTTAATCCATGGGCCACACATAGCAAATGTTAGTTTAACAAAGTCACCACATCCAGCAGCTCTCTCTGCAGGACTGGTCAATAAACTTGATCTTCCTGATGTTGCACTATGAAGATCCATAATGTCATGTAAGTTTATTTTAAGCTATTGAAATTGGTAATAGAGATAATATGGAGTCAAAAGATAGGAGAGAGCTTTATTTACTTAATGGTTATAGAATTGTGTCTATATCCCACTATAGGTCACAGTTAAGACTAAGAAAGGATATTGAGGTACTCTTCTTGGATGCAAGATTTAAGGAAGTGCTAGAAAAGTAGTCCAAGTAAATAATGTTAAATATAAAATATAAATGCTCAAACTTTTTGTTTTATTGCCTCAAATTATTGTGCACTGAGAACAATCTTTCCAAAAATCTCATGCTTCTGGATTTATGAGAGTTGACAACTAGAAAATGAATTGGGCAGAATGGAGCTAAGTATGTTATAATGTTTTCCAATTGGTCAGCATTAATTCATTTTTTTCCTCTTGGTCAAAATGCGGAGGTTTTGCTAAGGGTGTGTGTGTGTATGTGTGTGTATATATATATATATATATATATATATATATATATATGTAGTGTCTTGATATATATATATATATAAATATATATCAAGACACTTTTTTTTCTTTTTGCCTCAGGCTCAAACATGGCTTGGCATTGTTCTGTTCTACTGTCCCACACCCAGATCTAAGGGGAGACTGTGCTTTGCAAACTCTGCTTACTTTTTAGCCCTCTTTCAGAATTGAGAATAACCTTCTATTACCTCTTTTATCCCAACCTCCCTCCCTTGATTTCAAAAAATGAGACTAGATCTTATTTCTTATCCTCACTGAATTCTCCCATGCTTATGCCTATTTCTGGAATGAAAGCAAAGCAGAAGTGGCTTCAGCACTGATCACTGTGATATGTTCTGATTCCATACATTGTCTAGAAATATTTATCTTTTTCTGGATACCATCTCTGTCATCTGATTTTCAAGTTTTGTAAACTTCATGAACCATCTCTATGTGTTTGGAAGAGAGGAGGTGCATGAAGAGTAGAACTTGCTGAATTGCTTTGACCAACAGTCCATATTTTTAACACACAATGAAATTAGTGTAGAGATTTGATCATTTTTGAAATGAAGATGCCAGTGATGATATACCATGTCACATCGTTTACTTCTCATATATGTTTTTACTTAAGGCTTAAAATACTAAAAACTAATTAGAAGTTACAAAGAAATAACACTTGTAACTATAGCAGTTTGCTGTGTCTCTGGTTATCCCTCTATTATTAACAGTTGAATACTTTTGCAAGGTTATTTTTCCCATTGTGGTAGCTGATCTAATGACACTAACCTATAGAGGAAAATGTTATTTATTAGGTATGTATTTCTTTCCAACTTTCTCCTGAAGTATGATTGCTTCATTACAACAACACTGTCATAACATTTGTATTTTAAGCAACTACTTATATCTTTGGTGCTTTTATCATCTCCTTCCATTTCAAATATTTTCCTTAAGTGCAAAAGCTTAAAATTTCAGTGTTTTCCTTAGGTATGTTTTAAATCAATATTTGATAACTGTTAGCAAAATAGTTTAACACATAAATATTTTTGTAAACCTTTTAGTGTAAGTTCATGGAAAATATGTTTACTTTCATTGTTTTTAAGTTTGGAAAGAAATGATAGTCTGGGGCAACAAGGCAATTTCTGTGATATGTAGTCTAGAAACATCATTTTGGCTGTTTTGGTAGGTATAGCTTATTGCTGTTTAATTTTTATTTTTTAAGATAAGGGCTGTCTAAATTTATAGAGTAAGAATGACCATTTCCTACTAAGGAAACTGAAGCAAAATTACTAAAGATTTAAATAGGAACAGAACTAAATGTGATTAGCACTGTTAATAATCACTTTTACCCATTATATTTTAACAGCTGTAGTTTTTTTTCCTTTTTTTTAGGGCCGCACTCATGGTGTACGGAGGTTCCCAGGCTAGGGGTCAAATTGGAGCTGTAGCTGCCAGCCTACACCACAGACAACGTGGGATCTGAGTCGTGTCTGCGACCTACAACCACAGCTCATGGTAATGCCGGATCATTAACCCACTGAGCAAGGCCAGGGGTCAAACCCGCAACCTCATGGTTCCTAGTCGGATTCGTTAACCGCTATGCTACAGCGGAAACTCCTAACAGCTGTATTTCTTTAAAACATTTCACCATGGATTGTGATATTTTTAGGTTAAATTGTAACCTTAGTGCAGCAAGCATTCCAAAGAATAATGATATTTTTCATTTGATAGTCCGTATTCTGAGGATGTGTTTAGAAGTCATCCTGTTTTCTTTACCACAATCAGCATTTTCTTAATTATCATGTAAATATGAGAAATCGGTTTAATGGTGCAAATAGTAGACTGTTAAAGAAGGTCGTGAATGTTAAAAATGAGCTTTCATTGATAAAATCAGTGAAAAATTCAGGTTTAGTAAATTATTTTAGAGATACTCCCTGTCCTTAGCTGAACAAATGATACCCCAGCATGACATGTCCTTATTGTCCTATTATATATGATACCCTAGGCTAACCTATACATGGTCTGTGCCAGTCTTGAACCTGGTAATTCTAGATGTCTGATTATTATTAGGAGAGCAATAAAATTCTGCCTTTGGAATTCTGGTGGGCTGCTTTGAGTGAACATTTACGTAGGTAGTTCTCCTAATGCCTGAAAGGATAGGAAGCTGGGGCTTGAGTTTAAAAAGAGATTGAAGGAAATATTTTAGTGATTGCCTACTGGTAACTGTTCAGCTCATTAAATGTATGATTGGCAGAGTAGTCTGAGATTCACTTTCTTTCACTATAAATAGTACAAATATTTAGAGGGAAAATGGTAATTCTGAAGATACTCAAAAAAATTTTGTGGCTATAGTATTAGCCAAAAAAAAGTGCAAAACCAAATTCGCTTAAGTCAGTTCACTCTGTGCCACAATTTATTTACTTCATAAACGTGTATTCTGTATTTATCTTAACACAGAGACTAAAAAAAGGTTGGGGTTAGATAAATCATGCCAACTTTAAAAGAAAACAAACTTTATCAAATGCTGATCATGAAAGCAGATATATTCCATTTACCTTTAGGCAATATGTATCAATTGTATTATTTTAGTACCTATATGATTAAAAAATAAACATTAATTACTAATGATGATATAAATACATAAAACTTTCACCCCTATGTTATAGGTTTTATTTAGTAATTTTGACCTCTAATGTTAATTTTGATTTTTCATAGCTAGCCTTGTATGCTAAGAAAGCTTTTGATATATTTAAAATGAAATTTGGAAATTTAAAATCTTGATTCACTTATCATAGTCCCTACTTGAGTCTTATTTGAATGTATTCCTGTAATTTCTATAATTTGATTTGATCAACTGTTCTCTTCTTCAACCTCATTATTCAAGAGCTTCTTAAATTGACATGTAATCACTACCCTAATCTGACTGGTAAGTGCAGAATCTTTTCACAGTGCTTTGCGTTTGATGAACACTTAGACACATTGTATGAATCACATTAAAAAACAAATATTGATCCTACTGTAAAAAACTTTTTTCTACAAAATTTTAGGAATGTTCTTAGCAGATATTCCTATTTGTTCTTACTACTGGTTTTCATATTGTTAAGTAAATTTTTAAAATTTATTTAAGGACATGTTCTAAATAATTTGTTTATGAATTTCAATATAATCTCCTTAACTAAAGGATCACTTCATTCTCTCATTCAGTCATTGGCTAAACACAAGTATTTTCTGGAAATGTACTTGTGAACTGGAGTTTGACACTTGCCATCTGCATCTACATGGATTGAATCATGAGTTGCTGTGGCTGAGTCCCTCAACACTCCCAGATCAGGAGTAAGGTTCTGAGAAAACTGGGGAAACTGGCAGAACAGGTCTTCAATAGTTAGATATTTTTAGAAAAAAAGAGTTTATGAGCCCAATTCTTCATATCTAGTAAAGCACTAAAATCCTTCATGGTGACGTGCTCCTGTGACTAGCAGTGACCTGTGAAAATGTGTGCTTGGTTGTTTATACCTCCTCTTTCACCAAAATCACATGCATACTAACATTATCTCCTACCTCTTCGGAGCATTTTTTTCAGAGCTGTCAGAAATGCTGCCTCCATGGTTGTAGTCCTCATTTTTCACCAAATAAAACTTAACTCTCAACTTTTAGACTGTGTATTTTTTAAGTTGACATACTGAAAAAGGAGACAAAAACAAGAGTTGGCAAAATGCATGGAATTAGTCCTTGCCTTCCCAAATTCTATTTGTTGAATATGTGAAATTAATTTAACCTATTTAAAGTATCCATTATCTGGAAAATAGTTTAGTTATAAGTCGTATTTGATATAATGCATATGAAGCACTAAGAACAGTGCTGTGCCATTAGAATAGAGCCCTCGTTATCCATTATCTGTCTCCTATAGTCCTACTACTGTTATTTCAAAACGTCTTCCTCTATATGTATTTATTCATATTTATTCCTGAGCGAAAGAGCTTAGGAGGGTACACTATAAGTATACTTTGATAATATTCCAGTTATTATTTTTACCAATGTGTGTATATATATATATATACATATATATATGTATTTTTTTTTCTTCTTAAGGCCACACATGGTATATGGAAGTTCCCAAGCTAGGAGTCAAATTAGATCTGCAGCCGCAGGCCTAAACCACAGCCACAGCAATGCCAGATCTGAGCTATGTCTGCGACCTACACTACAGTTCACAGCAATGTCAGATTGTTAACCCACTGAGTGAGGCCAGGGATTGAGTTATATCCTCATGGATACTATGCGAGTTCATTACCACTGAGCCACAGTGGCAACTCCCCAAGGTATAATGTATATATCTCCAGTTTGCTTTCTGGCATACAATTTTGAGTTTTGATAAATTCACATGTTTATATAACTGTCACATAATTAAGATACTAAACTACTGCATCATCCTCCAAAATTCTTCATGCCCCTTTGTAATCAATACTACCCCATCCAATTACAGTCCCTAAAAACACTATTATGTTTTCTGTCCCTATAGATTTGACATTGCCAGGATGCCACGTAAATAAAATATGTGTAGGCTTTAGAATCTTCTTTCATTTAGCAAAATCAATTTGAGATTAATCTGTGTTGTGCATAGCAATGGTTGTTACTTTTTATTACTGAACAGTATTTTCCTGTGTGGGTAAAACAATTTTTGTCCAATTACTAGTTGGAGGGCTTTAGGTTGTTTCCTCTCACTAATGATAATGAGTAAAGATGTTATACACATTTAATTGGATGGAACTAAGTTTGAATAGCTGTGATAGCAGTTTGGGAAAATCAAGGAAAATGAATGATTCATTCTGCTCTGGCATTTAATAATTCTGAGAAATTTCCAATTGGGGAG
>PVHT021183528.1:6013920-6037416 GCA_004024745.2 Catagonus wagneri
TGCGGGTTCGATCCCTGACCTTGCTCAGTGGGTTAACAATCCGGCATTGCCGTGAGCTGTGATGTACGTCGCAGACATGGCTCGGATCTGGCATTGCTGTGGCTGTGGTGTAGGCTGGCGGCTACAGCTCCGATCCGACCCCTAGCCCGAGAACCTCCATATGCTCCGGGTGCAGCCCTAAAAAGCAAAAATAAATAAATAAATAATAAAATTTAAAAAAAAATTGAAAAGGAACTGAATTATCTTTCTACACATTTTAATGAAGTAACTCATAACTACTGATTTTGTTAGGAGACATATGTTGATGAAAGTATCACCAAGCCATCAATCTCAAAGATCATTACCTACCGTCTTTCACAAGAAGTTTATGCCATATATATCAAATTTTTACATATAGCAGACAAAACTGATATTACTGCAATATCCATCAGTATTTATACTCACAATATGGACATAAATATCAATATTTATCAAATAATGACAATTAGATATCTGGATACCATTTTGTTTGTATTTCCTTCTATTATTAGATATTCTAAATAATCAGCTAATTATAAAAGAATAAATGGGACAGGCAAAAAGGCAAAAATATTATAGTTTTAAATTAAGGAAAATATAGTCATAATAATGCTATACACTAACAGAAAAGAAACAGCTGTTCGTGAATAGTATCATATTCAGCCACTGGATTTGGAAGGTAATGGGATTATGATATTAGATAGCTAGGACTTACACTCTGATGAAAGACATTTCAAAATTATTACCTCTGTTATAAAATTTCAAATTCTATTAGATTTCTATGGTTCAAGTTTTATAATAGGAAAAAATAATATGAACTGTAATATATTTTTGACTTTAGGAAAAGAAAAAGGTAGATATGGCACAGAATAAAAGTAACTTTCATATTTCTTTAGAGAAGCTGAACTTTATGAAACCCTGTGATATAAAAGACTTGATGATAAAGAACCCAGCTTTTATTAAAAGGAAGTAAAACTATTTCAAAGGTTTAGAACAATCCAAAAAATATTAAATTTGATTTGAGATTTTTTTCATTTCCTCCCTGTGGTACACTTTACCACTTTTGAATACCTGTTAGAGGTGAATTAAGGAGTCACTTTCTTTTCTTTTTTCCATTGATGAGGTTACTGTCTATAGCTTGGCCAAGTTCAAACTTTGCCACTGTCAGACAGGCAAAAATCAAGCACTAACAGAGCTCCTCCTCTTCTCAGTAAGGAGATGGATCAGGTAAGCAAGGGATCTCCCAAAAGCCTGTAGTGGTTGACATTATGCTTTTATTTCTCCCACAGAATTGGCAATTGAAACAGATTGAAAAAAAAAAGTCCTAAAACGGCAATATCAGCTTAAAATCTGTTTTAAATATCCTTTTCAATTCTATGAAGTATCATCATAAAGAACTAACTCTCACTTTGGCTTCCACAGAATACCCTTGCCTCCTTTTACCAAATTCTGTCTTTGCTATTTTTCTGCTTTCATTTGTGTCCTTTTTAAACTTGCAGCTAAAAGATCCTTGATTAAACCCTCAGGCTATAACCCACACAGATTCCAGCAGAGGCCATTGTTTCTGCGATGGCCATGTGCTAAACAGTCTTAGAAAATGAATCAACTAGGAAATTTAATCTCCAGCTTTGAGGCAGGAAGACTGAATGCTGTGACCCGTAATCAAAGCTTAGGCTAAGATTCAGGAAGAAAAAAACAGGTCTGAGTCCAAAGGGAAGAATTCTAGAGGATTTCATTTCTTTATTTTTTTTTTATTTTTTGTTTTTTAGGTTTTTGTTTTTTATTTAGGGTTGTACCTGTGGCATATGGAGGTTCCCAGGCTGTGGGTCCAATCAGAGCTACAGCTGCTGTCCTATGCCACAGCCACAGCAACGCAGGATCTGAGCTGCATCTGCATCTTCAGTCTATACCACAGCTCATGGCAACACTGGATCCTTAACCCACTGAGCGAGGCCAGGGAACAAACCCACATCCTCATGGATACTAGTCAGGTTTGTTAACTGCTAAATTACCACAGAAACTCCTTTTTTTATTTGTCTTTTAGGGCCACACAGTTGGCGTATGAAGGTTCCCAGGCTAGAGGTCCAACTGAAGCTGCAGCCGCTGACCTATACCACAGCCACAGCAATGCCAGATCCAGGCCATTTCTGCAACCTACATCACATGACAGGTCATTGCAATGCCAGATCCTTAACCCACTGAGGGAGACCAGGGATTGAACCTGTGTCCTCATGGATGCCAGCTGGGTTGGTTAACCGCTGAGCCATGATGGGAACTCCCAGGAACTCCTTCTAAAAGATTTCCAAAGCAAAGCCACTGCAACGCAGGATCCGAGCCGCATCTGCGACCTACACCACAGCTCACAGCAATGCCGATCCTTAACCCACTGAGCGAGGCCAGGGATTGAATCCGCAACCTCATGGTTCCTAGTAGGACTCGTTTCTGCTGAGCCACGGTGGAAACTCCCATGTATACATATATTTTTAAAGATTCTTAAAAGATATATGAAACAGCTTTAGAGAAAACGAATTTTGACCTTCACACTTTTCTTATAACCTTTTTGAAGTTTCAAACAACTTAGTATGTTATTTTTGTGATATTCTGTTTGCTGTGTTTTAAAGAAAAGCAGTGTTTGGTGTTGCATTTAACAGGATTTTTGATCAAGTCAATCTAAAGAATTCTCTAAAACTTTTGAGATAATTATAAAATCTTCTCTAATTTTATGTAGTTCCCACTTTATGGAAATTAATCAGATGATAATGAATAGGTAGATTTATGAATAATCTGTGTGCTTAGTTTTTCCCTGGGATATGTATCTTTGTAAAAAGGCATCTAATGATGTTTTCATATTTTTAATTCAATTCTGTGGTCTGACACCCACCGTTCTGTTTTAGAAAAATCAGCTAAGCTATCATTTTGAAACCTGATAAAAGTGAAATAACTTCAAACTGATTTGATTATATTTATTCACATTTCCTTTTTACCAAGTATCATATTAAATATTATATATGAATGTCTTCATTTGATATTCATGTTAAACTTATGAAATAGATACAACCAATATTTCTTTTTTATAGATGGGATAGCTGAGGTATTGGGTTGAAGTATTATATGCTGGTAATATCACTAAAAATGATCGGATTATATTTGAATCAAAATCTTTCTGGTTTTCTAACCTTGTGTTCTTAAATGCTTTTTAAAATACTGCTTCTTATAAGAGTGTTATAAGGATTAAATAAAATGAAAAATTATCTATAAATTTTGATAAGAATTTTCCACAATATCTAGTTGTATTGTTATTATTATTAAGGAATCAATTGTTAACTACATCCTTTAGAAAAATGAGAAGACTTTTATTATTATAATGGCATCTTTCTATAACTTTGCAAGGAATATAGAAAGTAAATTAAAAAAAAATTAATATATGTAGAGAGTCCATAGATAGCTGTAAGTCACTAGATAGTCTTTACAAATATTTGTAGGGTGTCTTCTCTGGGTTAGTGGCTATCTTTCATTTTGAGGTTATAATTGTAAAGAGAATGTATTATTGTCCTTGGATTCATGAAATCTGCTTTATATTCTGTGGTTGGCATATAGTCATGACCACAAATATCAGGCAAATAAAAAGAAATATTTAAATTAGAATATGTGAAAGTCAGTAGAGTCTATAAAGCAATGGAACACACATGACTTACTTAAATGTTTACATGTTTATTAAGCTAACACGAATAACAATAAATTCTTAACCAGGAAATAGAAAATATCTATCATCCTAGGTTTTCAGTATACAATCTTTGATCTGGTTGAAAAGAGTCTATGTTTTATAACAATCTGTTAAAATAAATTATACATAAATATGATATATATTATCTAGAAAAATAATTTACTCCATGTAAATATTATATAGTTTAAAAAGCCTCTATTTCACTGAAGAATACGTTTCAGTTTCATCTTGCAAAAATAATAGTTTATTTCAGTTTCTTTCAAAATATGGCATGCCCCAAAATCACTGTAACAGTTAAAATCAACTTTTGATAATAATATGTAAGAGAAAGTCATTATTTTGACACTGATTTTGCATTTAAGAATGTTAACTTATCTAATAAGAAATGTTTGATTTAAGAAGTTAAATAGAAGTTATATTGTTTAGCTCTCTGAACCAATTACATTTAGCCAGATTCATCAAGAAAAAAGAGGGCTCAAATCAATAAAAAATAGAAATGAATAAGAAGTTACAACAGACACCACAGAAAAACGAAAGATCATAAAACACTACTATGAGTAGCTATATGCCAATAAAATGGACAACCTAAAGGAAATGGACAAATTCTAGAAAAGTACAACCTTCCAAGGCTAAACCAAGAAGAAATAGAAAAGACTGGACCAATCACAAGTTCTGGTATTGAAATTTTGATTAAAAACTTCCAAAGAACAAAAGTTAGATAGTTTCAAGGCAAATTCTATCAAACATTTAGAGAAGAGTCAACTCCTATCCTGAAATTCTTTCAAAAAAAAAAAAAAACTGTGCAAGAAGGAGTACTCTCAAGCTCATTCTTTGACAGCAACAGTACCCTGATACCAAAACCAGACAAAGACACCACAAAAAGAAAGAATGTTACAAACCAGTATTATTGATGAATATGGATGAAAAAAATCCTCAACAAAATATTAGCAAAACAAATCCAAAAATACAATAAAAGGATCATACACCATGATCAAATGGGATTTATCCCAGGAATGTAAGAGTTTTTCAGTATTTTCCAATTAGTAAAAGTGGCATACCACATTACAAATGGAAGAATAAAAACCATGTGATTATCTCAGGAGGTGCATAAATAGGCTTTGACAAAATTCAGCACCGATTTTTGATAAAAATTCTACAGAAAGTGTGCATAGAAGGAACCTAA
This sequence comes from Catagonus wagneri, assembly GCA_004024745.2. Lineage (NCBI taxonomy): Eukaryota > Metazoa > Chordata > Mammalia > Artiodactyla > Tayassuidae > Catagonus > Catagonus wagneri. The sequence continues at coordinate 6,018,846 of PVHT021183528.1, forward strand.
CTCAATATGATAAAGGCCATATATTACGAACCAACAGCTAATGTCATTCTCAATGGTGAAAACCTAAAGCTGAAATCTTTTCCTGTAAGATGAGGAACAAGACAAGGATGTCCACTCTCACCACTTTTATTTAACATAGTTTTGGAAGTCCTAGTCATGGAAATCAGAGAAGAAAAAGACATAAAAATAATCTAAATTGTAGAAGGAGAAGTAAAGCTATAATTCTTTGCAGACATACTACCATCTGTATAAAATTTTAAAGATACTACCAAAAATCTACTAGAACTCATCAATGAATTTTGTAAATTTGCAGAATACAAATTAATACACAGACATCTTTTTCCTTTTTTTTTTTCTTTTTAAGGCTGTACCTGCCTTCCCAGGCTAGATGTCAAATCAGAGCCACAGCTGAGGGCTACACCATAGCCACAGCAATGTGGGATCTGAGCCACATCTGAAATTTATGCCTCAGTTTGTGGCGACACCAGATCATTAACCCACTGAGTAAGGCCAAGGATCAAACCCACATCCTCATGGATAACAGTCAGGTTCTCAAATTGCTGAGTACATGGGAAATCCTATACTCCAACAATGAAAGATAAGAAATAAAAGTTAAGGAAACAATCACATTTATTATCACATCAAAAATAATACAATACCTAGTAATAAACCTACCTAAAGAATAAAAAGACCTGTACTCTGCAAACTATGTAACAGTAATGAAGGAAATCAAAGATGGCACAAATAAATGGAAAGATAAACCATGATCTTGGATTGGAAGAATCAACACTGTCAAAATGAATATATGACCCAAGTCGATCTACCAATTCAGGGCAATACCTGTCAATGGTATTTTTCACTGAACTCAGACTTTATTTTTGGGCGGGGGGGGACAAAAAAGACCTCAAATATCCAAAACAATATTTTTTTTTTTTTTTAATGGGCATACCCACAACATGTGGAAGTTTCCATGCTAGGGGTCGTCCAAGCTGCATCTGGGACCTGTGCACCACCTACGATAGCAGCAGATCGTTTAACCCACTGTACCAGGAGAGGGGTTGATCTTGTACCTCTGCTATGAACTGGGCCACTGCAGTCAGATTCCTAAACCACTGCACCATAGCAGGAACTCTACCAAAGAAATCTTAAAAAAAAGAAAATGGAGCCGGAGGAATCAGACTCCCTGACTTCAGATTTTACTACAAAGCTTCAGTCATCCAAACAGTATGGTACTGGCACAAAAATAGAAATGTAGATCATATTTTGAGCATGGAAAACCCAGAAATAAACCCAGGAACCTATGATCAATTAATCTTTGACAAAGAAGGCAAGAGTACAGTAGAGAAAAGGCAGTCTCTTCAGTAAGTGCTGGGTAAACTGGACAATTACATGTAAAAGAATGAAATTAGGACACTCTCTGACACCATACACAAATATAAACTCATAATGGGAATTCTTGCTGTCGCTCAGAGGATTAAAGACCCGATGTCTCTGTGGGGATGGAGGTTTGATACCTGGCCTAACTTTTGTGTTAACGGTCTGGTGATGCTGCAGGCTGTGCTATAGGGCACAGATGCAGCTAAAGTCTGATGTTACTGTGGCTATGTCAGAGGCATCATATGGAGCTCTGATTCAACCCATAGCCCAAAAACTTCTATATGTCACTGGTGTGGCCATAAACAAGCAAATAAAAAAGCTCAAAATGAATTAAAGACCTCAATATAAGACACATAGACTATAAAGCTCTTAGAGGAAAACAAAGGCAAAACACTCTGTGACTTAAATTGCGGCAGTGTCTCTTTTAACGCACCTCAAAGAGTAATGAAAATAAAAACAATAAACAAATGGGACCTAATTAAGCTAAAAAGCTTTTGCACAAAGAAAGGAACAATAAACAAAAGACCACCCACAGAATGGGAGAAGATTTTGCAAAGGAAGCTACCAACAGGGAATTAATATCTGACCATCTCATATAACTTTATAGCAAAAAACAAAACAAAAAAAATTTAAAAATGGCCAGATGATATAAACAGCCATTTCACCAAAGACAGACAGATGGCCCCAAAACACATAAAAAGATGAACAATGTTGCTAATTATTAGCCAAATGAAAACCAAAACTACAATGAGATATCACCTCCCACCAGTCAGAATGGCCATCATCAAAATGTCTGTCGGGTTCAATACCTGGCCTTGCTCAGTGGGTCAAGGATCCTGTGTTGTTGTGAGCTGTGGTTTAGTTTGCAGACGCGGCTCTGATCCTGCTTTGCTGTGGCTGTGGCGTAGGCCAGCAGCTACAGCTTCCATTAGACCCCTAGCCTGGGAACCTCCATATGCCGTGGGTGCGGCCATGAGAAGAAAAAGACAAAAAAAAAAAAAATCTACCAACAATAAATGCTGGAGAGGGTGTAGAGAAAGGGAACCCTCCTACACTGTTTGTAGGAATGGAAATTGCTTCAACCAGTATGAACACCGTATGGAGGTACCTCAGAAAATTAAATATAGAATTACCACATGATTCAGCAGTACCACTCCTGGGCATATATCTGGACAAAACTTTCATACAAAAAGATCCATGCACCCCTATGTTTACTGCAGTACTATTTACAATAGCCAAGACAAGGAAATACCCTAAATGTCCATTGAGAGAGGAACTGATAAAGAAGGTGTAGTACTATACACAATGGAATGTTATTCAGCCTTGAAAAAGAATGATGTAATACCATTTGCAGCAACATGGATGGACCTAGAAATTATTATATAAGTAAAGTAGGCCAAAGACAAATATCTTAGGAGATTGCTAACATGTTGAATCTAAAAAAATGATACAAAAATTTCTGTTCTTACAAAATATAAACAGACTCAAAGATTTTTAAGCCAAATATGTGGTTACTAAAGGGGAAATGTGGGTGGGGAAGTGATAAATTGGAAGGTTGATATATGCACACTACTATTGACATATGCACATTACTATATATAGGATGGATGAGCAAGGACCTAGTATATAGCACGGGGTAATCTACTCAAGATTTTATAATAACCTATCTGGGAAAACCATCTAAAAAAGAATGGATGCATGTATATGTATTATTGATATACTTTGTATATGCCTTTATTAACATACCTTTGTAAGCCAACTATACTCTGATAAAATTTACATAAAAAAGAAATAGAGATGATAGGAATGAGAAAAATGAAGAAAGTAAGTTTAAGCAGTTTTTCATAGTGTATTGAAGAGGACATGAACATAGAAAATTTATCTTATATGTAGTTGGTTTGGTACAGGTACAACAGCAAACAGATAAATCAATGAAATAGAAAGTCCAGAAAGACCAACAAAAACGTAGCCACATTATTTTGTTTTGTTCTTGCTCATGCTTATCAAATTGTGATCTACCTATAGATTAAAAGCAGTAAAACTCACTCTTTTTAGTGTACACTCTTGGTTTTCACAAGCATATGACATCTAATAACCAAAACAGAAATCAAGATATATTTCATCACCCACAAAAATAAACTGATATCTATCTATAGCCAATTCTCTACCTAGGCCCTAGTCTCTGGAAAACAAAATCTGTTTTTAATCTCTGTAATTTTGACTGTTTTAAAATTTCTTATAAATAAAACTACATAGCATGTAGCTTTGTGAGTTTGGATTCTTTCATTTAGCATGTTTTTTTTTTGAGATTCATTCATGCTGTTGCATGTATTGGTATTATAATACCTTTTTATTGCTAACTAAAGTTTCCTTGTAAGAATGTACTACTGTTTATCCATTCACTAGGTGAATAAAATTTAATTATTTTTTACTTTTATAAATTATGTATGACTCTGTCATTATTAGTATACATGTTTTAATGTGAACTTAAGTTTTGATATATCTTCAATCAATAAATAGGATCAAGATCAGTAATTATGTTTAATTTAAACTGATAAGAAAGGATGAAATAAAATCCAAACAAACCAAATAGCTAGCCAGAAAATGTAAAAAAGCCTCACAAACCAATGTGAGTGAGAAAGCCAATTTTCTAAAAAGGACAAATGATTGGCATATAATCTTCAAAAAATATATATGAAGAGTTCTTGCTGTGGCGCAGTGGTTTAAGGATCTGCTTTTGTACCAGTGGTGGCTCAGATTTGATTCCTGGCCCAGGAAATTCCATTTGCTGTAGATGCGTGGGTGTGACCATTAAAAAAAATGTATATATATATTTGAAAAATAAGCACATGTATAAGTGATCGACATCATTAATCACTAGAGAAAAACAAAGTAAAATAATAAAATATCTAAGAAAATCTGGCAAAATGTGCAAAATCTATGTTTGATTATTAAGGACATACAGCAGGCAATTTATGGCTAGAAGCTCAAAATTCTAAAGTTGTAAATTCTTCTCAAGTTAATCAATAGTTTTAGCACAGTTTTATCAGTATACCTACAATTTGTTCTAAGTACTATAATATAAATATTAAATATGATTCAATGTTAGGTAAAGTGCATGTGACAGAGGACAACAGTTTGGAGGAACTGCCCTACTACATATCGACTCATTAAAATATTGTAGAAACACAGACATTGTAGATTCTCACAGAGATCACAGATTTACCAATTTAATAGAACAGAAAAGAAACCAAAGAGGAATTAATATTTATGAAAACTTCATTTATAACAAATTATTACTATTAAACTATGACTGCTATGTAGTCCTTAAGAAAGTCTGGAAAATGATACACGCTATTTCTCTTTAATCCTGTTGTCCACCATCTTGTCACATAACCAAATCTAGTTACAAAAAGGTTTGGTAGTCATACTCTCAGTTAAATACTAGCATTATACAGAGGTCAAAATAGAAACAGAGGGAAATCCAGCAATTTCTGTCATCATTACCATAAATTAGTTGTAGATGTAGGACTGAAATATAAAAGGAAAGAAAAGCAAGACACAGTGTTTTAATTTTTGTAAAACATAATAAATTATTTTAACTGTTTAACAATCAGAATTTTTAAATATATCATTTATATATTTTACACTAAAAACCAGTATTTTTTCTTTTTAAAAAATTTATTGTAGTTGATTTACAATATTCTGTCAATTTATGCTGTACAGTACAGCGACCCAGTTGTACATATCTATACATTATTTTTTTCATATTGTCTTCTATCATGTCACAAGACACTGGATATGGTTCCCTGTGTTATACAGCAGGACCTCATTTCTTATCCATTCTAAATAAATAATTTGCATCTACCAACCCCAAATTCCCTTTCCATCCTACTTGCTCCTCCTCTCCCTTGGCAACCACAAAGTCTGTTCTTCATAATTTTTTTTTTATATCCACTTTTGCGTGGTTTACAAAAGTTATATGGCTTCATTGTTCTTTGCTTCTAAGAAGTGAATATGTGTACAGATACTTATAATTATTTTATTATTCTCAGTATCTTGAATTTATCAAATTTAATACTATGTCCATATTTCAATTTATTTCTGTATTTTACTTTTGGTATTTATTCTTTAAAACAGGCAAATACTTATGTAAATGTGGTCTTTCCTTTCATATTTTTGAGTAAAAGCTTTATTTTGAACATGCCATTCTCAAAATAATATCACTGTGCAAAGCCAGTTAAATGTCAAATTATTCTTTTAAATAATGAATGAAAATATTATGAGTTCTCAATATGTCACATTCCTGCCATAAAATACATTATGTAAATCCGTGTTATTTTATCTGTTTAACAAATATCGTACAGGTTGATTGTAGAAAATTCGCACTGAAGAGCTGCCCTTGCTATTATCATAGTTGACATTATGACAGCAGTGTTATTTTATTGCCTTATTTTCAAAAAACAATTAGGCTAGAAAGTCATATAAATTGTCAGAGTTTTAGAATGGCATGCGAATGTAAAAATTATCTTATTTAGTAACCTGAACCAAGAAATATTTCTAAGCATAAAAATAGTGAAGAAAATGTAAATTATGTTGGTAGCAAATACATGACACTTACTCCCTTCGAGGCAATGTGCTAAGTAGTTTATTACGTATCAGCTCATTTAACACCCTTCATATGGTAAGAAAATTAAAATCTCCTATTTATGATAAAGCATAGAAAATATAAGTAATTTTACCACTTCTGCAGCTGATAATAATGGAAAGGATGAATAAGTTTGTAACACAGTTGTGTCATCTTTTAGACAACAAAGTATCAGAAAAAATGTGAAATAGACATAAATTGGGGAAATGGTTCCAATATTATACAGTAAAACAAAAGTATGTGTGTGTGTCTGTGTCTGTGTATGTGTACCTGCAATAAAACTTCCCTTCTGAACATATATCATTAAGAGTGTGAAAAGGAGGCAATGGTTGGGAAAGCAATTGAAAACTATGGTACAAACAAGTATTATATAAACAATTCTAACACAAATGTTAAAAGTTGGAAAGAGATGTAAACAGTCAATTCTCAAAGAAATAGAGATAAAATCAGGTTAAAAAAAGTGAACATTTTAATATTACCATTGATGAAGGAAATATAATTGAAATATATGTAGATTTATGTTAAATGTAAAATTGAGGATTAAAGAAAAATATAAACAGGAATTCCTCCTGTGGCTCAGCTGTGGCACAGGTCACAGCTGAGGCTCACATTCAGTCCCTGGCCCAAGAACTTCGTATGCTGTGGGTGCAGCCAAAACGATGAAATTAAAAAAGAAGAAAACATACAGTATGAGCAGGAACTGTTGAAGATTTACAACTTTACATAGTACTAGAATAAAATTTTCTTACAAACATCTTGGAAATATATATCTTGTATTGACTCTTTTACCTTTTTGGAACCTAATATTTAGATATACACTAAATATGTGAAAACAAAAGATTTATAAATTTTAAATTATAATATTTAATAATATAAAATCTAAATATTCAAAAATTAGGTTATGAATAAATATATTAAGCTCCGTCTAAACAATTGATAGTTTTTAAAATATTTTACTTTACCTTTAATAATTTGTGAAAAATTTTAAAGCACGCTGGTATAAAAAGAGACAAATGGACTGGTAATTAAATAGCCAAAAAGTAGAAATGGCTCACTATCATTTTCTGATTCATAAATAAATAAATAATAGGTGGACATATGGATACAGATAGAAAAATATATAGGTCATGATGGTAACAGATCAGTCAATTGATAGATCAGTAGACAGATTTTTGCTAACATTTTTCTTTAAATCTTGAACTTCCACGATTGCTATTGAATACAAAATATGGCTTAATTATCAGAGGCACTGTGAAGATTCTAGAACTAAAATGCAAAATATGTCCAAAAGAAAACGCTAGTTGTGCAAATATAAAATATACTCTTGAGAGTCCCCTTTGTGGCTCAGTGGAAATGAATCTGATTAGCATCCTTGAGGACTCAAATTCATTCCCCGGCCTTGCTCAGTGTGTTGCTGGGCTGTGGCGTAGGCCAGCAGCTACAGCTCCGATTCAGCCGCTAGCCTGGGAACTTCCATATGCTGCGGGCCCTAGGGTGTGGCCCTAAACAGAAATTAATTAATTAATTAATTAAAATAAACAACCAGGAGATGTAGGGAATCAATAAATCAATTAATTAAAAAATACTCTCCAAGGAAAATGCAAATTTCCTAGAAAATAACTGGAGACACCTACTATTAAATATCTGATCCTGAAATTTATAGACTGAAAACTCTCTAATATCAGTGCTTAGTAATTTTCTATAAATCCTTTCATGCATTTCTGGAGATGCCTATTTACGTATCTCTATCATGCACTTTATTGTATATCTCATTAAAGTATGTATATTAGTACATGTAAATATGTGAGTATGTGTATGTCCCTGTAATGCGTATGTCCTACGTTGGCTCATTTTTTCTAAATTCATAGTCCCCATATTAGAGACCTCATTAAGAGTGTTTGATACTATTTTTCACATAATATTGAACTTAAATTATCATGATGTCTTGTATATTTCAATATGTCTTTTATCTGTATTTGTGGAATTTCTCTTGGTTTGCAGCCAGCTTTACCAATGATTACAAATATCTAGTGTTCCTTTTCTTCCAATGCAGAAGGAAAACTTCCCAGCCACCTTAAAATTAGTTGGGGCCAGTTGATTTCAAGGATATATGTTGGAAATAATGTGTATCTTTATCAGTATAAAACTTTGAAAAGTACCTGTGGGATACTAGAGTTTCTTTATCCCTCTTCTATTATAAACATAGAGGCCTTATGGTTGAACATAGGTAGCTAAACCATTATCCATACAAAATGCACAATAAGTAATGATATGGGATTGATTATTTTCTTTGCCATCTCTCCTAGAACAGCGTGGTCATTTTAAATTATTTTTTATGACCTGCATAATAGTAGGTAAAGCTCTGTCAAAATTCTTTTAGGAAGCGCTGTCAAAATTGTTTCAAGAATATCCCATGCATTTCCCTTTCTTTTCTCTTCCGCAGTTATCTATCTTAGTGAAATGCTTATTCGCTTTCCAGTGGTGTCCTTACCATTCAGTCCTTCCTTTATCCACTGTTAAAATGAACTTTGTAGGCAATGATGTTAAAGTGTTTGTCCCATGCTCTTAACTTGTTTATGGTTCCTTATTAACTGGTATATAATCCAAATCCACAAGTATTCATGATCTTCTCAATATGACCCTAGTTTACATTTTAATTCTTATAACATTAGCCTACTCCCTCCATGCCTGGCCATCATAATGTTTATTATAACCACACAAGAAATGTTTCATATTCTTCAAGATTGCTTTCACTAATAAAACTTCAAAACTTGCCATAATTTTACCCAAGATGCTCGTCTCTCTGCTTTACCTGTTATAATTCTCATATTCAATTAAATGTCACCACATTTGTTAACTTTCCAAGCCCCCTTTCACTCCAAAAATCAGTTTAAAGAATGTGCCTGGTAGTCTATATATTTAAGAAGTGTACATAATCAAAAGGAGAGCAAAAAATAAGACTCCATTTTTAGTTTACTTTGAAAGGTAAAAATTCTGAATTATTTTAAATAATATAATAGAGTACTGAGACAAATTAATTTTAGTATAAATGCAATATGTAGAAAAGTATAAAGTGAAGAAATGGTAACAAAAATAAAGACTTAACAGACTTTCTATAGTAGGATAAGATAAACTTGTATTTATTATAAGGGGGAGTGTTACAACTTCAAATATTTTATCAAAAAATAAATTAAACATTGAAAATTTAAGAATACAATTAATTTGCTCTCAGGGAATTTTTTTTTTTTTAATAGGATCTTCTTGGCACAAAATGCATGGCAGACTTCAGTCTATTTTTTTTTTTTTTTAATGGCTGCACCTTCAACATTATGGGCCAAGGGATTGAACCTGCACCTCCTCAGTGACCTGAGCAGCTGCAGTTGGATTTTCTCTGTGCTACAGCAGGAAGTCCAGGAACATATATTTAATGAAAAATATTTCATATAATATAAGCCTCTTTTAATGAGAGGAATAAGTTTTCATGCTTAAAAGCATCCTTACCACACTAAAAGCTGACAGATTAAGTGAATATAAATGTTTCACTTGTCTTAACAGTCATTTCAGATCATGTGTTCCTAGGATATTGTTTGTTATAATATGTGGGTTGGAATGAAATATAAAATAATTTGTATATAAGTACAAATAAAATTTGATATAAGTACAAGTTTAGAAGTTAATTAGTAACTATAGCAACCTGTTGTTTTGTTTGTTTGTTTTCTAAGAACCACTTTTCATATCTAGTTGCGCCATAACACTGTAAAGGAGCCTAAGTAGCTACTTAAAGTAGCTTTACTTTTACAACTCTATTTCAGAAGTCCTTTTTAGCTATTTTATCAGTCCTTGTAGGCTTTGTAATATTTTCAAAGAAAAAACAACAAAAACAACTTTGGATTCAGTTTCAGGAAATTGCCTGTTCTTAAAAGAATGCAGACCTTTGTATCTGCTCTATAAAAAAGAGACAATTATTTTTGATATAATAAACTGCCTACAAAATTGATTGTAGACTTATATTGTTGCAAGAAAATAATATACTTCTGGGCATTTCATCCAAAATAGTAAAAAGAAAGTTTATGGAAAAGTTTTCCAAAAAAGAAAATGCATTAACAGCTTGTATTTCTCACAGGCATGGTCAATGACACTCTAAAGAGTATTGCTTTGTAGTCTTTGTCATAATGTTTGGACAGTGGTGATAATAGCTCAGTTGTTTGGAGGAAAACTTGTTCCCATTGAACACGTTTACTTCAGTGAAATAGATGAAGATAATTGTTATGTAGCATAGAATATCACTTTTTTATTCCAATTTATTGATCCAAGGTAATTCCATAATTAATGCATATTTTTAGCTTATCAAAATTTTAAAGAAGGGGATAAGTGACTAGAAGGGAATGCTAAGTTTTTTAATTTTTTTTTTCTTTTCAGGGCCTTTCCTGTGGCATGTAGAAGTTCCCAGCCTTTAAATCAGATCTACAGCTGCAGGCCTTAGGCACTGCAACATGGACCCTGAGAGGTGTCTGCAACCTACAGCACAGCTCATGGCAACGCCAGATCCCCAACCTACTGAGCAAGGCCAGAAATCGAACATGAATCCACATGGATACTTGTCGGGTTCATTTCTGCTGAGTCACAAAAGGAACTCCCAAAATGCTAACACTTTGAAAGCCATTCCCTCTATTTATTTCACATGCCTAAAGTTATATAAAAATATATTCTTGATTTACAACTAATTTCAGTCACAGGCACCTGTGTGTCATAAGTTGAACTAATAAGAAGAACGTATACATGCCATTAAACTGGTATGTGAAAATGAGATATTAGAAAAAATATGATGTTTTAATTCTACATTGATATTTAATTACTCTATAAGAAATTAAAAGTTAGAAATGTCATGCATATTTTATTTTCAACACAGATATTTCTATGTACTTTTTTCCCACTACTGCAAACTATAAATATTCATTTCTACTAGGAAAATAATGGTGTTTGTTATTTCCATGGGCAAAACCATATGCTGAATGGTATCTAGGGAACAAAGAAATAAAGGCAGTACTTTCACAGTAGTCTAGGCCTGTACTCTCTTTTCTGAAATAATGTGATTGCATACTACTTTCTTTAGTTTCATGATCTTTAGTACATTACTAAAAACCTTCAACGGTGAACCACCACTTTATCTTCCATTCTCATGGCCTGTAATCACTCCATGCAACAAACATTCAATCATAGTTTTTGAAATAAATTATTTACCTAAACCAAGAAGTGTTGAGCATCTACTATATATAGCATGGCTGGGAGTACAAAGTAAATAAGACATCCTTTTCCATTTCTGAGACCTATCTAATATGCAGAGAGACATCTACTCCAATTAAAATGATTTTTTATAAAATTATGTGTTATAATGAAATTGTATTTTAGAACTCAGTAGGAGTGCAAAAAAATAACAAAACAAAAAACAGTGCCCTTAAACTAATCGTGGGAGTTTATGCAATACTTTATAGAAGATATGGAATTTAAACTGAGACTTGAAGTAGATGTGGAAATTTATGAGGTATATGAACAGCTAGTATATATTGAGGAGGGATTCACATGAAGAGAAGATGCTTATAAAATGACTTGATAGTATCAAAAAAATCCCATATTTCTCAAATTGCTGGGGCATGCACTGCTTGTGAGGGTACATATAAGGGTTAGTTTGGATATGATGATTAAAACAAATACATCTATTATTCATGCATTAAACTGTATATTCATAAAGACTAATACCATTGACTTTTACTCTTCTCTGACCAACTCATTCCTATCTCAAGGACGTTGCGTATATATTCTACATCTGAACTGTTCTTATATCAGATTGTCACATCTGGCTGCTTGTCAACAGCATTCAGGTTTCTCATGCTACATGTCCTCTAGCTTCCTACTGACAACCTTTTATATGATATCAATCTTTTATGTTTTCTTGAGTCTCTTAAACAATATATATTGTTCATTTATTTTTGTATTGTTCATTTATTTGTGATTATGTCCTTTACTCTGTAAAATATATGCTTAGTGTCAGGAGGTGGCTGTTTTACCTCATTGTCTCCAGTACTTGTCATATACATTAGGCATTTAAAAGTTACCATTGAATGTATCTTAAACAAAATACAGTCAGTATTTTCAGTTGAATATTTAAGGCCAATATAAGGACAAATAAACTGTTCTTTATTCTAATGATAATACATTTAAAACATGACACATGCCATTTTTAATTATTTTAAAAGTATCTTTAGTTCCTAAAGTAGCATAAAAGGGCTTAAACTAGTGAGTTACTCTACTAAAATTAATGATATATTATAAAATGTAATAAAAATTATATGAACTGATTACTGGATTTATGTGTCCTGTTTTCAAATATTTTAGCTAATTTTCAGTGCAAAATTAAAACACAACCCTAACAAGCTTTTAATTTTCACGCATGTATTGATATTTTTATTTCATCGTGTATAAGTAGTCACGTCTGATACTATTTTATATGTAAATCATTATAATCAGGCCACTACAATTCAGAACAAAAATATATTATCTTCTTTATGCTGCTTTAAATAATAAAATCAGAGGAAAACATTTATTCCATGTATGTTCATTTATATCCAAATGTCAGATAAATTTGTAAGAATAAACTTTTAACATATGCTTTGAAATATCAAAACTGATAATTAAAAAAAATCTCTGAGGTTAACTTATTTAGGAACAGTGTGAATACTACAAATTCAAAACAGAATTTTTTCGAAATTCAAAAAAGAAACAAGGTGAATATGATGTTGGTGATAAGTGAGTAATGTATACTTAGCATTGTCCTGAAAACTGATTTTTTTTACAATAAACTTTTTGTGGAACATTTTTTCTGTCCAGGTGCAGTGAGGGATTTGAACAGTTAAAAAAAATCAGAATTCCAAATATTTCTACTGAAAAACTCAGTACAGTTCAAATGATTTTACATGCTTATAATTGGAAAATTTGTAACAGAAAGATGAAGTTTTTTTAATCATAAACTCCTCTTTTATTCAGCATGCACTAATATGTATAATCTAATATGATAGACGTTTATTATAAACAAATCTGCTTTTACTTTCATATATCTCACTACAGGGCTTTGAATTTATAAAATCTGGGTTCTAGGCAGGATCATGAAATGATCTTATTGATTCCTCTGCCTTAGAACAATGTTCACTTAAGTTGATTCCAAGAAAGGAGAAAATTGTTATTACATATGTACTTACTGATATTGGCCTTTATTAGCCCCATCTCACTTTGTCATTTTGAATTATAAACACAATCTTTTGCCGACCGTTTCTTACGGTCCTTCTATTTTTTCTGTTTAGGAAATCCAGTTTTACTCTTTTTTGCAGAAATATTGATAAAAGCAATGAACTCAACAGTTTCTCTTCTTTTAACTCAAGTTGTCACTACCATTTTTCACACATATCATAACAACTATAGTCATCATGATTCAACATTACTGTCCTATTGTGCTAGTTACAAAGCTGTTCACAGAGGAAATTGTAGATTATTAGGATCGTAATTAGTGTTTAGATATGTAGAATAGTGTATCCTTTTTTTTCCAAATTGATTGAAGAGGCATTTTGTAATTAAATTAGAATAGTCACAATATTTCTTTAGCGATGTCATTTTGTTTAGATAATTTTAAAGGTTTTTATAATTAAAAGTAGACAAAACTTTAACAAAGTATACCTATTATTCTTACAAGTCCTAGAACAAAATATTGCTTAGCATATAGTTTTAAGTCAATTAAATGAGTATTTATAATGTGTATGTAATTTCCCAATATTTGTTATAATAAACCATAATAACTGTAAGTATTAATAGCATAATCAGTTAATATAAAATGATTAAACTAATAAGAATTATTTTCTCTTAAAATCTGTAGAGCCCTGGGATTCAGGTTTGGTCCCCAGCCCAAGACTGGGTTAAGGATCTGGCCTTAACACACTTGCAGTGTAGGTACAACTATGGTTCGAATTTGATCCCTTGCTTGGGAACACTGTATGCTGTGGGGTGCCAAAAAAGAAAACAAAAACAACAAAAGAAATGAGAACATTAAATGGAAGGAAAGGGAGTTCCCATTGTGGCTGAGCGGAAATGAACTCAACTAAAATCCATGAGGATTCAGGTCCAATCCCTGGCCTTACTCAGTGGGTTAAGGATCCAGTGTTGCCTCAAGCTGTGGTGTAGGTCGCAGTCACAGCTTGGATCTGGTGTTGCTGTGGCTGTGGGTTAGGCCAGCCGCTGTAGCTTCAGTTCAACCCCTAGCCTGGGAACCTCCATATACTGCGGGTGCAGCCCTAAAAAGATGAAAAAAAAATAATGGGAGAATATAAAAATATAGGAATAACAAACAAATTATAATTTTGAGTTCATTGTTTTCTGACTGAGAAAATTATCAGTGTATCTAATGTACGACAATGTATAAATGTATAACAAAATATGAGAATTTTCATCAAATTATTTCTGATTTGAAATAAAACAATAGTACTAAATAATGGTTTTGGGCACAGCAGGGTAAGGATCAGGTGTTTTGACTTCTGTGGCTCAGGTCACTGCTATGGTGTGTGTTTAACCTCTAGCCTGGAAATTTCTACATGCTGCAGGCGAGGCCATTTTTTTTTTTTTTTTTTTTTTTTTTACTGCTGCTTAGTGAGATTTGTTTTGAGTCTATCTCTGAAATAATCATGTGGATTCACATGGATTTTGTTTCTGGGAAACTGTTAGCTAATTTAATTATGGAATGGAAAATTGTTCATGAAGTCAAGAGAAAACTAAGACATTAAATGTTTTATATTGACCCCAGTGGAAGAACGAAATTTAGTCTAGTAAAGAATTTTAAGGCAGACTGTGAACATGTTGCATTTTATTTTTTTTTTCAATATTGAAAGCATAGAAAATCAACTTTAAGCTATTAAAAACCATTTTAAGCAGTAAGCAGGTGATGAAGGGCATATAGATATTTGCACCTTTAAAATTATCTCTATCATTAGCTTGATATACCTAAGAAAAACAAGTATAGACTAGCTATGAAATCCTTGGTTAAATATTTTCCTTAACTTTTTCTAATGGAAAAATATTTTTCCCTGACATGTGTTTTGTCTTAATTCATTGATGTTTATGAAAGAGATACCGACTGAATGTAATAGAAGTATAAACTGTGCACACATAGCCCAGTCTAGAAATGTCAAATAAGCTTCTTTAGAAGCCATATCTGAGACATATCTCAATTTACAAATATCTATAGTAGTTAGCTAAGTAAAGATGAAGATTGAAGCTAAGTGTGCTCCAGAATGGAAGAAAAAAAGGACTAACAGTCTTTGATAGGCATTGATAGTAATTACAAGTAACTTATTTTTTCCCGGCTTTGTTGAAGTATAATTGGTATAAAACTAGGTATATTTAAAGTTTGCAATATAATAATTTGATACACACATACATTATGGAATTATTACCACAGTCAAGTTAATGCATTTATCTGTGTGTGTGTGTTGTGATAATGCTTAATAACATCTAATAACATATATATATAACATGCATATTATATATAACATATATTAATATATAACAGATATGATAAACCTTTATTCATCCGTTCATTCAAGAACATCGTTTAGTTTGCTTCTTTGACTGTTGTGAATAATACTACAGTGACATAGGAGTGTACATATCTCTTTGAAATGGTATATGTTAATTCCTTTGGATAAATCCCACAAGTGGGATTGCTATGGCATGGTATGGAATGGTAGTTCTAGTTTAAAATTTTTAAAGATCTTGTCTATAATGGCTGTAGCAGTTTACATTCCCAAAAGTGTATAAGGGTTGTTTTTTTTCACACCCTCACTAACATTTATTTCTTGTCTTTTAGAGAATAGACATACTAACGTGAATATCTCATTGTGGTTTTGATTTGCATTTCCCTGATGATTAGTGTTATTGAGCTCATTTTCATGTACGTATTTGCTATTTGAATGCTATTTAGAGAACTTGCTGTTCAGGTCCTTTGTCCATTTTTAAATTTAATTATTTGTGGGTTTCTTTCTTTGCTATTGAGTTGTATACATTTTTATATATTTTAATATGTAATATAAATTGTATAAGCGCCTATATATCTTAAAAATCATAATATATATGATTTGAAAATATTTTTACCATTATGTAGGTTGCCTTTTCATTTTATTGATTGTTTCCTTTGCTCTGCAGAAGATTTTTAGTTTGGTAAAGTCCTGTTTGTTTATTTCTGCTTTGGTTGCTTGTATTTTTGGAGTCATATAGAAAAAAATAAATTTCCGAGATCAATTTTAAGGGGATTTTTCATTATTTTTCTCTAGGATTTTTAAAATTTTGGGTATTATGTATAACTCTTAATCCATTTCATGTTAACTTTTATGAATGGTATAAGGATCCATTTTTGTTCTTCTGCATGTGGATACCCAGTTTTCTCATCACATTTATTGAAGAGACTGTCCTTTCCTCATTATGTGTTCTTGACACTATTATCAAAGATTAGTTGAGTTTGTATGTGTGGGATTATTTCTAGTTTGGTATTCTGTTCTCTTGGTCTCTGTATCTGTTTTTATGCCAGCACCATATTGTTTTGATTACTATAGCTCTATATTATAATTTGAGATCAGAAAGTGTGATGTCTCCAGCTTTTTTCCTTCTTTCACAAGATAACTTTGGCATTCAGGGTCTTTTGTGGTTTGATATGAATTTTAGAATTGCTTTTGCCCCCCTATTTCTGTGAAAAATGCCATTGACATTGATAGGGCTTCCACTGAACTGAATCTATAAGTTTCTTTGGGTACTATGGACATTTTAGGAATATTTTTTCTTCCAATCCAGTATTGTGGTATGCCTTTGCATTTATGAGTGTCTTCTACAATTCCTTTCATTAATATCTCATAGTTTTCAATATACATCTCCTTGTTTAAATTTATTTATATGTGTCGTATTTCTTTTGATGTTGTAAATAAGTTTGTGATTTAGACTTATGAGTCGTTAGTATAAGAAGAGAGGAGGTAAGAAATTATATAGTAGATGTAGAAGGTCTCTGTCAGAGAAGTACCTTCATTACCAAATGGATTCCTTTGATACTGAATGAAGCAGAAACACTGAAGAGTTTTAACAAAGTTCAATGATAATTATGTTTATATTATATTCCAAACTGGATATAGTATGGAATGAAATCATGTGCGAAAGTGTTAAAAAGGATTATTCAGGAGCTTGGATGATCAATTAAAGGCTCGCATGCTAATGCTAGTAAGAGCAGATTTAAGGCAGCTAATTTGGAAACAGACTGGAAAAGTTTAGTTGGATTACAGTGTAATGAGGTGTAAAAATAATTTTACAAAAAGAGGTCACCATCAGTTAGCTGTATTTCTTAAGAGGGATCAGTAGTCATTTTTAACTCCCAGGTTTCTAGATTGGCAAAAGTGTGAACTGTATTTTCCCCATTCCCTCTTCCCAATGCTATGTTGGCCTTAATTTAATTTGTTCATTTTAGAAGTGAATTAAAATATGGAATGTGAAATGGAAGGTGTAGTAGGCAAATGGAACATAGGTCCGAAGTTTAGAAAAGGAATTAGACTAGGGACATAGAATTGTGAGACAGTCACCGGCAGGAGGTTGAATACAAGGGCTCTAATGAATTATCCCATGACCAGATTGAAAGAAATAAAGAAAAAAGGAATAATGTCAGCAGGCCTCAAGTTTAAGAAACTAGTGAAGGAGAATAAATCATAAAAGAAGAAAATAGATAGCAACTAGAATGGCAGGGGCACCTCCTCATAAAAATAATTTGAAAATCAAAGTAAAATTATAATGAGAAATAAGGAATCGGTAGAATAGACTGGAAGTCAATGAAATGATAACTGCAAAGCTATTTGTTTAATACAGAGGGGAATGTTAATCATGTTGGAAAAACTAAGTTCTTTAGTTATATGAATGAAAAAATGCATGCAGATAACAGAAATGGAAACAGTTACTTTGGGCTATTTTTGCATAGAGAATGTCCGAAAGTAGTACTTGAACATAAGTTACTGGAATTTGACAATAGGATGAATGTAAATACTAACATACTGGGGTAGGGAGCAGGATTTCATAATGCGGCTTCTAGTACACTGTCAAACTGTATACTGAAAGTGATGGGAAATCTAAATAGTAATCATGGTAATCTAAATAGACTGCTGAAAATTTCAAATAATTATTATAGAAAATTATAGATGATGATACATAGGGGCAACATAAATTTTTCCTAGGCAGCTCTAAGGCTCATCTTGAAGGGAAAAATATGCATGTAGGAGAAAAATGGAACTAATATGCAAGGCTGAATTTATTTTCTTATTTTTTTATTCCACGATTTCTTGGCATCCTGCCTGCACATTCTGAAAAGTCATAGAGAAACAGTAATTTAGTAAAGGAGGTATGCTGTATATGTATGTAGGCAGGAGCTGGAATAAAATAATCTGCTCTTTATAACATCTGTCCAACTAAAATATCAGGTTTTTC
>PVHT021183528.1:6047176-6082042 GCA_004024745.2 Catagonus wagneri
AAAAAAAAAAAAAAAAAAAAAAGGAAAAAAAATATGCAGTGCATCTGAACCAAGATGATGTTATCTATTTCTTTCAGTTCTTCGAGAACTACCAGTCTAGAATTTAAGTCCTAATTATCCTAGCTATACATGGAATGTCTTTCAGTGCCAGAAAGTAAGAAAGTGCTTAAAAGAAAAAAAAAAAAAAGAAAGGGAGAGAGAGAGACCATTAAAGCACATGGCCAAAGCTGAAACAATTTGTGTAAGAAAATAAAAAATATTAATATTGTATTATAAATCTTAAAGTATAAAATAAATATCTATATTGTTTTTTCACTCTGAAGAAACTTGCACACCCTTAAGAAATATTCAAATATTAAATTTATTCTGGATGTTTTAGCTTATAATACAGACCAAAAGCATATGAAACAGTTTGTCACTTACATGGTAGAGACTATCTG
This sequence comes from Catagonus wagneri, assembly GCA_004024745.2. Classification (NCBI taxonomy): domain Eukaryota; kingdom Metazoa; phylum Chordata; class Mammalia; order Artiodactyla; family Tayassuidae; genus Catagonus; species Catagonus wagneri. The sequence continues at coordinate 6,047,617 of PVHT021183528.1, forward strand.
AAGAGAGCAAGATAGGTCTTGATAGCAGATCCAAAATAACTTGAGAGAGCAAGAAAAAGAGACTGACTCTGGGCTTTTATTGTGATTAGGGGATGGGGACAGGTGAGGGTGAGGTTGTGGACTTAGGCTTGCATGATTTGCAGTTTCCACCTGAGCCTAAAGAAAGAGCATCTTTGCTTTCTTACAGGCTTTCACAGGTTTGAAAGGGGCACGGGAGAGATGACTTTAAAGGTATCAGCGGTCGATATCAAAAAATTAAATCAGATTCCTTATTGCTCATGAATCCATACTGATATGTAGAAATGATGAACAAATAAATAAATGAAGAAAAGGCAAATAAACTGTGTACAAGAATTCTAAATACTTTTTAAAGATACTTTACCTTCAGGGAAGTAGAGAATAATTCCCCACTCCGTAAGTGTAGAAGAAAGTGTGGAATATATTCCAAAGATTATAGTATGGAAATGGAGAAAGACGAGGATGTTGACTATAGAGAAATTTAACATCGCTTTTGCCTTGTTATTAAGCTTAATATGCAGAGTGGGGGGTCATGCTGATTATGTGTACCTTTGATATGACTTCATCAAAATTACATTTTGCCTCTGTGGTTTTTCCCCCGACAATAACCTTGGTCTAATTTTAAGAATGATACAGTTTTCCCAGTTAGGTGAAATTCTGCAATGCCAGCATGTCTCAAAACTGTCAAATTCATTAAAAGTTGGAATACCTAAGAAACTGCCATAGTCAGTAGGATCTGAAGGAAGTATGATAGTTAATCATGATGACATAGATCTGATTCTGGAACGTGAAAATGTAACTTTTTGAAATTTGTAATAATGTTTGAATATTAGTTAATAATGACATGCCAGTATTGGTTCATTAGTCGTAACTGAAACACCATATTCTTTTTTTATTTATTATTATTATTTGTAATTTTTTTCCATTTTAATGATTTTTTTTCCATTTTAGCTGGTTTACAGTGTTCTGTCAATTTTCTACTGTACAGCAAGGTAACCAAGTTGCACATGCATGTATGCATTCTTTTTTCTCACATTATCATGCTCTTGGGCATATATCCAGACAAAATTTCCCTTGAAAAAGACACATGCATGCGCATGTTCATTGCAGCCCTATTCACAATAGCCAAGACAAGGAAACAACCAAAATATCCATTTACAGGTGATTAGATTAAGAAAATGTGGTATATATTCACAATTGTATACTACACAGCCATAGAAAAAATCAAAATAATGCCATTTGCAGCAACATGGATGAAACTAGAGACTCTCATACTAAGTGAAACATCATACTCTTGTAAGATATTAATAAAGGGGAAACTGGGTATGGGGTTTATGGAAGCTTTGCTTTTTCTAAATTTTCTGTAAAGAATACAAGTTTTGAAATGAAAAATTCTCAACACCAGCATTCTCAAAACATGTGATTAGGAGAAAATATTAAAGACATGTTACTTATTTTACTATTCACCTACAGAAGTTCTATGTTTTAATCTTTCATTTCTCAGTATTTATACATTTCACAATGAATACATGAATATTTACAGTAACTATTTTAATATCTTTGTATGTGCAAATTCCATACATATAACAATGTTCTATGTTAACTTGTTTTTTTTTCCAATTTCTAGAGTTTTCCTACCTTCCTTTGCTGTGGCCTTTTCCTTACATCGCTCTAACCTCTTTCTTCCACTGTTTCATCTACAATTCAGTTGGATTCTTTTCTTTTTTCTCTAATGAGAAATATTGTGATTACATTGTGTCCACCATATACAGTATAATTTTCCAGTCTCAATTGTACTTTACTTTGTAAGGTAACATATTCACTTTAGAACATGAACATCTTTGGAGGACAATTATTAAGCCTATCATAGGATCCAAATGGAGACCACAAAAAATGGAAAACAAATTGATGTTTTGGGGATTTAATAATGAGTCATAGATGAGTCTTAGACACAACATCAAAAACACAATTCATGGAAGAAAAATTAATAGTTTAGCCTTTAAATTAAAAACTTGCCCTGTGGAAGAACATTGTAATATTATCAAAATATAGGTCACAAGCTGGGAAAAATTGTTGTAAAGCTTATAATCTTATTTTAAAAAACTTAGAAAAAAATACACAAAAAAGTATTAAAAAATCAACAAAAATTGGGCAGAAATACTAAATAGCCAAGAATATATGTAAATAGCAAATAAGTATATGAAAAGATGCTCAAGAAGTTTTCTCCTTGTCAGTTGCTTAATTGCAGATATTTTCTCCCGTTCTGCTGGCTGGCTTTTTGTTTTGTTTAGGGTTTCCTTTGCTGTGCAGAAGCTTTTAAGTTTAATTAAGTCCCATTTATTTATTTTTGTTTTTATTGTCATTACTCTAGGAGGTGGATCTGAGAAGATATTGCTGTGGTTTATGTTGGAGAGTCGCCTATGTTTTCCTCTAAGAGTTTTATAGTATTTGGTCTTATATTTAGGTCTTTAATCCATTTTGAGTTTATTTTTGTATATGGTGTTTGGAAGTGTTCTAATTTCATTCTTTAACATGTGGCTGTCCAGTTTTCCCAGCACCACTTATTGAAGGGGCTGTCTTTTCTCCATTGTATATTCTTGTCTCCTTTGTCATAGATTAGTTGACTGTAGGTGTGGGAGTTTATTCTGGGATTTCTAGCTTGTTCCACTGGTCTATACTTCTCTCTTTATGCCAGTACCATGTGGGTTTGATGACTGTAGCTTTGTAGTATAGTCTAAAGTCAAGGCGCCTGATACCTCCAGATCCATTTTTCTTTCTCAGGGTGGCTTTGGCTGTTCTGGGTCTTTTGTGCTTCTAAACAAACTTTAAAATAGTTTGTTCTAGTTCTTTGAAAAATGTCATTGGTAATTTGATAGGGATTGCATTGAATCTGTAGATTACCTTGGTTAGTATAGTCATTTTAGTTATTCTTCCAATCCATGAGCATGGTATGACCTTCCATCTGTTTGTATCATCTTTGATTACTTTCATCAGTGACTTATAGTTTTAAGATTATAGATCTTTTGTCTCTTTAGATAGGTTTATTCCTAAGTATTTTATTATTTTTGATGTGATGATAAATGGGATTTTTTCCTAATTTCTCTTTATGGTCTTTCATTGTTAGTATTTAGAAATGCAGTGGATTTCTGTGTGTTAATTTTGTATCCTGTGACTTTGCCAAATTCATTGATGAGTTTTCTGGTAGTGTCTTTATGATTTTCTAGGCATAGTATCATTAACATATTTGCAAATGAAGTGACTGACAAGGGATTAATGTGCAAAATTTATAAACACTTTCAGCAGCTCAATACCAAAAAAACAAATAACCCCATCAAAAAATGGGCAGAAGATCTAAACAGACAGTTCTCCAAACAAGAATACAGTTGTCCAGAAAACACATGAAAAGATGTTCAACATTACTAGTTATTAGAGAAATGCAAATCAAAACCACTATGAAGTACCACCTTATACTGACCAGAATGGCCATCATCAAAAGGTGTAAAAAAATTAAATGCTGGAGAGGGTGTGGAGAAAAGTGAACTGTATTACACTGTTGGTGGGACCGTAAATTGGTACAACCACTGTGGAAAACAGTATGGAGATTACTCAGAAAACTAAAAATAGAATTACCATTTGATCCAGCAATACCACTCCTGGGCATCTATTCAGAGAAAACCATGACTCGAAATGTACTCCAATGTACTCCAATGTTCATTACAGCACTATATACATAGCCAATATGTGGAAACAACCTAAATGTCCATTGACAGAGGAGTGGGTAAAGAAGATGTGGTACGTATATACAATGGAATATTGCTCAGCCATTAAAAGGAAATAAATAATAGCATTTACAGCAACATGGATGGATCTATAAATTATCATGCTAAGTGAATGGAACATGAAAAGTGCATTAGGTAAAATTTTGAAACTTTTAATAATGTTTGAATATTAGTTAATAATGACATGCCAATATTGGTTCATCTGTTGTAATTGAAACACCATACTCTTGTAAGATATTAATAATAGGGGAAACAAACATGAATAGGGCATTAGGTAAAATAACATAGCATATGATGTTGGTGTCTCACTGTTTTATTATGTTTCTGCCTCAAAATAAAACAGTGAGACACCAGTATCATATGCTATCACTTACATGTGGAATCTCAAAAAAGGACACAATGAACTTCTTTACAGAACAGATACTGATTCACAGACTTTGAAAAACTTATGGTTTCCAAATGAAATAGGTTGGGGTGTGGGGGGATGCACTGGCAGTTTGGAATGGAAATGCTACAAAATTGGGTTGTGATGATCGTTGTACAACTATAAATGTAATTGGGTAATAAAAGTGGTATAAGAATAAGTTTTCTCATTAGGAAAATACAAATTTAAAAGATAGAGATATCAAAATGGTAACAATACAAAAACGGCCACCTTTTGACAAGGTTCTGATACAGTGGGAACTCTCTTTATGACAGGTGAGAAAGCATATATAAAGTCACTTTGTAATCTGTTTGATAGTTTTTGACACAAACATAGTCTTACCATACAATCAGTCATGTCTCTAGATATTAACTCAACATGTTTAAAAAGACATATCTATACAAAACCTGTGAATAAGTATCTATAGCAACTTTATTCATAATATTCAATAACTAGAACTAACAAGAATATTCTTCACTAGTTGAATGAATTAAGATGGCATCCTACATTTTTATAATAGAATACTATTCTGTGATAAAAAGGAATAATTTATCACATGATGCAAAAAACGGGTGGATTTTAAGTGTATGTTACTAAATTCGATAGGCTAGTGTGAAAGTGCTACATATAGAATTATTTCATTTATATGATACTTTAGGAAGGGTAAAATAGAGAGTCACTAAACAATCCAGTAGTTTCCAGGGATTTGGGAGAAGGGTAGGGTTGACTATGTGACGCACAGGCAACTCGAGGGGGAGGAAGCCATAAAATTATTTTGTGGTATTAATGGGGATATGTGTCTCCTTTACTACACAATTAACATTACTATATGTAAACAAATCATTTAGGGGATCGGCTAATCCCACTGTGGAATTCAGAATATGACAAAATAATCTCTGTTACAAATATAGGGCAAGATTTAGGGAAAAATAATTGACTTTGCAAATGAGTGGAGGCTTTAAGACTTAATTGGAAAGGAACTCTATGTAAGGAATGTACTCTAGCTGATATTTTTTTATCACAGATGAGCAGATCAACCAATTATGAAACCACCATACCTGCATGCATACTGAAATTGAATTATTGAGTAAATGGATGGCTGATGGAAGAAGATTTCTCATTGTTGGACAGTAAGGTTAGAGACAACCAAGAAAAGTCTAAATGATCCATGTAGTACTGGATTAGAATTGGAGACTTATAGGAATTTATGTGGTTTAAGATAGATAACACATTGATATATGTATATTAAAAAAATTTAGATTGTGTGTGTATACAAGGTGTGTGCACACATCTATTTCCTTGCTCTGCTGGATGAAAGTATATAAAAGCAATGGTACCACAGTAGCAGGTACCAAATTCAGTTATCCAATAAAAAAAAAAATTAAAGGGCTTTGGAAAATGTCAGATTATAGCACTTGGTCAGGGAATATACCATGTAGTGCCACGAAGTAAGATAGTGTTAAAATAAATCAACAAGCAAAAAAGAACATACAAACAAATATTGAAAATGAATAGCATTAAAAGACAAAGGAACCAAATGAAATAGCTACATATAGTCAAAGTTGTAATAATTTGAGCAGCACAGTAAAGTATTACTGAAGTATAAACCATCATTTAAAGTGAATACAGTTGACCATTGAACAACGCAGGTTTGAACTGTGGGAGTCCACTTTTACAGATATTTTTTTAGTAGTAAACACTGCGGGATTACACTATCCATAGTTGGTTGAATATGAGGAAGTTGAGGAACCACATATAAAGAGGGCCAACTATAAAGGTATATTAGGATTTTCAGCTACACAGAGTTTCAGTGTTATTTGAGTGTCAGTTGTATTTGTAAGTCCATGTGATATTAATAATTGACTGAATTGGAGTTCCCATTGTGGCTCAGTGGTTAACAAATCCGACTAGGAACCATGAGGTTGCGGGTTCGATCCCTGGCCTTGCTCAGAGGGTTAAGGATCCAGTGTTGCCGTGAGCTGTGGTGTAGGTTGCAGACGCAGCTCGGATCCCATGTTGCTGTGGCTGTGACAAAGGCCGGCAGCTACAGCTCCTGTTAGACGTCTAGCCTGGGAACCTCCATGTGCCGTGGGTGCGGCCTAGATAAGGCAAAAAGACAAAAAAAAAAAAAAAAAGACTGAATTAATAAATAAGTAGGAGAGAATAGGTACATCTCCTACAAAGAAAGTTCCAGATAGTTTGTTCAGATGTCCTCCACTCAAGGAAGTAGCATGTAACTCCCTCCTTAAGTATGAGCTATGAATAGTGACTTCCTTCCAAGAGGGAAGCGTAGGGAAGCACAGTAGGGAAGCGTAATGAAAATGAATAACTTCACAGGGGAGAAGTCTATATTTCAGCTAGGTGATCAAGCTCAACATCAAGAGTGACAAGTCAGTAAAATAGTGGTATCCTAGGTATAATGTGATAAGAATGACATGACACTGTACCTCTGTGTCTTTCTTCTCCAAATTCATTAACCCAGTTGAATCATGTGAAAAACACAGATATATAAACTACCTAGGAGTTGATATACTGATTAGAAAACCAATATATGCTCCTGAACTCTAGCAATGAAACATCTCAGAGTTTTGATCTAGATTCTAAAGCGTATAAATTGACCTTCAATCTGTAACATAATAGTAGAATAATATTTGACTTAATTATTTAGTCTTCTAGATCAATAATGTTGTACTGAAAAAAAGTGGCATTTGAAGAAAATTGATAATCCAGGTATCTATGAATGAATATTTCACTGAAAAACCCAAATATATACTTGCATTTAGGATTAATTGCTAGAATCCTACTTAAGTGTTTCACTTTAGAATCAATACCCATATAATAAATTTGACTCTGTTTTCTTCTTTCCATAGTCAACTGCCTAAAAACCCATTGAGGCAGACTGCTAAAATTATCTTACAAGTTTCTTAATAGTCAGATTTAAGAAACAGGCTATTTTCTGGAGAGAGAAGAAAAAAAGAATAGATTTGAGCTGCAATTATAGAAAGGTCCCGAAATCAACCTTGTTATTTATAAGCTATTTTGTAAATAAACTGCATAGCAGTATGTATTAAAGCCATCAGATATTAGTTTAAACTTAACATTAATAAAACATTTCTAAAAGCTTATGAAAAAATTGGAAGATGTATATCTTTTTTACTCTTATAGAAATGAAGATGAAAATATATGTACAGAAGTTAATGGCTAGAACTATTACACAAAAGGAAAATTTGGATCTTTCTCATGATCGTATCTCCAGTGTTTAGTATAAAATGTGTTTTATTAAACACTTAGTAAATAAACATTCTTCAGATGAGAAATTATTTCAAACACTGTGTTCTACGGTCATTACATTTAATATAGCTTTAAATATATTTTATACTTAGTTCCATTATATCTACTGGTTTGTTCTTTGGGCTATTTAAATAGATAACAAAATCAGAAATACACCTTTAAGAAGAAAAGTATTTAATAAGTACTGCGCCTTATTTGCTTTTAAATTATAATAAGGTATTTACAATGGCTGTCAATACAAGAGTACACGTAGAAAAGAAATAGCAAATGATTTGAAACAACCTTTGCAATTAATTTTTCTCAAAAATTTAGAAATGTTTCTGTATATTAACAATTTTTCTTTTATGCATTAACCATAAGGTAATTGGTACCATTAGACTTCCCTTGATATTTGCCACCTCTGATGATTTTAGCCTTTTATTTGAAAACCAGCCTGTTTTCTTTTTTTCAATTGAATGTGTTTACCTATTTCAAAATATGATTTGTTTTTCTATTTCTACATAATTAAGTTAACTAAGAGGATAATTTTAATGTTCTCATGCTTTTTTAAAAAATGCAGTATATCTAGAATTTAGCATAAGTAAGAATAATCATGTTTGTGAACAACAAACTTACTTATAAGCACTATTGTATTTTATTTAGATTCTTTAAAGGGTTCATGTTTTTGCCATGTAGTATTATATATTTTTGTAATTCTTTATGCATATACATTTATCTTTAAACACAGTAACAGGTTTTTAACTGACAGTGTGAAATTTCCAAAAGAAAATCATCCACAGTATTTTCTTTAGGCAGATATTAACTTTTTTTTGCCAATTTCCACATGAATATGTTGCTTAATAGTGTAGTAGAGCATGAATCACACAATTTGAAAAATATTAGAGGTTTTGTTGGTTCATATTTTATTTATGTAGGTAACATAAATATTATTTTTACCTGAACACTTTTTATTTAGATTCATACAATGGGAATTTAAATGGAAATGGAATAGAATATACTTCTCAATAAAAGTCAAATAGGTAAGTTTCTACTATTATTGTAATACATAATAAAATAGAAAATGAAATCCAAAATAGAGTCAGAAACCAAGTTATCATATATTATGTTTTAATATGAATAAAATCTGATTTTGAATCAATTCTTAGAGGCAGAACACAAAATAAAAGAAATTTTAATGTGATTGCTGTGATTTATTTCTCCCATATTAATTTAGGTTATGTTTTAACATAATTAGCAGTAGAATGGATAAGAATTTTAAATATTCATCAATTTTTGTCTCTATGAATTTATGGTATAAAATGCCTAGTAAGGAAAAGAAAATTTCCCACAAATATTAAAATGAGGGCTTCAAAATGCAATGTATTCTCTTCAGTAGGTCCCACTACATTATGCTATTGATTGAGTCCTAATTATATCTAAACTTTTTTTTATATACTGATGACATGTGATTTTTAAATTCCATCTAGGAAAGTATACTTTTTAATAAAGATATCAAGATATGCTTATATCAGCAGAGTTTTGATATATAATTTAAAATGTTCAGTTTTTCACTGAATATTTAACTGTTTTTCAGTGTAAGACAGTCTTCAAATATGTATAAACTGCGTGAATTTTGAATTTCTAATTTAATTCAAGTTAGCACTTTGTTGCTGATGCATATTACTTAGTGATTTAAATCTTAACCAGCAAAAATTACAGTCTACAATAGAATATTTGTTCTTTCCAGATTTATATCCTTCTTATCACACTCACACTCCAAAGAACTAGGAGTTTGCTTGTAACCAAGACTGAACAATCTGGACATTGGGGTTTTACCTGAGAAATATCGCCAAATTACTCTGTCTTCTGTTCTACCAAAATATTTCCTTTCTTTAATGACCACTGCCAAAATTCTCATCTGGTTTCTCTAGGCTTAATAGTGTACCTGTCAAACTATTTTCCACACAGCAGTTCGGATTCTGTTCAAATTATAAACCAAATAATGTAAGTTTTTGATTAATCTTCTTTTATTGGTTCTTATCCTACTTATAATAAAAGTCAAACCACTATGATATGTGATATCGTAGATGATCTGAGGCACTCACACAGCACAATACTTAAATATTATTTTTCACCTTTATTGCCAGGAGAGAACAATGAAAGAATAAAGTGGTTAAATATACTGGCAAATGAATTGTTATAGTACTGACCTAGGTAGGTAATGTGAACTGGAGCTAAGTATTTCATTACATGTAACTGAGGTCTATATAGAGATGGAGAAGGAATGGGTGTTTGAAATGGAGATTTTGAAGGTATTATAGATATTGTTGATTATGAGGTCTAGAGTGAGAAGCTGCAAACGGTTTTAGGGGTGGTATAGAGGAAGACATGGTTGGATCTGAGGAAGCTGAAGTTTAAGAGGTCAAGATACTAAATGAATCATGTATGTGGAAGTGAATGAATTCAAGAGTAATGATATAACACTGATGGAGAAAGGACACTGAGCCAGTTAGACAAATATCTAGGTGGTAAAAAATAAGAAGAACAGGCAGAGATTATTGGTAGTGTTTTCAAAGGAGCAGTTTTGTTTGGTCTTTTTCTTTAAAGAAGGATAATAGAAAATTTTTTTAAAGTAGAGCAATAAATTTATATCCAGACCCCTGGCATATGGTATCTTGAACAAAAAAAAATCTCTTCTTGAGGGGGTAGATAGCACAACAGTTTCCTCATATAAACACTGAGTTTCCATTAAAGCATGAAGGGAGTCTTTCGAGAAGAAGCTGAAAATATCAGCATTTTGCTGATTAAGTGTTAAATTTCTGGAAGCTTGGTGGAAGAATATCATATTCAGTAACAAAGTATGGTTGGGGTAATTATCTGACTAAAATAATGCTGTGAGGATAGAGGTATATTTCAACTGATTGATATGAAAGCCTTGCCGTTCTGATGAATATTGAGGTACAGAAGGGATGCATGCATAATGGCATTAATCTACGACTCTTAAAGGAATAAAAAAGTCTATTTTTTTTTCCTTTTTAAGGCTGCTCCTGCGGCATGTGGAAGTTCCCAGGTTAGGAGTTGAATCAGAGCTACAGTTTTAGGTTTACACCACAGCCGTGACAATGCCAGATATAAGCCACGTCTGTGACCTACACTGCAGCTGTGACAATGCTGGATCCATAACCCACTGAGCTAGGGTAGGGATCGAACCTGCACCCTCAAAAAGACAATGTTGGGTCCCACTGAGCCACAATGAGAACTAAAAAATTCTTAAAAATTAATATTGCTTTGTAATCAATTAGGCTAGTTTGGCAGCTCTCCGATCCTGTGTACAGGTACGTTGGTCAGAAGAAGGCATGTAGTTTTTCTGTGTATTTGCTCTGTCTCATTTCTGCCCTCTGTGAAACTATGGTTATATGATGGCAAAAAAAAATTACTTTTACTTACTTTCATTTTGGAGCCCCAGTTATTGTTGAATACAGCTGAAGAAAGGATATGTGTAAGGTGAACCCCTTCTGAGTCACCCACATTAAATAAAACACCTTATTTCAAAACTAAAAACGAGCGTGTGCCTTTGGCCCCAACGATGTTAAGACATTGTTCATGAAACAGTTCAGTGACTTTTAAGAGAGTGATTCAGTTTTAATTCTATAATTATAGTGAGGAGAAATATGTTCTTCCTTTTTCTCTTTAACTTTTGTTTGATAAATTTAAAAGATTATAAATTAATTCATGGTTCTAAGACTGTTTCAAGCAGTTATTTATGAGTAGGTAACTTGAAGTCATTCTCAGTTTGATTTTCTGTATTTGAAAACCCAAAGACTGTATAAATAGAGGCATCTGAATTAGAAAGCATCACCACTAATAATGTGATGTGAGATAAGGAATAGTTAAGAAATTTGTAGTCCTACTTAGCAATGTAAAACCAGATGCACGTTAGGGACAGAGTGCTTGTGTCCCCCAAATACATGTGTTGAAGTCCTATCCACCAGGGTGGCTGTATTTGTAGTAAGAAATTAATTAATATTAAATCTGTTTATAAGGATGGGGCTTTTATCTGATAAAATTTGTGTTATTATAAGAAGAAACAGTATGCTGTACGGCAGTTATAGGCATAGCACTGTAAATCAACTAAAAATTTAAAAAAGGAAGAAACATCAGTGAGTTCTCTCTCTCTGTACCCAAAGAAAAATAAAAGGTGCATGCCAACATGGCTAGAGGGCTGGCTAGTCTGCAGGCTAGGAAAAGAGCTCTGACAAGAAACCAACTTGTTGGACCTTGATTGGGACTTGCAGCTTTCAGAATTTTTAGAAAATATTTTTTTGTTATTAATATGTGCATTTTATGTGGTTCCCCAGACTGATATGATATTTTATATAACTTTAGATATATTAACTCACACATACCATCAATATATGCTTACAGACAGTTTTGTTTAGTATCTTAGTAAATGATGTACCTGTTTTAAAACATTAAACGATATAAATCTCAGAAGAAGGTACCATCAGAAAAGAAGAAAAAGCGCTCTGACATTATGAATGAAAACAAATACCAACAAACTACTATCTTTTTAGGTGATCTAATATAAAGTATTCATACTGATTTTACCCATTAAACAATTTTTAAATACATGAACCATTTCATGGTTTCTCTTGGCAGCAACTGAAATCAAGGGAAATGCTATCAAAATGGAAATCTTGTAAAATGTAAATGGTAGTTTCACAAAGAAACATGTATTGAAGGAGTAAGAGAACATTTGCAAATATTAAAGCTTAGTTTTATGGATACGCTTATGGATTTCTCATAACCAGTTGATGAGCTTAAATGATAATATGTACTGTTAATTTTTAAATTTTATTTGATCATGTTGCAAGGACAGAAACCTACAAATAGGATTTAATTTACTGATAAGGAAAAGATGATAAGACTATTGTCAGATAACTTTGCAGGAAAATCAACTAGGGCTGAGATAAAAAGAGTTTCTTCTTAAAGAAGATGGAAGATTCAGTTTTATCTTCAGAGAAGGACAGTAACCACATAAAGTAACCGTATATTTACTTCATGATAACAGAATCTTTAGATGATTCTTGGTAAAATAGCACCTAAAAACCTGTATATACTGATGAAAGTACCTCACATAAATACTGATTTAAAACTCTTCTTAGTAGAAAATAGCTGTGTAATTCCACAGCCCAAATAATAATTAATATCAAGATACAAGTATATAGTCTACCATAAGTTCCAATACGTTGAAGTTCTGAAGGCCCTAGCTCACACAATTCACATAAAGAATATCTGAAAAATTAAGACTGCCTTATCCCTATTTAAAATTACATGCATAGACAACCCAAGTGGAGCAAGAACAAATTAAACTAGTAAAAAACTCTAGTTGTTGGTTTAAAACAATGTATTTCTAAAAGCAATATTAACTAGTTTGAAACCTAATTTTAATAACCTATTTCATAGGTTATTAAAAATATAAAACAGAATACCAAATAAATATGATGTAGTTTAAGGAGAAAACTATAACATTGTTTTCATATCATAAAAGAACAGAAAATAGAGAAATATACCATGTTTCTGAAAGGAGAAAAGACTGTTAATTATAGACACACACATACACACACACACTTGTGAAAATTTAAGCATTAATTGTTGTTTCTAAATTCAGGGGAAGTAAATAAAGATTTTGGACGAAATGAAATGATTAGCTCTACCACCTTGCTTTTATTTCTTTTTTTTAACTTTATGATTTTTATTTTTTCTGTTATAGTTGATTTACAGTATTCCGTCAATTTCTACTTCACAGCAAAGTGACCCAGTCATACATACACATATATATTTTTTTCTCACATTATCTTCCATCATGTTCCATCACAAGTGACTGGATATAGTTGCCTGTGCTATACAGCAGGATCTCATTGCTTTTCCACTCCAAATGAAATAGTTTGCATCTATTAACCCCAGACTCCCAGTCCATTTCACTCCCTCCTCCTCCCCCTTGGCAACAACATGTCTGTTCTCCAAGTCCATGAGTTTCTTTTCTGTGGAAAAGTTCATTTATGCCATATATTAGATTCCAGATATGTGATATCATACCCTATTTGTCTTTCTCTTTCTGACTGACTTCACTTATTATGAGAGTTTCTAGTTCCATCCATGTTGTGGCAAATGGCATTATTTTGTTCTTTTTATGGCTGAGTAGTATTCTTTTCTATATGAATGCCACATCTTAATCCATTCATCTGTCAATGGACATTTAGATTTTTCCCATGTCCTGGCTATTGTGAATAGTGCTGCGATGAACATGCATGTATTTTTTTCAGGAAAGTTTTGACAGGATCTATGCCCAAGAGTGGGATTGCTAGGTCATATGATAGTTCTATATTTAGTTTTCTGAGGTAACTCCATACTGTTTTCCATAGCGGTTGTACCAGTTTACATTCCCACTTTATTTCTGCTGTCCTAAATTATTCTTAGAGAATAAAGAAACAATTATAGTGTGGATTGATAGACTATCCCCACCACATACTAATACATGTTTGGTAGCTCTAATACCAAAGTAAGCATTGTACCAGAAAATATGAAGAAAAATAGGAGAAAATATTTATAAACATACACTGTGCAAATGTATTTTGTTTCTTGTTTATCAATTTTTTTCGTAGTTGATTTAAAATATTATATTAATTTTAGGTTTACAGTATAGGGACTCAAAATCTTTATAGATTATACTCCATTTTACAGTTATTATCAAAATTGGCTATGTTCATTATGCTAATAATATATCCTAGCAGATTTTTTAAAACTTTAAATTAAGTAGTTTAGACCTTTTAATGAACTACCCTCTTCTTGTTCCTTCTGCCTCCCCTCTCTGCATTGATAACTACAAGTTTATGTCTATATCTGTGAGGCTATTTTTGTTTTGTTATATTTATTCTTTTGTTTTATTTTTAGATTCCACATATATTGGTACATAGACTGTTTATTTTTCTCTATATGAGTTATTTCACTAAACATAACATGCTCCAGGCACATCCATGTTGTTTCAAATGACAAATTTCATTGTTTTTTATGCCTGAGTGATCTTCTTTATCCATTCATCCACTGATGGACACCTGGGTTGCTTCAGTATCTTTTCTGTTGTAAACAATGCTGCTCTGAACACTGGGATACATGTACTTTTTCAAATTAGTTTTTCATTTTCTTTAGATAGGTACCCATCTGTGCAATTGCACATTTATATAGTACTTCTGTTTTTAGTTTGTTGAGGAACTTCCATACTGTTTGACATAGTGGCTGTGCCAATTTAGATTCCCACCGACAATGTACCAGGGTTGCTTTTTCTCCACATCCTTGCCCATGTTTGTTATTTGTGGTCTTTTTGATGAAAGCCACTCTGACAGGTGCGAGGCAATAGCATTTTCATTTTGATTTGCATTTCACTGATGATTAGGGATGTTTACCCTCTTTACAAATGTCTGTTGGCCATATATGTCTTCTTTGCAAAAATATCTATCGAAGTTATCTACCCATTTTTAAACCAGCTGTTGTTTGTTTGTTATTGAATGGTATAAGCTGTTGATACATTTTGGATATTAATCCTTTATCAGTCATATCATTTGCCAGTATTTTCTCTTTGTCAGTAGGTTGTCTTTTCATTTTGTCAGTGGTCTCCTTTTAAACTTAATGAGGTCTCATTTGTTTACTTAAGCTTTTTTTTTCTTTGCCTTAGGAGACAGACCAAAAAAATTGCTACAGTTTATGTCAAAAAGTTTTCTGCCTATGTTTTCTTCTAGAAATTTATGATTTCCAGTCTTACATTTAGGCCATTAATCCATTTTCATTTTTTTTTTTGTACACAATGTAATAAAGTTCCAATCTCATTCTTTTACATGTAGCTGTACAGTTTCCCCAACACCAGTTATTGGAAAGACTGTGTTTTCTCCATTGTACATTCTTCCTTCCTTTAATATAGATTAATAGACCATCAATTTGTGGGTTTATTTTGGGGCTTTCTATTCCGTTCCATTTATCTATGTGTCTTTGTTTTGCTTTTTGTTTGTATGTTTGTTTTGTTTTTGGCCAGTCTGCTGTTTTGATTACTGTAGCTTTATAGTATAGTTGATGTCAGGGATTATGACCTCTCTGGTTCTGTGCTTTTTTCTCAAGATTGATTCAATACTTCAGGGTCTTTTTTATTTCCAAGCAAAATTTTAAAGTAATTTTTCAAGTTCTGTGAAAAATGCCACTGATATTTTGATAAGGGTTGCATTTAATTTGTAGCTTGCCTGTGGAGTATGGTCACTTTCACAAAATTAATTCTTCCAATCCATGAACATGCTATATCTTTTAATCTGTTTGTGACATCTTTAACTTATTTCATCAGCGTCTTACCTCCTTAGATTTACTGCTAGGTATTTTATCCTTTTTGAAACAATTGTAAGTGGGATCATTTTCTTTATTTCTCTGTCTGGTAGTTTGTTGTTAGTGATTAAAAATGCACCATTTTACTGTGTAATAATTTTATACCCTTCAGCTTTACCAAATGCATTGATGATTTCTAGTAGTTTGTTGATTATATCTTTAAGATTGTTTATGGATAGTATCATGTCATCTGCTAAAACTGACAGTTTTACTTTTTCCTTTCCAAATTGGTTTCCCTTTATTTATTTTTCTTGTCCAGTTTCTGTATCTACAATTTACAATACTTTGTTGAATGAAAGCGGAGAGAGTGAACAAACTTGTCTTTTATCCTGATCTTAGAGAAAATTCTTTCAGCTTTTCACTGTGAATCTGTCATAAGTTATGGGCTTATCACATATAATCTCTATTATGTTGAGGTATGTTACCTCTATACTCACTTTGTGGAGAGTATTTATTACAAATAGATACTGAGTTTTTTTCAAAAGCTTTTTCTACATCTGTTGAGTGACCACATAGTTTTATTCAGTTTGTCAATATATTGTATCACAGTGATTGATTTGCACGTTTTAAACCATATTGCATCCATGAGACAAATCTCACTTGTACATGGTGTATGATCCTTTTAAAATATTGTTCCATTAAGTTTATTAATGTTTTATTAGGGAATTTTGTGTCTATGTTCATCAGCAGTATTGGCATATACTTCTCTTCTTTTGTGATTATCTCTGAATTTGATATCAGGGTGATGCTGGCCTTATAGCATGTGTTCAGAATTATTTCTTTACCTATAGACTTGTGGGAATTATTTGAAAAAGATTAACTCTTTTTTAAATTTTTGGTGGAATTTACCTATGAAATTATCGGGTCCTGACTTTTTTTGTTGGGTGTTATTTAGATTAATGATTCAGTTTCACTACTGGTAATTGGTCTGTTCATGTTTGCTATTTCTTCCTGGTTTGATCTTGGAAGTTTGTGTATTTCTAGGATTTTGTCAATTTCTTCTGGATTATCCATTTTATTGGTGTATAGTTGTTCATAGTAATCTAATATAAACCTTTGTATTTCTGTGGTGTTTGTTGTAACTTCTCCTTTTTCATGCCTGACTTTATTGATTTGGGCCCTCTCTCTTTTTTCTTCATAAGTCTGACTATTTATCATTTTTGTTTAAATTTTGGGCTCTTAGTTTCATTTATCTTTCTTTTTTTTTAGTTTGTATTCATTTATTTCTGCTCTGATCTTAGTGATTTATTTCCTTCTACTAACTTTAGATTTAATTATACAGGTTCATATTTAAAAATATACATTATATTATATATATGCCATTGGGCAAAGATAATACTGTTAAAATTGTCTTTAGATATAAAATATTTATTCAAAAATCAAATATATGTGTATTATTTTTTCAAAGATAAATAACGGTAGAGAACATTGATAGACAAAAAATCTCTCACATTAAAAATCAAATAAGCATGCAAATGTATAAAAATTAAATATAAAACAAAATATGGAATTAAAGTAAAAATTTAAAGTAGAATTTATGTCTTATCTTGTAAATTAACAATCTTATCAATTTTATACACAGAAAGAAATCACAACTATGGCATGTCTTACATTAGTATATGTATATAAACCACGTACATATACATATATATATTTAGATATAATATTTTTGTTACTTTTCTGGTAAATTTATAAATAAATGTGATATTCTAGATATAAATATTGTATGTGAATATACAAAATATATATGCACATATAAACACACAAACACCCATGTTTAAAAAAACCCAAAAAAATTCAACTAATATCACAACAGTTACTGTAATGTATATATTATATATAATTTTGTATCTTCTATTTTAATATATAAATAGATAAACAGTTTAAGTGAATATGGGTTTAATAGAAGAAAAGCAAATAGCGATATATATGTGAAAATATTCACAATATTAGGACATACAAAATGCAAGCAAAACATTTTATATAATATACTAAACAATATTTAGTATTCAAAATAGAGAATAAGTGAAATCTGAATGATAAATGTACTTTTACAAATTTCAACTACTAATTGAATCTAAGTCAGTGAAGTGGCAAACAAAAAATGAATAGAGGACATCAGTGAAAGCGAGAGCTACATCTTTGAGGAGTTTGAAAAACTACCTATATACATATGTGTACATATATATGTGTAAGAATTTATAAACATAACACATGCACAGACATGTTACATGTGCATTTGTGTGTGAAATTAATACATAAGTACTTAATAAATCCTTTTTCAATAAATAAAATTTAAAAATGCTTTGCCTAAAACTGATACAGAATTTGTCAGCTCATTGTCTTTCAGTATATTATAAGACTTTCTCACCTCTACCTTCATTTTTTTCTGCTCTCCTGTTTACTGTCACTGATCTTGCATCTTTCCATTATTCAGCACATGTTAGTTCCATGTTTTGTTTAGGTGCTGCTCCCATGACTATCTCAGAAATATTAATTGTGAGTATTCTTGCTATTGCCACATAAATTCATTATTTCAGAATTTTTTGGTCTAGTGCTGTCCTTCTAAATAGAATGATTTTTCTCTATGTATATTTTTGCTATGCTTTTAGTATCATGATTTTTTTATACTTGTTCTTTACAGCACCAGTTCCTAAAAACATGAGGCCTGACTTAATGAGCTGTATTAGATTTGACAACAGCAGCAGTAACAATAGTAGTAATAGTCACCTTACACTCTTTCCTCACAGAATTAAAGGCATGAATACACATTGTGATATTCTTATCATCTGAGATAAACCATTGTCTTCTATATCATAAATTTTTGTAAAATGGAGGAAAAAATAAGTAACCTGAATTTATATAAGTATATGCTGAAGAAGAAATATGAGGCAATATCAATGGTAAGATCTGTAATACAAATACAGCATAACTGGTGAGAAGGAAAAAAAATCTCATAAAATAGGTTATGGATAGGGAAGTGATAAAATTCTACAGTTTCCTTTATTTCAGCTTGGGAAGACATACTCTTTAAAAATTAAATCTCAATCCATTTAGGAGAAAGTTAAACTAAGTTTCCAAACATTTATATGTATTATTATTTCTAATCATATATATCTATCTTCTGTTTAACCAAAATATATTCACTGGTTGTCATTGTTGTTGGTGTTGATAAAAGCAAAACAAGGATAAGGCAAGGTTTAAGGAGCTGCATTTCCCATGTACAAGAGAGTCAAATTTTAAATAATTTTGTGGAATTTCACTACTGAGTAAAAAGTATACAGAGTGTAGATTTCAGTAGGAAAATAAGCCTAAGCAAAATGGCAACAGAATGTAGTACAAAAAAAACTGATGCCACATACTGTGGCAAAGAAGATGTAAAGACATCAATTAAGCATATGAAAAGATAGTCTGTCATGTATGTCATCCACGGAATGCAAATTTTGCATTTATTAGAATGATCAAAATCAAGAACACTGACTATCAAATGCTGCGGAGGATGTAGAACAAAGCAGTTCCCATTCATTTTTGATGGAAATGCAAAATGGTATAGCCACTTTGAAAAATAATGTAAGAATACTAAATACATGAGGCCAGTGTTGAACAAAAGTAATGCAAGTCTAATTTTTAAAATATGTGTATTTCACATATTATTGTGACTAGCTTTCTGTGTTGAAGTTACTTGGCTGCCATGATAGAGGCACTTGAGAACAGGGAGAATGATAGACTCACAGAGATGAATGTGGTAGAGATGGGAGTTTGGAGCAGCTGAGGGAATTGAATTTTTAATGCAAGTTGTCAGAGAAGAGTCAGCCCTACACAAATAAGTTTTAGATACCTCTTTGGTGATTTGTCACTGGACTTCAGCCAATACTTGCTATATTGATGGAAGATTGGTGTCTACAAGGCATAGAAGAGATTCTTGCCATGGTGTGAGAGCTGAGCAGTAGTATCAGAGGTCATGCAGGGTGACAACTGAGTAACCGATGTTCGTGCTTTTCCTGAGTATCAACAATTCACTGAGAATTCCAGACATTCAGGTGAAATCCCAGGCAGGAGAGACAACCCATAGGAGTAACCTTAGATCATTACACTAATCTCAAAACAGGAATAGACTTGCCTTGACAGAATCATACAGAATGTAAAAGATCAATGAGTAACATGGAAAATCCAACAACCTTTAAGGAAATATGAGAAAATACATCATCCCTACCAAGTATATAAACAAGTTTAGTATAAGATCGGAAATTACTATATATGCCAAGAAGCAAGAAAATGTGACCCATGCTGAAAGAAAAAAAGTCATCAATAGAAATGTACTTTGTGATAGTCCAGTTATAATAATTAGCCGAAAAATATTTCTGTACATATTGCAAATATATTCAATAACTAAAGGAAAGAGGCATAGTGAGTAAAATGATGAAATATTTCAGGATAAAAGGCAATTCTTAAAAATAAATCCCACAACTGACAAGTCTAATATCTGAAATAGTTTTCTGAATGGGCTTAACATCAAATTAGAAATCTTGAGGGTAAAATTCATTAATTAACTTATAGACAGATCAATGGAAATGACTAAATCTTAAGAATAAAGAGAAAAAAAGATTGAAAGTATGAATAGATTGCATTGAACACTAGTGACCTGTGGAACAACAGTAAGTGAATTAAAAATAATCCAGTATGTTTTAAAATCTGATAGAATTAAAACATGTAATTGATTCCTAGATAACTGTGAAAGAGCATTGGTTCACTTATAATAATTAATTTATGAAATAATGGCTTAGCTTTTACAATTAAGTAGAATAACATCAATTTGTAAATCCAAAATTTTCACTGAAACCCAAGCATGATACAAATAAAAAGAAGCCACTCATAGGCATCTCATATACAACTGAAATAATTCAAATATAAAGAAAAATATTTAAAGAACCAAAAGCAAAATAGATATAGTATACAATGAATGACTTTTGGGTAGAAACAATGGAAATAAATGGTTAATGTAATGGAGGAAATAAAATTTGTCAACACAGAAAAATTTTCCTAGTGTATGAGAGAAAAACAATTTTAGATGGAAATTAAGCTGAAAGATTTTATACTTAGCAGACTTGTACTATATTAATTAAAGGAAGCTCTTTAGACTAAAAATAATAGTTGTTAATATTTGAGAAGAGGTTAAATCCATCTTTATTCAATTATTTTATTTGAAAGAAAACTAGCTTTAAAGCAGTATTTGGGGGAGTTCCTGTTGTGACTCAGCCGTTAGCAAACCCTACTAGCACCCATGAGGACACTGGCTTGATCCCTGGCCTCCTTCAGTGGGTTCAGGATCCGACATTGCCATGAGCTGTGGTGTAAGTTGCAGACGCAGCTTGGATCCTGCATTGCTGTGGCTCTGGTGTAGGCCAGCGGCCACAGCTTCAATTGGACCCCTAGTCTCAGAACCTCCATATGCCATGAGTACAGCCCTAAAAATGCAAAAAGACCAAAAAAAAAAAAAGCAGTATTTGGGATGACATAAAAGTAGATATAAAACAAAAGACAACATTGTCTTCATCTCAGGTATGGATATAGTTTTAATGCCAGCCAAGACTTCCTTAGCTATACTACTCATGGACAGAGTTTCTGATACAGAGGTAGGGAACCTCATATACCATAAAATTTATCTGGAATGCAAACATTGGAGAAAAGAGGTTCTATAGTGAACTTGTTACAGTGTCATCCATTGGTTATCCAAAATAAGCCTTGCTGACATAGTAATAGGAACTCTTGTAGAAAGCAGTTTTGAAATGGCATCTAAGTAAGGAAGAAATTCTCGAAAAGATGGATTTAATTTTTCATTATGTACTATGTGCAATATATGTACATTGTGCTATGTAAATACACATGTGTCTGGGAAACAATGTGAGGAATTCTTATTGGCCTGCTGGAATTACAAGGTTAGAAGTTCTAACCAAAGTTGGCACATGCCTGCCAGTGGATACTAAAAACATCCATTTGAAATGCAAACTACGCCTGTCATCTGGGCTCATTTCACTTCTATCTGAGAACGAATAGTTGAAAGAGGAGTCACCATTTTGTTGGAAATAATTGACCATGATCAGCAGGAGGTTGCAGACCATTTTATACAAAGTGAGATGAATGAGTATGTGTGGAACCTAGTCAGTTTTACTTGGGCTTCTCTTGTTCCTCTTTGTCTGATTTTAACCATGATTGTGCAGGTATTGCAACCATGGTTTAAGAATCCTGAATGATACCAAAGTCTTAGACTCTCTAGGAAAAAGTTTCATTCACATCAACAGCCAATATTTTCTATGGTGATAACTCACAGGAGGGAAATTTAAAATGGGTGATAATGTCATGGTCATAAGTGACAAATGCTGAGACCAGTTGCAGCAAAACGGGCTATAATTATCCTCACTTATTTCCCTCTTCAAAATATCTCCTTAGGGAGAAAGCAGGTAGACTTAATGGGCCATTCAGTATGCCCTACTCAGGTTTTTTTTTCCCAAAGAATCTACCTGAAACAATATTGATAGTTGAGCCCACTGACATACGACTGATTATTTTCTATTGAATTGATTGAAAAGTTGACCACATATATGATTTTGAATATGCTGAGAAAAGAAAGTTTAGAGAAATAACAGTTAACCAGGGTACTTGGAATTATTGAGGGAGAAGAAGGAAAATAACAGGTCAAGTAGCTATAAAGCTCTCATAGCCCATGTAGTAGAAAACTGATTAATATCCACTACAGGTTGGTGGGAGTAATAATGAAAAATAAAGTGCAAGTCTAGTTTATCAATGACCAAAAACAAATTAAATGTGAGTAAGAGTTAATTGAAGTTCTTATTTTAAAATTATAAATATTGCTAAATTTTTCAAATGCTATCATATTATAAAAACATGGAAAGGTGACAGAGGATCCATATCTGAGAAAAAAAAGATTAGATGTGGAGTAATTTTAAGGAACAAAATTTGTAAGATATAAGTGAGGGTGTGAAAGTGTAAGGAAAATAAAATTATTTATCAATATACAAAGTTTTATTAAAAGATAACATGATGGAGAAGTGTATTAAAGTTTCCTAAATCTGATAATCACTAATAAAGACAGGACTGTGATATGTTTGGTGTGCAACAGAATAAGATGTGGGTAAAAAGAAAAGCACACAAAATGGTGTGGTGATTTATCTTTATCAACACCTAGGAAGACAGAAGGTTACAAATAGCTAGCTCATATTGCAAGCAATTTAAACAATTCCCTAAATATAATAGCAGCAAGATGAGTTTGTTTGAAACCTCAATTCAGATCAAATATGTAGACAATCTATCATAATTATTTATGTCACCATCATCTTTTATGTTGACATATGCTGAAAACCTGTTCCCTGAAGTGATCATTCCGAACAGAATACTTCATATCAGCCAAAAATAAATATACCTGCATTGAGCATTATGTAATATACTCCTTCAGAAATGGCTTTTGAATTTGTGAAAAAGTGGAGCAAGAGAATTAGCTAGTAGTTAGGCCTCTTGGGTTTGAAATTTTCTTTGAAGCTTATGTAATTTAACCACCTAACCTCTGAGCTTGTCTTTCCTCATTTGTAAAATGGAAATAATAACCTTGCCCTGAAAGCATTTGAAAATCAAAGGCTTCATCATAATTAATGTTATCCATTTTAGTATTTTGAATTAATTCAGCATAGCCACTTAAAATAAGAAACCACAAATAACATTATATTGAATTTTACCTAATTAAATTTGGCTAGGAAAATAACATTATTCAGTATATGAAATTATCCTTTCAAACTGACAGGAGAACATGTCCATTCAAAATGTATCTCTTGGGGAGTTCCCACTGTGGCGCAGTGGAAATGAATCCGACTAGGAACCATGAGGTTGCAGGTTGCATCCCTGGCCTTGCTCAGTGGGTTGAGGATCTGGCATTGCTGTGAGCTGTGGTGTAGGCTGAAGATGCGGCTCGGATCTGGCATTGCTGTGGCTCTGGAGTAGACTGGCAGCTACAGCTCTGATTAGACCCCTGCCCTGGGAACCTCCATATGCCACAGGTGTGGCCCTAAAGGGACAAAAGACAAAAAAAAAAAAAAATTATCTCTTGTGCTGAATCTGACATATGCATAAAATATGTTATATTCATATTATATATGCATATATAGTATGTATTACACATATGTGTGCTGAATTTAAATCTATCATAAATTAAAATTTACACTGATATATAAGAATGCTATTAATATGAATATTTAAAAGCCTTGCAGTCAGGGTAAAACAATCAAAAGTACTTATAAATACTTTTTTATGCCATTAGTGAGAATTATTAGAATTGCATTTGAATAAGAAGTTAAGAAAAAAAGTAGAGTGTTTGGGACTTAATTTTTTATCAGTTTCTTCACCAGCATATATGAAACACAAGTATTTGCTTCAGGAACAAGGGAATGACATAACATATGAAAGTTTCAAAGACTGACAAATAATTGGCAATCAAAAAAGTTAGCTTCCTTTACTTCGTGTTAAATTAAGGAAAAATAAAATGGAAATGTTTTGAAGGTTAAAGTAGATTTCACCAAGAAGATGAATTTACTTGTATTGTCTTTCAGCAATAAGGATCTACAAGTCCTTAAGAAAGAAAAGTATTCATTGGAG
Organism: Catagonus wagneri; assembly: GCA_004024745.2. Classification (NCBI taxonomy): domain Eukaryota; kingdom Metazoa; phylum Chordata; class Mammalia; order Artiodactyla; family Tayassuidae; genus Catagonus; species Catagonus wagneri. Next base: position 6,072,193 of record PVHT021183528.1, read on the forward strand.
GAGGAATCACTTTAGGATAGTATTTATGTATACTTTTAGAGTTTATAAAACCACATGGGAGGATGGGGACCTGGACTTTTTCAACATGTACCATACCTCTCCTTTCCTGCCTTTCTTTTACTGTCTCATTCATCCCACCTACCTACCGTCACTGCTTTATCTGGAACCATATTTTGACCAGTCAGGGTATTGCCTGGTTTGTTTTACCTCTTTTAACCAAACATCAACTCCTTATCCAAAAAGTAAAGACTGTTCACCTTCCAACTGATAAGGTCCACAGGCATGTCTCAGAGGAAGGTGTTTCCTTCCTCCCTCCCTCTCTCTCTCTCTCTCTCTCTCTCTCTCTCTCTCTCTCTCTCTCCCCCCCCCACACCTCACTCTCTGCCTTGCATAGCTTATTCTCTACAAATGTTTTCAGTATTGAGTAGGTTTATGTCTGGATAATATCTGAGTTCCCACTACCGCAATTTGTTTGAGGCTACCTATTAATTGGCAGGTAGGAGCAATATGCGGGCACTTTATAAATATTACAGCTTCTCTTGAATGTAAATATAAAATCTAAAAAGATCCTTCTTTCTTTTATTTTTGTTACTATATTAAAAATAATGAAGTTAAAGAAATTATGCTATATCATTCTTTTGCCCCAAATCAATCTGGATTTGGCAGTAAATATTTTGATACTTGTACGTTTAAATAATGCTTTTTTTCACACACTAATTTTAATCTACATTAACTTGAAAAGACTTAAATTGGAAGGTCAACTTTAATTTATAGATCACTAAGTGGATTTGACAACTCTGATTACGACATTTAACCTGCAAATGGATAACAGAATCAGAGACTAAGAAGATAAATGGTTCAGTATAAACAAATTACAAATGTTTTCACAACAGTTGTACTAGAGTGGTATTCCTTGTCTCTTTTGTCAAATTGGAAAACCTTTTTAATTACTTCTGACTTTCTATTATGCTCTGTTGTAACAGATAGCAAGTGCTCTGATTAAGTTTATTTTCAAATGTGGCATAAAGATGTAGAATGACAAAGTTTGTTTGTTTTGTTTTGTTTCTGGCCAACTCAGTAGCATGTGAAAGTTCTTGGGTCAGGGATCCAGCCCACACCACATCAGCAACCCAGTCCTCGGCAGTGACCTTGCTGTATCCCTAACCCACTGCATCACAAGAGAACTACAACAAAAAGTTTTTTTTTTTTTTTAACTTTAGACTGTTTTAACATAAATGTTTTCCTCAATTGTGATGGGTTTATCAGGACATAATTGATAAAACCATAGTATACTGAAAATATCAGTTGAAAATACATTTACTACACCTAACCTATTGAACATTATAGCTTAGCCTAGCCTATATTAAATGTACTCAGAGCAAAAGTAGTAGCCTATAGTTAAGCAAAATCATCTAACACAAAGCCTTTTTCATAATAAAGTCTTGAATATCTCATGTAACTTATTGAATACTCTACTGAAGTGAAAAATACGGTGGGTGTATAGGTACAGAATGATGTAAGTGTATCAGCTGCTTACCCTTGTGATTACAGGGCTGGCAAGGCTGTGACTCACTTTTACATTGATGAAAACATCATGAGAAAGTATTGTACTGCATATCACTAGCCCAGAAAAAGATCAACATTCAAAACTCAAAGCAATACCCAATATTCTGTGATAATCTATGTGGGAAAAGAATCTGAAAGAGAATAGATATCTGTGCACATATAAATCAATCAATTTGTTGTACAGTAGAAATTATCACATGTAAATTAATTATACTTCAGTAAAAAAATAGAGTTTCTATTTAGTGCATATTGCTTTTAGATCATTGTAAAGATGTAAATTCTTAAGACAAAGCACCATAAATCAGGGACTATCTGTATATGCCAGAGAGATGAGACCTTGCCACAGAAGAAAACCATGTAAACAATAATGAATCAAATATGAACATGTAACACAAAAGGATTCACATAGAGTAACTTATTTTCTCCATTATTGGAAAGCACTTCAACAAACATATTCTTAAAAAATATTTTTCATGCAAAGTGCACAGAAATAAGAAAGTTAGGTATTTCTTTTATAAAACAATTTAAAGTAATATTTTAACCACCCAAAGAAAATTTTTTACATATGGAGATCTGATAGCTAAATGTGAAACCTGTTAAAATTTATTCTAACAATCATAATGTGTAGCATATAAAAAGCATATGTTGAACTATTAAATGAGAATTTCTAAAATCCATGTCTGTGTCCACAAAATAATTTTTGCTGGAAGAATAATGTATGGAGATATAATTTAGTGGACCTAAATTTTCCACTATGAAAATAAATAGTGTGTAATATTTTCTAGTAATCATTGATATATATGCCTATAATATTTTCTCTTAAATAAAAATACCTCTTTTACTTTAAAACCTGTCAAAATACAATGTTTTGTTTTATAGGTAAACCAAATTTAGCCTCTAAATTCACTTCAGTGGAGTATTACGTGATATTTTTATTTAAGTTAATCAACGATTGCCTTTTGTAATATACAATTTCTAATACTCAAATTTTAATTGAAATTTTCTTTTGTAACCAAGCCCAAGCTCACACTGCTTGCCATAGGACAAGCCGGTGGGTCAAGAGACAAAGTATTGGGGCAAGGAAAAGTGACTTTATTTGGAAAGCTAGCAAACCGAATAGATAGCTGATTCATGACCTAAAGAATCATCTTTGTTTGAATAGGATCAAAGTTTATTTTATACTAAGGAAGGGGGAAACAGGTGGAGGTTAAAATTGGGACGTGAGACACCTGCAGATATCTATCTACCAGCAAGGCTGTGATAAGATGTGTGAAAAGTTTTTGTTCTTGGTCAGTTGATTTTAGTTGACTTGATTCTGGTCATGATGATCCTATGAATCTTGACCAGATGGTCATTACTTTTGTTCATACTTCCTTATTTCCCCATGGGTGGCAGGTTTCCAGTAAGGGGCTCTTTTCTCAAATCTTAAGCTGTAAACAAAATTCCTTTAGTGACTAACATATCTATGTTCAGGGCTAACAGAGGCTTATGGCTCAGAAATTAAAGCAGCAGAAAAGATAAATACAGTGTGGTTTCAAAGATGTTAAGCTTCTTTGATGAACAAGAGGTAGGCAGTAGACACAGGAGATGGGGAAGTTGAGGGTCTACCCTTGGGAAAGCCCTATAGAATCCTGCTTGTTTCACTTTTTCTACAGTATTAGCAAGCCCAGATATTAGATGAAACTTGCATGTAATACATTTATACTAAATGTTTAAAAGTATATATACTTTTTAAATCACTTTTGAGCAATTCTGATCCAAAATGGAGACATAGGAGCCTCATGAACTCCCCTTCTACCAGATATATCAAAGTTACAGCTACACACAGAACAATTACCCCTGAAAGAAATCCAGAAACCAGCTGAGTGATTTCTACATGTTGGACTAAGGATAAAATCCATATGCCATCCATATCAAAATGGGGGCTGGCTTCAATCCTAAAAAAATCATAGTGAAATATCAGAGAAATTGAGAAGAAAATTCATGTACAATGGCAGTAGAAGGAGTAAAATATTTAGGAATACATTTAAACCAAGAAATATCTATACACCAAAAACTATAAAATATTGATGATAGAAATGAAAGAAGATACAATTAAACTGAAAGATAAACTGTACTCATGGATTATAAGAATGAATATCGTTAAAATGTCCACCTTATCCAAAATAATCTGTGTGTTCAATGCAATTCCTATCACGATTCCAAAGGTGTTTTTCACAGAAATATAAAATTCTAAAATCTGTTGGAATCCAAAACACTTTGAAGAACTAAAGGAAAATTTAGAAATAATAAAGTTGGAGGTACCATACGTCCTAATTTCAAAATATGTTACAAAGATATAACCATCAAAATAGTACAGTATCAGCATAAAAACAGATACTTAAATCAGTAGGATAGAATAGAAAGGCCAGAATTAAGCCCATGCATATCTGGTCAATTAATTTACAACAAAGGAACCAAGTCTTTATATACAGTGGGGGAAGGATAGTCTCTTCAGTAATATTGTTGAAAGAGCTAAATAGCCACAGGCAAAAGAATAAAATTAGATTCCTATTTTACACCATACAGAAAAGTTAACTTAAAATGGATTAAAGACTCAAATTTAAGACTTGAAACAGTAAATTTTCTAGAAGAAAATATAGGGAATCTTACTAATATATTTTTTTGTGAGGTGTTACAGCAAAAGGGAAAACAAACGCAAAAATAAACAGGTGGGACTACATCAAACTAAAATGCTTCTGCACACCAAAGGAAACCATCAACTAAATGAAAATGCAGAGTACAGAACTGGGTAAAATATTTGCTAATCATATAACTGATATGGGGTTAATACACAGATTTTAAAAGAACTCATACAACTCAATAGCCAAAAAGCAAACAATCTAATTAAAGCATGAGCAGAGAAACAATAAGTATTTTTCCAAAGAAAACATACAAATGGCTAACAGGTACATGAAAAGATACTTGACATCACTAATCCTCAGAGAAATGGAAATCTAAACCACAATGACATATCACCTCACACCTACTAGAATAGCTGTCATAATAATGCAAGAGATAATTTGTGTTGGTGAGAATGTGGAAAAGGTAACCCTTGTCTACTATTGGTGGGATTGTAAATTGGTTCAGCCACTACAGAAAACAGTGTAGAGGCTTTTTAAAAAATTAAAAATAGAGCTACCATATGACCCAGCATTTTCACTTCTTTGTGTATACCCAAAAGGAATTAAAACAGCTCAGTGGGTTGAGGATCTTGCATTGCTATGAGCTGTGGTGTAGGTCACAGATGTGGCTAGGATGCTGCGTTGCTGCAGCTGTTGTATCGGCTGGCAGCTCTAGCTACAATTGCACCCCTAACCTGGGACCCTCCATATGCTACGGGTGCAGCCCTAAAAACCAAAAAAAAAGGAAAAGAAAAAAAAAAGAATATTGGAGAGATAAATGCACTTCCGTATTCATTGCAGCATTTTGCACTGTATGTATGTTTATCCATAGTGGAACATTATTCATGAGAAAGAAGCAAATCCCACAATTTCCTTCAGCATGGATGAACCCTGAGTGCTAGTATGCTAAGCAAAATAAGCCAGACAGATAAAGATACTACATTATATTAGTTATATATAAAATTTTGTTTTAAATTTCAAACTCTTAGAAAGTAGAAAAGTCATTGCCAGGGGCAGGTGGGTGGGGGAAATATGAAGATTTTAATAAAAAAGTATAAACTTGAAGAGTAAGACCAAATAACTTATAGCATGATGTATCTGAAATTTTCTCAGAGTAGAACTTAAATGCTTATATCTATTAATATTTATAAATATGAGATAATATGTAGTTACCTAGATATCACAACGTATATATTTATTAAAACATTATACTTTGCACTAAAATTACATTTTCTTTGCAAATTGTACCTCAATAAAACTAAAAAATATTCTCTTATATTTAAGAAAAAGTAAACCTCAGTTAAGTGTCTTCGTGTGCCTTCTCCTATAAAAACACTTTAAAATAACAAAGCATTTTGTTTCTTACTGACATAAAATATTCCCAAACTAAAAAAATTTATTTGATGGATACATTGTTTGATTTTTAAATTATTAATTATTGATATTTTAAGGTACACTCTTTGTATTTATAATACTTAATATTATGAGTGAAATTATTTATAAAATTAGGTATAACAATTAATGGATTTGAGCTTCATTATTAGTTATTTACGAAGATCTAGATAAAGTTTTAAAAATCCATATCTGTATATAGGAAAGCTACCTACTAATTGTCAAGTAATTCAGATTAAAAACAAAATTCAATTAGATGCTAAAAAATGTGAAAAAGAATCCATTGTACTCTTGATCATAATAATAATAAATTTTCTTGGTCGATTGGACTTTCAATTTCATATGTAAAGAAACAAAAGTACAATAATATAAAAATTTGGAAAGATAGTAATGCAAGATAAATTGAAGTAGCAGAATAAATTATTTAATAATAGAGTATAGTATAAGAATTAACAATACATGAATTAAACTGAAAAATTATGGAGAATTTAATAAACCGAAAAATTATGGAGAATTTCGAGGTTAGTTTTGATAAAGATGGCATTTAAGTTTATGACATAGCCCCTTATTTTGAAGGAAAAAATGTTATATACTTATATAAATATAAAAACATATATTCAAAACATATATGTAGACTATACGTACATGGATATATATAGACTGTTTCTCTAGCTTATAGTATGTAAGTATATAAAATCTTCCTAAATCATTAATATATATTGAAAGCAATAAATCAGTGTTTTTTTAAATAACTAAATATGTTTAAGAATCAGATACTGAATTTATTAAAACTGCAAAACGTCAAATGACCAGACCATGACCTTATAGGACTAAGAGTCCAGAGATTTTACATTTTTTACAAATATCTCAGGAGAAGAAAGAAAGTGATACAGATCCCATTTTGAAAATTAAAAAAAAATTAAAAAGCAATTTATTAAAAGTGAAATGGAGAACAATGAGTGTTATATGTGTTCTGGGTGAGTTACAGATAAACGCGTATATCTATAAACATGTATATCTGTAAACACATGGTAAAGACATTCAAGATACACACCACAATGTTACTGACAGTGTTTGAATGTGGCTGTCATAGTTTACTTCCTATATAAATTAAATTACTTGACTATTTCATGTTAAAATATATTTAAGAAATTGTACATATTTTCATTACTTATATTTCAATTTGATCTATTTATTTTGTAGCTATTCTTATTTTAAAATATCTAGTTGCATGCTCCTCTTAAATGTCACAATTTAGATACATAAAGAAACCTTATTATTATAACATAATTTTTGTAGCATGAAATAGTAGGTGCTACAGAAAGTCCACAACTAATTTGAAAGGGCCATTATTTCACAATCTTCTAGGTACTGGAGTAAGATCTAAGGCTTAGGATGTTATACCTTAGCGTGAATTTAATAATACTGTATGCTTCTAATGTAAAGAAAATGATATGAAACATTTCACATTTTTGCTGTTATTTTTCATAAATGATGATGAAAATTTTATTGGCATTGTCTGTAATCTAAACAATGAGGTAACAAATACCCCCGCATTTAATTTCACTGGTATACTATGTGAGCCAATGGAGGCATTTTTGAATGTTCACAAGCAGGAAGTAGGTAGATTGAATTTGTTCAAGCAACATTTATGTTTGTATAATGAGGCAGCACAATCTAAATAAATGATCTTCCTGTGACATTTTAACAATCCAAGGGAGAAGGTGTAAATGCAGCACACAGAAACGGAAATCCCTATTATGAATGAAAAATTTAAAGATTCATGGAAATGATGGAAGTTTAAATGTAGAAACTGGCTATTTTTTTTTAAACTGCTGTGTCCAGAATTAAATATGCACAATTATAATGGTGCTGCATTTCTTATTTAAATTAGTTATAGTAGCCAGTTAGAATTCAAAGTTTTACAGTGCATATTTTGATATAAATTTAAATATTTGGCATTATCATTAAATTAACTTAAATGAAAACATCCAAAAGTAGCTTATTAATTTTTACCTAATATACATTATCATAACTTACATGGCGTTGCTTTTATTTGACAATAGAAGAAGAGTACTGTTAGAATCTTAATTACCATTTCAAAATACTTGAAGACATTGACACTCCCGAGTTCATATCTTGGTCTGGTATATATCTCCTCTAATGATGTGGATGGAAATTTATTAAAACTGAGTAGTTCTTTGAGATTTCAATTTACCTTTAAATTATAAATATAACAAATGCCTATGATACCAAAATATCACTCTGAAAAGTTAAAATAAGCAGTTGAAATCTCTATTCTTCTATACCTAACTATGAGTCTACACAAATAGCATGATTTTGTCTCTGTTTTTACAATGATCTAAACAGAAATGACCTAAATAGATTCTCATTAACTTACATTTTACACTTAATGATGTATCTGTTACACATAAAAGTACAGTTGACCCTTGAACAACCCAGGTTTGAAGTGCCTGGGTCTATATACAGATTTTTTCAATAAATATGAACTACAGTACTACAGGAGCCTCCATTGGTTCAATCTTTGTATGAGAAACTGTTGATACAGAGGGCTAACTGTAAAGTTATATGAGGATTTTGATTGCTTAGAAGGTTGGCACCACTAGCCCTGAGTCATCCATGAATGTATTTTGGACTTTTATCAGACTTTAAACATTTAAGTCATTACCTTTAAACTTGCATAGCAATTGATTGTATACATACATCATGTTTTACCTATTCTACCATTGATTTAAATCACTTCCAGATTTGTTTTAGCTATACAGTCTTTATTGTAAGAAACATATTTCAAAGTACTTCTTTGTGGACATGCATATACATCATTAAATTAAATTGCTACCAGTTGAATAGATGACCCAGTGGTTTCGAGTAATGTTGTTAAATTGCCCTTTGAAAATAATCTCTCTTTCTACTACTTTAATACTTTGTATGAGATTCTGTTCCCTTCCCTCCAATCCTAAATTTTAAAATCTAATTAGACTGCCTCAATTTAGTGTCCTAGTTCCTGGTGTCATTATAAATGACCACACTCAGATCCCTCATAACTCTATAAACATCAACTCAGCTTGATATAACAGAAAGGAACTCCCAAGTTATAACTGAGTTTTTAACCATTCATTATTTCTGGAACACAGGGCTACAAAAGTAGTCATAGCAGAGGGAATTTCAGCCTAGAAAATATGACAGATACAGAGGTCAATGTGAGATTAAAGAAGTCATCAGTTGAATGTTTTGAAATAATATTTAACTGAAAATCCACTGCTGATAGAAGAAATTAGAGTAATAATTGAGAAAGTCACAAGAAACAGGCTAGCATGTGCCAAAATTTAGAGGACATAAAATATGTATGTTTTCACATAAAATTCTTTAAAATCTAGTGCTCTAAGCTTTGCCACCTTCCTCATCAGGCTGTTCTTTTTAAAATTATTTTGCTTAGTCTTCCTCAATTAAAAATACCAATGACATCTAGAGTTTTATAGTATCTGGTCTTATATCTAGATCTTTAATCCATTTTGAGTTTATTTTTGTGCATGGTGTTAGGAAGTGTTCTAGTTTCATTTTTTTACATGTAGCTGTAGAGTTTTCCCAGCACCACTTATTGAAGAGGCTGTCTTTTGTCCAATGTATATTCTTGCCTCCTTTATCATAGATTAGTTGACTATAGATGCATGGATTTAATTCTGGGCTTTCTATCCTGTTCCACTGATCTATATTTCTGTCTTTGTGCCAGTACCATACGGTTTTGATGTCTGTAGCTTTGTAGTAGAGTCTGAAGTCAGGGATCCTGATTCCTCCAGCCCCATTTTTCTTTTTCAGGATGTCTTTGGCTATTCTGAGTTTTTTGTGTTTCCAGACAAACTTTAAACTATTTTGTTCTAGTTCTTTGAAAAATGTCATTGGTAATTTGATAGGGATTGTATTGACTGTGTAGATTGCCTTGGGTAGCATAGTCATTTTGATAATATTGACTCTTCCAATCCAAGAGCATGGTATGTCTTTCCACCTGTTTAAGTCATCCTTGATTTGTTTCATCAGCACATTATAATTTTCAGAGTACAGGTCTTTTGTCTCTTTAGGCAGGTTTATTCCTAAGTATTTGATTCTTTTTGATGCGATAGTAAACGGAATTGCTTCTCTAATTTCTCTTTCTGATCTTTCATTGTTGGTATATAGAAATGCAGTTGATTTCTGTTTATTAATTTTGTATC
>PVHT021183528.1:6110027-6163824 GCA_004024745.2 Catagonus wagneri
TTTGCCAAATTCATTGATGAGCTCTAACAGTTCATTGATGAGCTCTAACAGTTTTCTGGTAGAATCTTTAGGATTCTCTAGGTATAATATCATGTCATCTGCAAACAGTAATAGTTTGACTTCTTCCTTTCCACTTTGGATTCCTTTTATTTCTTTTACTTCTGTGTTTGATATGGCTAGGGCTTCCCAAACTATGTTGAATAGTAGTGGCGAGAGTGGACATCCCTCTCTTGTTCCGTATCTCAAAGGGAATTCTTTCAACTTTTCACCATTGAGAATGATGTGAGCTCTGGGTTTGTCATAGATGGCCTTTATTATGTTGAGGTAGGATCCTCCTATGTCCACTTTCTGAAGGGTTTTTATCAGAAATGGGTATTGGATTTTGTCAAAGACTTTTTCTTCATCTATGGAGAGGATCATATAGTTTTTATGTTTTCAGTTTGTTAACGTGGTGTATCACACTGATTGATTTCCGAATACTGAAGAATCCTTGCATCCCAGGGATAAATCCCACTTGTTCATGATATACAATCCTTTTAACGTATTGTTGGATTCGGTTAGCTAGTATTTTGTTGAGGATTTTTGCATCTATGTTCATCAGTGAGATTGGCCCTGTAATTTTCTTTATTTGTGGTATCTTTGTCTGGTTTTGGTATCAGGGTGATTTTTGCCTCATAGAATGAGTTTGGGAGTGTCCCTTCCTATGCAGTTTTTTGGAAGAGTTTCAGAAGGATAGGCGTTAGCTCTTCTCTGATTGTTTGATTGAATTCACCTATGTAGTCATCTGGTCCTGGACTTCTGTTTTTTGGAAGTTTTTTAACCACAGTTTCAATTTCAGATCTTGTAAATGGTCTATTCATATTTTCTATTTCATACTGGTTTAGTCTTGGAAGATTGTAATTTTTTAAGAATTTGTCCATTTCTTCTAGGTTTTCCCTTTTATTGCCATATAGTTGCATATAGTAGTATCCTGTGATCCTTTGTATTTCTCTGATGTCTGTTGTTACTTCTCCTTTTTCATTTCCTTTTTTTTTTTTGGTCTTTTTGCCTTATCTAGGGCCGCACCCACGGCACAAGGAGGTTCCCAGGCTAGGGGTCTAACAGGAGCTGTCGCTGCAGGCCTTCGCCACAGCCACAGCAACGCAGGATCCGAGCAGTGTCTGCAACCTACACCACAGCTCATGGCAACGTCGGATCCTTAACCCACTGAGCATGGCCAGGGATCGAACCCGCAACCTCATGGTTCTTAGTCGGATTCGTTAACCACTGAGCCATGACGGGAACTCCTCCTTTTTCATTTCTAATTTTATTGATTTGTGTCCTCTCTCTTTTGTTCTTGATAAGTCTGGCTAAGGGTTTATCAAATTTGTTGACCTTTTCAAAGAACCAGCTTTTAGTTTCATTGATCTTTTCTATGGTTTTCTTCATTTCTATTTCATTGATTTCTGTTCTGATAGTGATTATTTTTCTTCTACTAACTTTAGGTCTTATCTGTTCTTCCCTCTCTAGCTGCTTTAGATGTAAGATTAGGTTGTTTATTTGAGCTTTTACTTGTTTCCTGAGGTAGGCTTGTATTGCTCTAAACTTCCCTCTTAGAACTGCTTTTGCTGCATCCCAGAGGTTTTGGAGTGTTGTATCTTTGTTGTCATTTGCTTCTAGGTATTTTTTAATTTCCTCTTTGATTTCTTCAGTGATGCATTGGTTGTTTAGTAGCATATTGTTTAGTGTTTGTATTTTTTATATTTTTTGCCATTTTTTCTTGTTGTTGATTTCCAGTCGTATAGCATTGTGGTCAGAAAAGATGCTTGATATGATTTCAATTTTCTTAAAGTTACTGAGGCGGCTTGATTTGTAGCCCAAGATGTGATCAATCTTGGAGAATGTTCCATGTGCACTTGAGAAGAACGTTTATTCTGTTGCTTTTGGATGGAATGTCCTATAAATATCTATTAAGTCCATCTGATCTAATGCTTCATTCAGGGCCTGTGTTTCCTTATTGATTTTCTGCCTGGATGACCTGTCCATTGCTGTAAGTGGGGTGTTAAAGTCCCCCACTACGATTGTATTATTGTTGATTTTTCCTTTTAAGGTTGTTATCAGTTGTCTTATAAATTGTGGCAAACCTATGTTGGGTGCATAGATTTTTAAAATTGTTATATCTTCTTCTTGGATTGATCCTTTCATCATTATGTAGTGCTCTTCCTTGTCTCTTAAAATGTTCTTCATTTTAAAGTCTATTTTGTTTGATATGAGTATTGCTACTTCGGCTTTCTTTTGATGCCCGTTTGCATGGAATATTTTCTTCCATCCTCTCACTTTCAATTTGTATGTGTCCTTAGGAATGAAGTGGGTCTCTTGAAGACAGCATATATACCGGTCTTGTTTTTGTATCCATTCAGCTAATTATGTTTTTTTTAATTAGGGCGTTCAGTCCATTAACATTTAAGGTAATTTTTGATATGTATGTTTTTATTGCCATTTTAGTAACTGTTTTGGGTTTCTGTTGCTCTTTTTGCTTCCTTTATTCTCTTGTTGTCTCCTCTCACAAGATGACTATCTTTAATGTTGTATTTGAATTGATTTTTATTTGTTTGCATATTTGTTGTAGATTTTTGGTTTGCAGTTACCCTGAGGTTTTGATATAGGAGTCCATATATAAGTGAGATTGTTTTAAGTTGTTAGTTTCCTAATTGCACGTTTGTCTCCAGTGTCCTGTATTTGTGCTCTCTTCTCATGATTTATGATTTTGGTAGCATAATTGTGTATGGATGATTTAGTATCTTTAACTGTATGTGTGTGCTTACAAGTGAGCCTTGTCATTTGTGGTGTTTTTGTTTCTGGTTGTGGCCTCTTCTTTTCTGCCTAGGGAAGTTCCTTTAGGATTTGTTGTAAAGCTGGTTTAGTGTTGCAGAAATCTCTTAGCTTTTGCTTATCTGTAAAGGTGTTGATCTCTCCTTCAAATCTGAATGAGACCCTTTCTGGGTAAAGTAATCTTGGTTGGAAGTGTTTTCCTTTCATCACATTGAGTATATCATGCCACTCCCTTCTGTCCTGCAGAGTTTCAGCTGAAAAATCTGCTGATAACCTCATCGGGGTTCCCATGTATGTCATTTGTTTCTTTTCCCTGGATGCTTTCAATATTTTCTCGTTGTCCTTAATTTTGATCATTTTGATTAATATATGTCCTTCTTGGGGTCCTTAATGTGTTCCTTCTTGGGTTTTTTTTATATAGTACTCATGGCACTTCCTGGATTTGACTGAGTGGTGCCTTTGCCATATTAGGGAAGTTTTTGACTATTATCTCTTTGAATATTTTTTCTGTCCCCTTCTCTCTCTCTTCTCCCTCTGGCACCTCTATAACATGGATGTTGTTGCGTTTAACATTATCCTAGAGTTCTCTGAGGCTTTGCTCATTTCCTTTCAATCTTTTATCTCTTTTCTCTTCTGCATTAATGGTTTCCACTAATCTGTCCTCCACCTCGCTGATTCTTTCTTCTGCCTCCTGTCTTCTACTGTTGGCTGCTTCTAATGATTTTCTTTATTTCAGTTATTATATTTTGCATCTCTTCTTGTTTTATTTTTACATCTTGTATTTCTTTGCTCAGTGTTTCCTGTAAATTATCAATCTTTGTCTCCAGTTTATTTCCAGCGTTTTGCATCATCTTCAGCATCAAAAGTCTAAAGTCTCTTTCTGGGAGGCTGATAATCTCCTCATCCCTGAGCTGTTTCTCTGGGCTTTTTTCTTTCTCCCTTATCTGAGTTATAGTTTTCTGTCTTTTCATGTTTATAGATTTTTACTGTGGTGACCTTTTTTGCAGACAGTAGTGTTGTAACCTCTCTTAGTTCAGGTGTTTGCCTCCCCTGTGGCTAAAGTTGGTATGGGGGTGGACTGCTGTAGGCTTCCCAATGGCAGGGACTGATGCCTGCCCACTGGTAGGTGTGGTTGATTCCTATCCCTCTGATGGGTGCGACTTTGTCTCTGCATGAGATTAGAGGCTGGCTGTATGCCTTAGGGGTCTTTAGGCAGTCTGTTTCCTGATGGGTGGGGCTGTGATCCCACCTGGATTATTGTTTTGCCTGAGGATCCTCAGGGCTAATGGGAGGGACCAGATTTTCCCAGAAAAGGCCACCTCCAGAGAAATGCAGGGTTTTGTATGTTCTCAGGAGCTTCATCTCCAATGCCCTTCCCGCACAACAAGCCACAGTCACCCCTGTTTTTACAGGAGATCCTCCAAGAATTGCAGTCAGTTTCCACCTGGATTCCTGTGGACACTTTGCTTTGCCCTGGGACCCAGTGCACGTGAAATTCTGTGTGTACCTTTCAAGAATGGGGTCTCCTCTTTTCCCCAGTCCTGTTGAGCTCCTGCACAGAAGCCCCGCTGGCCTTCAATGCCAGATGCTACTGGGGCTCTTTCTCCCTGTGCCAGATCCCCAGCCATGGGGATTTGATATGGGGCTCAGAACTCTCAGTCTCTGTGATTCAGTTACTTTCCAGTCTTTGGGGCTTCCCACCCAGGAGGTATGTGATTGCTTCTATCACATATTTGCCCCTCCTACCTCTTGATATGTCTCCTCTTTGCCTTCTAGAATATAATGTCTTTTTTGGAAGTTTGCAGTCAATTTGGTTGAAGATTGCTCAGCATTAGGTTATAGTTTTGTTGTGTTTTGGGAGAGAAGTTGAGCTCCAGTCCTTCAGTTCTGCCATCTTAATACAACCTCCATTCATATATATTTTCTTAGATTTCACATGTCATATATTACTGGTCTTTTCCCGTCTGAACTATTTCACTTTGGATAATGCCGTCCAGGCCCATCTTTATTGTTGCATATGGAAAAATTTAATTTTTTATGACTGAGTAGTGTTTTGTGCTTTATTTGTGGATTATCCTTTGTTTGCAAAAGCTTTCAAGTTTAGTTAGGTCCAATTTGTTTTCCTTTACTTTTATTTCCGTTACTCTGGGAGTCATATCCAAAAAAAAAAAATATTGCTATGATTTATGTCAAAGCATGTTCAGCTCATGTTAACCTCTAGGAGTTTTATGGTGCCACATTTTACATTTAGTTCTTTAGTCTTTTTTGAGTTTATTTTTGTATATGATATTAGAGATTGTGCTCATTTCTTTCTTTTATGTGTAGTTGTCCAGATTTCCTAATACAACTTCTTGAAAAGACTGTGTTTTTAGTGTACATACTTGCCTCCTTTGTTGTAGATTAACTGACTGTAAGTACATGGGTTATTTCTGGGCTATCTAGTCTTTTCCATTGATGTATGTGTTGAGGTTTGTGCCAGGACCATCTGTTTTGATTGCTATAGCTTTGTAGTGCAATTTGATGTCAGTGATTATGATTCCTCTAGCTATGATGATTTTTCTTAAGATAACTTTGGCTATTTGGAATCTTTTGTATTTCTATAAAAAAATTTTAAAAATATTTATCCTAGTTCTGTGAAAAATGACATTGGCACTTTGTTAGGGATTGCATTGAATCTGTGGATTACCTTGGATAGTATGATCATTTTAACAATATTGATTCTTCCAATCCAAGACCATGTTATATCTTTACATTTGTTACAGTCATCTCCAATTTCTTTTCATAGTGTCTTAGAGTTTTCCTAGTACAGGTGTTAGGACCTGACCTTTTTAGAAATAAAACTCTTTAGGTAGTTTAGATTTCACAAAAGTAGTTTTATTCCTAGGTACGTCATTATTTCTAATGTGTTGGTAAATGAGATGGTTTCTGTAATTCCTCTTTCTGAGATTTGTTTTTAATGTATAGAGAAATAAAATTCAATTTTGTGTATAAATTTTGTATCCTACAGCTGTACAGATTTCATTGATGAGCTCTAGTAGTTTTCTTATAGCTTCCTTAGGATTTTCTATTTTTAGTGTTATATAATCTGCCAACAGTAATGTTTTCATATTTTTTTTCCAGTTTGGTTTCCTTTTATTTCTTTTTCTTATGTGATGGCAATGATGAGGGCTTCCAATGCTATATTAAATAATAACAATGAGAGTTGCAACCCTTGTCTTGTTACTGATCTTAGAGGAACAGATTGCCATCATAATATGATGTTAGCTGTAAATTTTGTTTCTTTGTTTTTGTTTTTTTAGGGTCCCACCCATGACATATGGAAGTTCCTAGGCTAGGGGGTCGAAATGGAGCTGTAGCTGCCAGCCTACACCACAACCACAGCAACACAGGATTCAAGCTTTGTCTGTGGCCTATACCACAGCTCAGAGAAATGCTGGATCCTTAAACCACTGACCAGGGCCAGGGATCAAACTTGAGACTTTGTGGATCTTAGTCAGTATTGTTACTGCTGAGCCATGACGGGGACTCCTGTAAATGTTTATTTTTTGTAAATGACCTTTATTATGTTAAGTAATATTCTTTCTGTGCCTATTTCCTGGAGAACTTTTATCATAAACAAATATTCCTCTCATCAAAAGCTCTTTATGCATCTATTGAGGCAATCATATAGTTTTTATTCTTCAGTTTGTTACTGTAGTGTATCACATTGATTTGCAGACATTGAGAAAAATCCTTACATCCCTGAGATAAATCCTACATGATCATGGTGTGTTATCCTTTTACTGTAATGCTGGATTTGATTTGCTAATATTTTGTTGAGGATTTTTGCTTCTATGTTTATTATGGATATTGACCTGTACTTTTCTTTTCTTACAATATCTTTGGTTTTGGTATCGGGGGCAATGCTGGATTCATAGAATGAGATTGGCAGTATTCTTTCCTCTGTGTATTTTTTTTTTCAAGAATTTCAAAATAGGCTCATCTCTAAATAGAATTTGCTGGTGAAGTTAGGTGGCCCTGAACTGTTTTGTTTTGTTTTGTTTGTTGTTCTTAATTACTAATTCCCTTTTATTACTGGTCATTGGTTGGTTAATGTTTTCTAGTTCTTCCAGATTCAGTCTTGGGAAATTTTAGATATCTAAGATTTTGACCAATACATATACGCTGTTCATTTTAATTGAGAAATTGCTGTTTATAGTATTGTCTTATGATTCTTTATATTTCTGTGCTATTGATTATAATTTCTCCTGCTTCATTTCTAATTTATTGTGTTGGGCCTTTTCCCATTATTTCTTGATGTGTCTAGCTAAAGGCTTTTCAATTAATTTTTGTTTATCTTTCCAAGGTACCTAGTTTTAGTTTCATTGATATTTTCTAATATTTTTGTCACTATTTTATTTATTTCTGCTCTGATTATTATGATTCCATTTCTTCTACTAACCTTAGCTTTTATTTATTCTTCTTTCTCTAGTTCTCTAGGTGAGGTTATTTATTAGCAATTTTTCTTATTTCCTAAGGTAAATTTCCTGAGGTAAACTTGTATTGCTATAAATGTCACTCTTTGAACTGGTCTTGCTGTGTCCCATAGTTTTTTGTTTCCATCATTTTGCTTTTGTTTTTATTTGTCTCCAAATATTTTTGTTTTTTTTTTCCTTTGATTTTTTTCAGTGATTCATTGTTTGTTTAGTAGTATTTTATTTAGTAATTTTTAGTAGTCATTATAGGTGATTTCTAGTCTCAGCATTATGTCAGAAAAATGCTTTATATATATTTCAGTTTACTTAAATTCAGTAAAGCGTGTGACCTATCATGTCAATTATCCTGGAGAATGTTCCGTGTGCACTTGAAAAGAATGTATAGTCTGTTGTTTTTAGATAGAATGCTGTCTGTCTATTTATCTATACATATCAATTATGTTCCTCTGATCTAATTAAAGACAGTGTTTCCTTACTGATTTTCTGTGAGGTTGACGTGTCCATTAATGTAAGTTGGGTCCTAAAGTCCCCTATTATTACTGCATTACTGTGTAGGTTTCTCCCTTTATATCCATTAATATTTGCCCTGCATAATTATGTGTTCCTATGTTGGTTGCATATATATTTACAATTGTTAAATAGTCTTCTTTGATTGACCCCTTGATCATTATATAGTAACCTTCTGTGTCTCTTGTAAAAGTGTTTATAGTAAAGTCTATTTTGTTTTTTATAAGTGTTGCTACTCTGACTTTCTTTGGGTTTCAGCTTGCATGGAGTACATTTTTTCCATCCCCTGGTTTTCAGTTGGTATGTATTTTCAGATCTGAAGTGAGTCTCTTGTAGGCAGCATATATATGGTTCTTGCTTTTGTATCCATTCAGCCACTCTTGTTCTTTTGATTGGATCATTTAGTCCATATATTTTAAAGTAATTATTGATAGGTATGTACTTACTGACATTTTGTTTGCTATTTTAGAATTACTTTTGTAGTTCTTTTTTGTTCCTTCTTATTGTGTTCTCTTATCTGGTGTTTAGTGTTATGTTTAGATGTATTTTTATTTTTTGTGTTTATTTCCATTATAGATTTTTGTTTTGTTACTATGAGGTTTCTATATTGCACTGTGTGTATGTGTGTGTGTGTGTGTGTGTGTGTATGTATGTGTGTGAGTGTGTGTGTTTTAAGTTGCTGATCTCTTAATTTCAAATATGTTTTGAAACCTGCATTTGTACTCTCTTCCTTAGATAATTACTATCTTTATATCATATTTTCCATCTAATCATTTTGTGTATCTTTTAACTGCTTAATTTTAGTGCTTTTGTCTTTCAACTTCCTACTGACTTTGACATAGATTATTTCCTACCTTTCATGTAAGATTGCATTTACTATGAGTTTTTTTTCATTTTATAATTGTCCTGTTTCTAGTTTTGTCCATTTTTGCCTAGAGAATTCCTTTAATGTACGTTAAAGTGTTAGTGAACTCTTTTAGTTTTTTCATATCTATGAAGTTTTGATGTTGCCATCATATCTCAGGAGCCTTGCTGGAGTTCCCGTCATGGCTCAGTGGTTAACAAATCCAACTAAGAACCATGAGGTTGGGGGTTCGATCCCTGGCCTTGCTCAGTCGGTTAAGGATCCAGCATTGCCGTGAGCTGTGGTGTAGGTTGCAGATGTGGCTCGGATCTGGTATTGCTCTGGTTCTGGCATAGGCCAGCGGCTACAGCTCCTGTTAGACCCCTAGCCTGGGAACCTCCATATGCCATTGGTGTGGCCCTAGGTAAGGCAAAAAAGACAAAAAAAAAAAAAGAGCCTTGCTGGGGAAAGTATTATTGTTTCTAGGTTTTTCCCTTTCATCACTTTAAATATATTGTGCCACTCTCATCTGCCCTTAGATTTTCTCCTGAAAAATTAGCTATTAGCCGTATGGGATTTTCCTTTGCATATTATTTTTCCTTTGCTACTTGTGATAGTCTCTCTTTATCTTTAATTATTGTCATTTTAATCACAGTTGTCTTTAGGTTCATCCTGTACAGGACTTTCAGTACTTTCTGGATCTGGGTAATGATTGCCTTTCCAAGATTAGGGAAATTTTCATCTATTGTATCTTCAAATATGTTCTCATTCCATTTTTCTCTCTTTTCTCTTTTTGGGACCCCTTAATTTGGATATCAGTGTACTTGATGTTGCCCAAAAGTCTCAAACTGTCCTAATTTATTTTTATCATATTTTTTCTGTTCAGCAGCTGTATTTCCACTATTCTCTTACAGCTCACTGATACAGTCCTCTGTATCTATTACTATATTCTTGATTCTTTCTAGTGCATTTTTCATTTCAGTTATTATATTCATCTCTACTTGGTTGTAACTTGTATTTTCTAACTCTGTGTTAAAACTTTTAACTTTTTGTTATTTGTATTCATTCATCCACTCTTTAATCATTTTTATGACTGTTATTCTGTGAACTCTTTCTCAGGTATGCCTATCTCCACTTCACTTACTTTTTTCTTATAGGATTTTATCTTACTCCTTCATTTGGAACATTTTCCTCTGCTGCCTCATTTTGCCTAAGTTGCTATTTATATGTATATTTTATATATTTATTTTTCCCAGCCTTGAAGATGTGGACTTCAATAGATGTCTTGTGTGTCTCTCCCTTCTCATCACCCAAATTAAATGCTGTTGAGGTTCCCCCATCATGGCCGTGTATACCCTTCTGTTGTGGTGGGCTGACCTGGTGAGTGAAGCCAGGTCTTGGGGTTAGTGCTAGACTGTTGGCAGGTAGAACCATGTCCTCTAGGCCCAGGGATCCTAGGGCTGTTGTGATTGGATGGAATGATTCCTGATACAGTTCGGTGTGGTGTTTAGGGCGTTCTGAAGCTTGTGTTGGCCTGCTAATGGAAGATCCTAGAGCCAGTTTTTCCCAAGACAGCGTCTGGTCTGTTCTGGGAAGGCTTTGTATAAAGATTGTAGGAGTGTGGTTTTCTTGCATCTTACCTGGTGGTTAAGCCTGGTTAGAGGCTAGAGAAGCCTTCCTGGAGGGCAAAGCCACTGTCTGCCCACTGGTGAGTGGAGCTGGGTCCTGGCCTGATGGCTGACAGAGCCATATCTAGAGGCAAGTCTTTAAGAAGCCTATCTATTATTGTGTGAGACAAGATCTTGGTGACAGTGAGCTAGAGGGTGGATTACACAATGGTTACTACCAGCACCGGTGTCCACCTGGTAGAAGGAGCTCCTAAGAATGACCTCTGCTTGTATCTATGCCCCCAGGGTGACAAATAACTGTCCTTTGCCTTTACTGGGGACTCTACAAGACCAACAGGTAAGTCTGGCCCAAGCTTTATAAAATCACTGATTTGGCCTTGGGTACCAGAGCATGTGAGATATTTGTGTGCACCTTTTATGACTGAAATCTTTATTTCTGCCATTCCCATGAGACTCTAGAAACTAAGCCCCACTGAACTTCAGTACCAAGCACTGGTGGTTGTCTTCTTGAAGCAGGACCCCTGGGAGCCCAATGTGGGTCCCATCACTCTTACTCCTGTGAGAGAACCTCTGCAATACAATTATTCTCAAAAAAAAAAAAAAAAAGAGTTCCCATTGTGGCTCACTGGAAATGAATCCAACTAGGAACCATGAGGTTGAAGGTTTGATCCCTGGCCTGTCTCAGTGGGTTAAGAATCTGACCTGCCATGAGCTGTGGTGTAGGTCACAGACTCAGCTCAGATCTGACGTGGCTGTGGCTGTGGTGTAGGCCAGCAGCTATAGCTCTGATTCAACCCTAGCATGGGAACCTACATATGCTGTGGGTGCAGTCCTAACAAGACAAAAAGGCAAAAAAAAAAAAAATGTATTCTCTATTTTGTGGTTTGCTTACCCCAGGAGTATGGTACATGATTGTATTGAAAGTCTGCCCCTCCTATCTCCTTGTGGTTCCTCTTTAAGTCTTTGCTCATAGATTCTTTTCAGGTATGCTCCAGTCTTTTTCATCAGTGGTTGTTCTGCAAGTAGTTGTGATTTTCCTGTGCTTGTGAGAGGAAGTGAGCTAAGGGCTTTTCTATTCTGTCATCTTATATGAATTCCTTTAGAAAATAATAATGAGTTTTCTTATTATAACTTCAGTTCTGAAGCTCATCACTTTGTATAAAATTGGGAATGTTTGATGGCAAACTTCTAAATTTTTGTATGGTATAGTATTTAGTAAAAGGTGAACACACACACACATGCACACAATTTACATGCTTGAGAAGTGGCTCTACATAGACTATCACAAACCAACTATTAGATGTGTTTTGTATGCTCAATTCTGCTATACAGAAGACCATGATTTTCTTATTTATATAATATGGCCTGTGATAAATGACTTTTGCTGTGAATATTTTTTATCTAAGTGTAGAACTTACTCACACATGCTGTGGTTAATTAAAATATGTGAAGGCCGTATATTTATGTTTACAGTGTTAGATGTGCTTTTGTCATGTTTGACTGAGTTCATGAGTAAAGGAATTGTGTTTGAATTCTCTCTACCATCCTTTGGCATCCTCAGTGACATAAGTTGAAAAACCCAATATTGGACTGTGATAATTGACAAAGTTATGAAAGGAGGTTAAAAAAAATTACCTTCTTCAAAGGAGTGGGTTAAGTAGATTTATTGTAAGTGGTTTATATTATTGCAATAGACATAATAATTTATAAATCTAATGCATTTGAATATAAAGTTCTAAGGACGATTTTAGAAAAGGAGAAATGAGTCCAAAGAAAAATTTATGAAAGAAGTATTATAAATAAACGGTACTTACACATAATGTTATTTTTCACTCCTATAATGATAAATGCATTTCCATTTGAGTAGATAATGCCGCAAAGATAACAATATGAGTACCTAGTTGATGAAATGTGTTTGGTCTTTTTGCATGATGAAAACTTAGATTTCTGAATAATTTTATTCAAATTTATAGTAGCTTTTATTCATGAAACCAAACATGAAATTAAAATATATATGGAAAAATTTGATTCACCTAGTAAAACAGAAGGTAGGTGATTCTAAATGGATTTAACTTTTATTCAGCTTAATTTATTTAGCTAAGGATCATCTAATTTAAAAGAACTTGCAGTGTAAATTTCCAGGTACTTTTTATCAACTCCAAAATTCCAAGTGTTGTTATCACTAAGTGTTGATTCTAAATGGATTTAACATTTATTCAGCTTAATTTATTTAGCTAAGGATCATCTAATTTAAAAGAACTTGCAGTGTAAATTTCCAGGTACTTTTTATCAACTTCAAAATTCCAAGTGTTGTTATCACTAAGTGTTGTATTAAGGAATGAAATAGTGCTATATCATTTGGAAGACAATTTGAAACCAGTAAATTTTCACATCAACTTCAGTGGGTAAGAAGTTTATTTTAGCCAATATTTTTAGTAGCAGTGGAAGACATAGTGAAAGGAGGAGAAATGCAATTTTATTACCGGCATTTCATTGTCAGCACCTGGGGAGATAGTTACGTCAGTATCAGGATGGCTGATCAAAACTGAAGAGTAACTGAAATTTCAAGTCAAATAGCTTTGTATATGAGAGAGCCATGATGAACACAGGAAAAATATATGTTAAGTTATTGAGAGACTGAACAGTTTAAATGTGATTAAACATATTTAAACATATTCTATCTCTTTAACAAAATTAATGATCTAAGTAATGATCGCTAATTTTTTGTTGTCTTTTTTAATACTTTTAGGGCCACACCCTAAGCATATGGAGGTTCCAAGGCTAGGCATAGAGATGGAAATGTAGCTGGTGGCCTATGCCATAGCTACAGCAACATGAGATCTACACCATGTTTGCAACCTACACCACAGCTCGCGGCAACACCGGATCCTTAACCTACTGATCGAGGCCAGGGATTGAACCTGCATCCTCATGGATACTAGTCGGGTTCATTAACCACTGAGCCATGACAAGAACTCCTCACTATTTTTTTTTTACTTCTAAGAAGCTCAGAGATGATTACTTACTAGGATACTAGTTTACTAGGGTACTTTCATTGGACTTGAAAAGCTGTAAAAGAATCTGTGCACTGTTCAGGGAAAAATAAATGAGATTAAGGCATTGTCTAAGTAATTGTCTGAGTTTTCACTTGACTCTTTGACATCTCTTGATGCATTAGAACAAAGATTTATTTTGCAGAAAGGTTTGAGTTACATGATGCCCTCCTTTACAGATGCAAACCTTAATTTACAGATAGATGCTATATTTTTTGCAACCATATATTGGTTGCTTCAAATTAGTAATAAAAATAATATTTAAAATTTATAATTATGCAAATTAATATATTTCCAGATGTTGCAAATATTAATTAAATCATTGTTAATGACTGTATTTATATTGGAAGACATTTTTTGGTTGCTCTTGTTGGAAAGCAATATTTTGCCCTCTTTTTAGTTTTGCCACATTTATTTATTAAACTTGTGTGTGTGGCATTTATCCAAAGCATATGGGGTTAAATTTAAGAATGCCTAGTTGTTTCATATGATTATAATATAGATATGATATTAACTTCCAGTGTATTCATTTAAATAAATAATACCCATGTACTTCATGTAGCACACCATTCAAAGGAAATATCTACACAATTAGTATTTCTAGCTATAGAATTTCTTCCCTAACATTCATATTTATATTAGAAAGTTAATTTCTCGGAGTTCCTGTCGTGGCACAGTAGAAACAAATCTGATTAGGAACAAAGAAGTTGTAGATTCCATCCCTGGCCTCGCTCATTGGGTTAAGGACCCAGTGTTGCCATGAGCTGTGGTGTAGGTTGCAGACACAACTGGATCTGGCATTGCTGTGGCTGTGGCGTAGGCCGGCAGCTACAGATTCGATTAGACCCCTAGCCTTGGAACCACCATATGCCATGGGTGCAGCCCTAAAATGACAAAAGGCAAAAAAAAAAATGGTAAGTTAATTTTTCTATAAATAACTTTTAAAGGCCTTATTATTTTTTAAGTCTATTCATTTTTAGGACATTGTATGTAAATGAGCTGATAATTTTACTGATAGCCACATAACTATTCATAAAGTCTAGCATATTAATAATTACCCATAATACTATGTTTCAGGGAATTATTTGTTATGAAGCATTTATGTCTTTTATATAAAAGAAAAATTTTGATTTAACAGATAGTAGCAGCTAATGAAGAGCTGGCAGAATTAGGGATCCAAATTATAGCAGCTATGTGAATATAACTACAATTAAGTCTTTTATGAATATGTAGCTTTTAAATCATAATCCAGAAAATAATATATTCTGCAAAGAAATGACAGCTATACAAGGTAGGATATTTTGACATTAATCCTTTCTGATCCAAATATCACTGTTCATAACCTATACCAAGTTTTATTCTATGAATATAATTTTACTGGTTTATATAATAATAGCTATTTATATCATAACAATATCTTTGTAAAAACCGTGTTATGTTTGCCTTGTTTTATTTTTGTTTTTCCCCTTTTATAGCCCTGTGCTTTATCAGGAATTTCATCCATCAATCCAACATGAGAATAAACACACATCTGGTTATCTATTCTTTACACTTCTATTTCTTTTAGGCAAAGTTCAATTGTAACGGGCACACAGAGATAAAGAAAAACTATTTTATAATAATTTCGCTCTTCACTGAAACACAAAAATAACTTGTTGTGGGCCATATCACAATACACTGCCTGCTAACCATCACTGTATGTAGAACCCACTTCATTTCCTTCAGAGTATCCTTACTTTTGATCCTTTGATCAAGTGTAGAAATGTTATTACATTAACAAAGTGCTGTGAGCCATTCCTAATCAGTGGAAATGCTTATGTTAAGAAGTATGCACTTGGGAGATGAGATAGAGACAGAATGAGAGAGAGCAAGCAGTCAGTTATCTCAGGTAAAAGCATAGCAGCGAAAGCAATCTACAACTTGGATAACAAACTTGATTTATTATTTTAATTGATTTGTCCTGTTTCTGTCAAACTTAACATCTAAGTATCATAATTTCTTAAACTGTCGGGATATATATATAATTTTGAAAAATAAAATTAGTCTTAGTTTATGGTAATCTCTATTATACCTTTCTGTCTTCATCTTTGTGGATAAAAATGTGAATCAAGAAATAACAGAGTCCAAATGCAATTAAAATAGTTATAATGACCAATAATGGTCTTTATTCCATGACTGCATTTCTGGAGGAGCAATCAGTATCTACCAATAAGACTGCTTTGATAATAGACCATGTTATATGCAGATAAAGAAATTTTCCTGATCAAGGGGTTGTCTTAGTGTATTTGGGGTCATACGGCATAGATTTGTAAACTGATTCAACAAAAAATCCTGATATCATGTCTGACAAATAGGAAAAATTTGGGGTGGGAGTTCCTGTCGTGGTGCAGCGGAAACGAATCTGACTCGGAACCATGAGGCTGTGAGTTTGATCCCTGGCCTTGTTTGGTGGGTTAAGGATACAGTGTTGCCGTGAGCTGTGGTCTGGGTCATAGACGCAGCTGGGATGTGGTGTTGCTGTGGTGTAGCAGGCAGCTGTAGATCCGATCAGACCTCCCCCCAGCCTGGGAACCTCCATATTCTGGGCGTGCAGCCATAAAAAGCAAAAAAAAAAACAAAATTGGGGAAGTCCCAGAGAATATATTTTAGCTATTCTTAAATCTTATTTTTAATAAGGTATATTGATTTTCTCTTATAATAAATATTTTTTATAAAAATATAACATTCGCATATTTAAACAATATGTTGTTTTAATTTCTTTCTTAGTTTGGAACATATATAACTAGAAAAATGTCAATCAGTAGAGTTTTCAGGACTTGGAAAGGTCAGGAAAATGATCCTAAGGCTTAATTGCTTGTAGCCTTACATAGTGTAACATTTTTGCTTTTTAACAGAAATGGAAATATGTGCCCACAATAAATACTGAAAATAAGGCAATTTTTCATTAGTAATTGTTTTTGAAATATGGTATTATTTTGATCAAAAATTTCCCTGTTATCAATAAGTTTCTCCTTAAAATTTTGGGTATGTTCCCTGGTAATTAGGATGTTCGATTCTTATTTGGCAAGAATTTCACATTATTTATTTGAGGATGTCCTGGGGATCAAATACCTTATTATCTAGTATTTTACCCTATTTGTCTATAAAAAGTCATGTGGTATTGTGAATATGGATAATGATTTCCTCTGGAGGGATTAAAACAAAGACTACTGATTTTTATTTCTTTTGAGTTCTTAAAAATAAATATTTCATAATTCCACTGATAGTTGGCTGTCAGCCACTAAAATATTAAAGGAACATTATTATAAGCTGTGAAATTCCGATTTCAGCAAACTACTCTTTGGCCAATTTTCTCACACTAGGGAAGAAAAAAAAAAAGTAGTAACTGATAAAATTGATTCAGAGGCCATATTCAATTGAAACTGATACTATCTTCACACCCCAAAGATAAAGAGAATTCAGTATTCTTCTAAGGAAGGGTATATGTATTTACTTAATGATACTTTACTAAATATGTATTACATATTCATGAGAAAATATTAACTAATTTCCATCATTTCCCTGTGTTCTGAGGATACAACAATGACATGTAATTCAATGTCCCTTCCATCATGAAGTAGACACCTTAATGAAGGAAGACTAAAAATAAGCAAATAAGCAAATCTAAGTAATATTAAAGAAGATAAGTCAATAAGTTAATAGAGAATGATAAGGGAAAATGGAGTATGTGGACAAGAGAGTTCAATTTTACATAAGGGCTTTAAGGAAGACCTCTCAAATTAATAGACATTTGAGCTAGATGGAATCCAGATGAAGTACGGGAATACAGAGGATAAGACTAAGTGTGATAATAGTGATAAAGCAAATAGGGGATGATAAGAACAAGATAGAAGTCAGCTTCTTTGGAAGAAATTGGGGTTAGAGATTTAGTTTGATGCAAAATATTTGATAAGTGTAAGAGATCAAAGCAGTTTAATGAATGGCTCTATAATTTTATCAAGGTTACCACCTTATATTCCTATTTATATGGGTCACATAGTGACCAATATATAAGTATTGATTGTATATCTCTCTCCTTTTGGGGGTATCCCTACATATATATTCCCAGCTCCTACATTAGGCCCTGACACAGAATAGATGCTATATACATATTTGATATGGAACTTTATTTGCTAGAGATAAAATAGCAGTGTCTGATGAGTTTACAAGGAAACCAATAATTTACTTACAGGCTGTAGTGTAATCTTCACTTTTTCCAATTGAAAGGAGAAATATAGAAGTAATATTCCTCACTTGAGAGTATGGTTTCATGAAAACGTAATTATAGACTTTTGCCCATAAACATTGAGAAATTAGTTCAATGCATGGAAGACCATGGGATTAAAGTGATACTCATTCAATAAAGATTATTTTTCTTACTTAAATAAAGCCTAAATATCCTCTTGAATTTTCAAAAGTTAGCTACATTGTCCAAAAAGTCATATGAGTGACATACTTAGATTATTATGCAGATGAAGATTTTATTATGCTATCTGAATTTCCAATAAAGCCTAAAAACAGTGGTTTGCAAACATGGCCATGTAACATAATCATCTGCCCTCATATATAATTATATGTCAATTCTCAGGGTCCATCTAAGACCTACAGAATTAGAGCATCCAGGACTGAAGCCTAAAAAATGCATTTTGTGGAGATTTATTTGTGATTTTTATGACTCTGTGTTTTAAATCGGGATATAGAAACTATATACTAGCACAGAATTCATTCCCATACATATATTAAGTTCTAGTTATGTGAAATTCACCTTGCTAAGCACTGGTATATCCACATAAAACCTTGAAGAAGATATATATCATGTGTTTGTTAGCTAAGGTTGTCTAGACCTCACTAACAATGTCTCAAAATTGTAGTAGTTTAGGCAATTAAAGTTAATCTTTCATTCTCATAATAGTCCAGACAGCTCTTTAGATCAGAGGTGCATATCTCCTTGCAGTTGTTATCCAGGGACCCATTACTGGGTTTTCCATCACAGTCATCTGGAAAGGGAAAGGGGCATGAAAAAGTATGTATTTGGAGATATTAATAAGCCAAATGTAAAAACAGTAAACACCACTTTTGTTCATTTCCAAGTAAAGGTAACTTACTTACATGGTCACATAATTATAAGAAAGACTGGGAAAGATGTTCTAGATATATGTTCAGGAAAGGGAAGAATAGGTTTATTTCGGCATCTGGCCAACTTTAGATTTGACTTCAGTGTTAACATTATAGTTAACACTGTAATGCACAAATAACAAGTTTTAAAGTTCTTTCAAAATTAGTATCTGTGTCTGTACTGTAAGACAACTACAGATAGAAACTTGTATTTGGTTTTAATACCAAATTTTTGGACCACTGTCCTTGAATGGGAAAGCTGGGTTTAAGCTAGCTGGGATATAATAATTTGAAAACAGATGGTGATGTTCTTTTGCTCAAATTTTTTCTTGAGCAATTTAAAGGGAGAGAAATTTCGTCAGATATATCACTCGAAAAGCAGGGGAACACAATCACTAGAGAAAAGTTATCCCCCTAACTAAATGGTTGTAGTCTGGAACTTAAAGTGTAACTTGCAGTGTCCATGTATATATATCATATATATGAAATATATATATTATATATATATATGAAATATTCTGCATACATGTTCTCTATACACACACACACACACACACACACGTACTGGGGGAAAGACTGAGATTCTGGAAAGGTGATTTTTTTTTAATTAATAGCATTTAATGATCATTTTTTTAATGGACTCTTTTTAATAGTCTTTTCCATCATGGTTTAACATAGGACCTTGATATGTGCTATACAGTAGGACCTTATTGTTTATAAGTCATATAATAGGTTATATTTGTAACCGCAACCTCATACTCCATCCTTCCTCTAACCCCCAAGGAAAGATGATTTTGATATTCAAGTTTTAGCTTTATTTATTGTGTGCTGTTATGATAATTCTAAAATGTATATACATTGTGTTTCACAGGATATTGCTTGTTTCTGGTCCCTTGTTTAATTGAGAGGGGGATGTATTAGCTTGCATATTGGGGAGAGATAGTGGGGAAGTGGAACAGCATGGATGGTACTTGATAAAATGAGATTATCATACCACGAGCAGACAGCTAATTAGTATCAATAAATATTGGTGAAAGCAATGATTTTCAGTAATTATGGGGGACTAACAATATTGTATTTTCCTTAGTATTAAAGAAAAAGGTTTACCTCCTAGTTGGAACCTCCTGGCTGGAATCTTATAACTTATACAAATATGTATTTACATAATTCTTTGAGATAGTGAAATTAACTTGGGGTTCTAAGGAAGGCAAATAAGAGGCACATTTTATCCAGAAAAAAGACCTGCAAGTCTATTTAAAGGAAGTATCATTTTTGAATAGATATGAAAGATGAATGGGAACAAACCACATAAAAAGTAAATGGGAGTATTTCAGGAAAAGCGAATAGTACACAGAAAGCACTCAGATCTTAAAAAAAAAAGCATGTGGTAGGACACAAATTAATTTCATATCTGTAAAATGGAGAGTGCGGGTTAATGTGGTTATGGGGAAAGAAATGGAACAGAGACAGAAGCAATAGGAAATGAGAACTAGGCAGGAGCTAAATAGAAGTAGGCTATAGGGGCTAAAATTTATATTTTGGACTTTAAACACAACAGTTATTGAGTACCCCCTGTATTAGAAGTAGGAAAAGTTATGTAAGGATCTTTTGAAAATCCACTTATAGCTTATGTGCTTAAAAGCAAGACTGGTAAAAAGATAAATGATTGCTAAAAATAAAAGCATATGCAAAGGTTAGGAAGTGTAGATTTGAGAGTGATTATTGTGTAGGAGGTGAAGATCAGGTCATCATGGATGAGATGAACTTCTAATAAATATAATACACAGAGGTAATATAGAAGATAAATTTCCTCCCTTCCTTTTTCTAGCCATTGTTCTTTCCTTTTCTCAGTTAATTGCTCTCCTTACTTGCCATAGGAATGATTTTCTTTTTTAAAAAGGAAAATGTTACTCTTGAACTTAAGAAAGAATGAAGTCTGGATGATAAAAGTGAGAGAGAATGTTAACATTAGAGTGATGAATATGGTCAAAAAGCTCATAAATGCAACAGAACCTGATATAACCCTTAATGTATGGGAGTTAGGCCTTAGGATCTATAATAGAAAGTATATTATGAAAATAGCGTCTTCCTTGTAGAGAACCTGACTAAGCTAGATAAATGAAGCCAGGAGTCATGAAATTATCTACTGTCTGAGATATAGAAAGCCATAAAACTTTACCTCTTATACAAGAAGGTAACAAGCAGATTGGCCACATGTTCCTTGGCTATAAGTAGCACAGTAATAATTATCATAAATAATAATCAGATTGCATGATAAACCAGTGTGAAGTGGTCTTCAATAATGTGGTTGGCAATGATTGGAAAATCAATATTAAAACTTATTTGGCCTGAATAAGACCATAAGAGAGAAACTCAAAAATAGCATTATAACAACACATTCAAATTTCAAGGTACATGGTTTCTCACAGATAGCGTCCAATGAAAATATGTTCAACATAAGAATTATTGTAAATCACATATATAAATGTATTATCTTGAAGGACAGTCAGCAAGATAAAACAGATAGAAAAATCTGCAGTTCAATAAATAGAGATGGGGCAGTAATAATGAAAAGGGTATTTCATAACAAGAATGAATGAAATGATCATAGGTACTGGAAAGGAATGCAATATATGTGACCAGACCAGGATGTCATGGAAAATGTACATGGGCAATTAAAAAATTATGAAAATTAAAATTCTGTAGTTAAAAAAATGTCTGTAATATGATCTCATATATGTATAGGATAGCAAAATAGACCATCTTTAAGAAATAACTGATAGTTTTAAAGACATATTTTTAAAGATAGAGCAGACACAGAGATATAAATGCAGTAAAAATATTATTACAAAAGATTTTAAAAAGGAAGAATAGTATGAAGGAATCTGGGTACACTGATTATCTTTCAATAAATATCTAGAAGCAGAGTGAGAACTCTTATGCATGTCCTACATCTAGCTTGGAGAATGTAAGCATAAGACAGCTGAGATATCTGAATATATACACAGTGCTCCATGTTTAAGACATTTACATATAAAATAGCATTAGAAATGAGGCAGATGATTTGAAGTAACAAATTTGAAGAACCTCCTAGACATCAGGTATTGTTAAAGTTGGAAGAAAACAGTATTGTTTTATTTGCAATTTCACCTTCTGTTAAGGACAGTAACATACCTAAGGTCTTATTTTTGGAAGTTAAGTATGGATCCTAATCTAATAAATATTTTCTGTCACAAACTGTATTTTATGTATCTAGGTATTTATTTTTTATTTATTTTGGTTGCACCCATGCCATGTGGAAGTTCCCAGACCAGGGATCAAATCCATGCCACAATAGCAACATGAACTGTTGCAGTGACAATGCCCAGTCCTTAACCTGTTGCACCACATGGAATTTCTATTTGAATACATTTATGATAAATAAGGATGACTATCCCTCAAATGATAGAATATGTAATTTTTAAAAATTATATATAAACTACCAATAGGAATTGAATTTGAAAAATGACCCAGATTAAAATTTGCAAATCTATTTGATTCTGTAAAATACCCCTTTATTAAATTTTCCAAACTTGTGATATTGTTGATAACCAAGTTAAATAGAAATACCATCACAGACTGAAAATTATTTACCTAGGAATTTTCAGATATACAGGGTGTACCTAGAATCTCATGCCATGTTGGAGAATGAGAATCTTAATTGCTGGCAAATGGAATACTTTTATGAAATAATCTCACATTGTTCCACATATGTGTTTTTTAGAAAAGTAAAATCCCCTAAGGTCTTAGAAGTCATTGGCTGATGAGCTAAGAGTTCCCAGGAAATTTGAGGAAAGATTTGGTAGAGAATTAATTAGAAACAGAAGTGAAAGAAGAAATAATTACTGACGTGAATCCAAATTGTGAGGTAGCATATGTGGTCCCTCTCTATAGCCACAGAAAGCATCAGCAATGTTTCCCAAACTCACACACAGATTAAAAAAAACAAATTGGGACTTAGGTGAGAAGAGGCTTTATGCAATTCCTTTGTGTGTGTGTGTGTGTGTGTGTATGTGTAAGAGAGGGTAAAAGGAACTGTTAGGAAAGGGGACTGTTGGGATGAAGATAATACTCTGACTGAGATCTGCAAGCATCTCAAAAGTTAAATATAAAGCTGCTTTTAATTTACCAATATTTAGTGAGAGTATTTTTTTAAATTTGGAAATGAAATTGTAGCTTACTTCCTCAATCAGATTAATTTGGTGTAAGATAAATATAGATGAAAGGCTACAGGACCTTAGTATTAAGTGGAAGTAAGGATGTAACTTAAGAAATTTTCAGAAATCTTGGATAGAATTATAGGATTTCCATGGTCTATGTAATTTGTATAGATACATTAAAATTAAACTCTATGTACAACAAATAACCATTTACTTGTTAATATTTTATAAAAATCCTCTTTCATCAACACTCTAAGATGTATTCTGTGATGTCTTTATTTCACCTGAAATGTATAGAAGTAAACCTGAGATCTAAGCTGTACTCATTTTATAAGGATATGTTTATATCAGGATCTTAATGTAAAATAGCTAAATCTTAATCTTCCATTAGAGTTAAATTTATATACAGAAGTCCACAATTTAAAAATAGATAAAAAATATGGTGCTGTGCTCTTTAAAACATCAAATCAAACATCAAAAGGAAAGTAAACAAACAAATCATAAAGCTGATGAGATTCAAAATGGCTTGACTTGCAAAAGCTGGAATCATGGTAGGGAGCGATATGACAATGGCTGCCACTTTGGGTGTTTTTATTTTATTTTTTAAAGTATATGAAGAGTTCTCTTGTGGACCAGTGAGTTAAGGATCTGGCATTGTCACTGCAGCAGGTTTTGTATCACTGCTGTGGTGTAGGTTAGATCCCTGGCCTGGAAACTTCCACATGCCTTAGGTGTGGCCAAAAAATAAAAGAAAGAAAAAATATATGAACATATATTACCTTAAAATAATATAAGTTAAATGAATTTGAGTACCAGCCTAATAAAATTCTTTCGTAGAGGTTCCTAAGAATCAATTGTTTTTTTTTTTTCCTTTGTGCTCTTTTAACCGTATTTCTTAAGTTGTCCTTTGATGAGTACTGGATGGAGAGTGTAAAGAATGAGGGCATGGAAGAATGAGGTGTTAAAAACAAAATTCTCAAGGAGTTTTATTTTGGTTGAAATATTCCTTACTTAGAAGTCTAGAAAAGTCAATAGCTTTATAGATTTTTTTTTAACCTTCAAAATGAAAATAACAGTGTAAGTATATTTTGCAAGGGTGTTAAGAGAATAAATTATTAGCGATAAACCTGGCACTCAATATTTTTACACATTTGTATTTCTCTCAGTATTCTTCATACTTAGATTCTTAATTTTTAAGAGCTTCAACTTTCATAGAAATGACATCCAAGGGAAGGGAGTTAAAAAGAAGTGAGATATTTATGTCAAAAGCAGTGTAATCTTAAACCAAGAAGATATTTAGATCTTCCCAGTGGCTGATTTGCTTGTGATAAGATCCTCTCCATTTAAGTCAGCTCAAGCAGTTCATGGATGAGTTCTCTGCAGTAGGAAATGCTTTCTCCTTTTACAAACAGTGGCTACCCACTGGCTTCTACTTTATGAAAATGGATTATGTCTGAAATAAAGTATACAATTAGAAGTTTGTATTCATACAGTACTTTTCTTCATTACATGGACTTCCTGTAGTGTTACACACTAAATGGCATCTTTTCTGGGTTAAAGAAAATGTAAACATGTGGAGATTGGTTAATTATTAACAGTGGTAATTATGTAGCTGTTATAAACTACTTTCTTTGCATATTTTCATGTAACACCTTTGAAAATTCAAACCTGTACTTCTATTAAATTTAAGAAAATTATAAATACTGTTGATTTCCCCCCAAATGTTCCTTTGCAAAGAACAGGCAATACACAACAAAAACATATTTCAGTTTATTTTTATCAGAGCATTAACTTCTAGAGTTGTTTATGTAAAGATTCCTGTTATAGAATATTTTCTAATGTGTTTGCTATTTGGTCATAAGATTCATTTGGAGGGAAAAAATGGTTTTAAATTAAATGTGCACAAAACAGATAAGTTTCAATAATTCTTGTGTTATTTGTACAGAGGACTTCCATGAACTTAGAGTAAAACTACCATTATAGGAAAAAGCTATGGCATCTAACAACAGTTACTACTTCTTGCATTCTCACTGCTCTAAAAGGAATGGATAAGCAATGAGATCCTGCTATATAGCACAGGGAACATATCTAATCAGTTGTGATTGAACATGATAGAGGATAATGTGAAAAAGATGTATGTAAATGTATACCTGAGTCACTTTGCTGTACAGCAGAAATTGACAGAACATTGTAAATCAACTATAATAAAATTTTTCTAAAAAATGAAATAAAATATCCTAAATATTTTCTACAAATGAAGTTACAATGTATACTACCAACCATTTTGAACTCATAAGAACACTAGAAAATTTGAAATTGAGTAAAATAAATTTTAAAATATACTTCAAAGTGCAGGTTATAGGCAGGTAGCAGTGACTTTTAGGAACTCAAACATCCATGTTTTTGTGGCCCTTATTCAGACATATCACTAGTGTCACTAAAATAAAAATAAAATAGCGATTTTTTCAAATCCCATTCACCCTTCCCATCCTGGGAGGGGAGATTTTATACAGGTTGAGAGAATCTTCTGAATATCCCTTCCATGGAATAGATTATCCCAGTTTGTGCTCAGGCCCAAGGGGACGCTACCCAGAACCAGGCCTTTTTACCTGAAAAGCTTTGCAATGCAGTAAGCTTGTTCTTTCTGTCTGTTAAATGTGAAAATGATCCCCCCAAACCTAGACTTGCATTGTCAACTTACACATGGCTGGCTATGATAACACTAATGTTTGTTGAACTCCATTCATAGGGTTACCCCATCAAAATTACCATAGCTGGTTTGTGTAACTTCTGGTTTTATCCATATCCATTGTGAAGCCAAGTAAAACTGAAACGTGTATTTGCCACTCACTCACATGAAATATTAAGCTGAAGATTTCTTAAAGGAAAATGTACTACTTAATGAACCTTAATTTTAGTAAATTAATTTTTGACTGTACATTCTAATAGCTGAAATCACTTATTACTCAAATAATTCCCTCTGCCAAGCCTCAGCTTATTGTATCCTGTTCTATCACTCAACAAAAGGAGCTCCCACCCTCTACTTGAGCATTTATCATATTCTATCTTATGCCATTTATTGTTTGCTACATTTTATCGTCTAAATTATTTTTGTGACACTTTGCATTCAGCTCTGTCTTTCCAGCTAGGTTGCTGTGTAACCCAGAATCAGCAGTAAAAGGCTTAAGATCTTTTCTGCAAATACCCGTACAAGCAAGAAAAAGAATGCCTTTGAAACATTCTTTTGTTATGACTGAAAGGGGAATTTTAGTAGAAGAAAAAAAGGAAGGTAATACAGCAAAAATCTGTTTGCCTTCTTTCATGTTTGCTTCCTGTCTTTTCTTACAACTCATCCTAGTTCAGTCTCCTCATAGTAGCTCTCACTCTAAAATAAAAATTGTATCATGCCTCTTCTTTGCTTGAAACCCTTTAGAAGTTTCCCTTTAACTTAAAGTTTAATTTATGAGTGGCTATCCTCTCACCACACTCAAATGTTATAATTAAAGCAACTTCCAGCCAAGATTCTGTCACAGCTGCAAATATGTATTGGGAAAGCATTCATTGGAAAACAGGCACTAGCAGTTCATGAAGCCCTTCAGTTTCACTCTGTCCTCCTTTGGGGCACTCTTGCATCTTATATGTGTAGTTCTGTCAGGGCATATAGGACAACACTCCATGGTTTGGGTTGCCTTGTAGCTGGCATGAGGCAAAGGCATCTGCCTCAAACTGATAGCAAGATGCAATGCAGATTAACAAGCTGCAATTTTGCTGGTAAAAATTCACATCTTGCACTTAGCACACCAACTAGAAAAGCCTCACATATTAACAAAATGTGGTCCACTAAGCACATTTTAGTAATGCCTCTGAAGTGTGATCCTTCTGAAATAATATCAGTTGGCTCTCACTCAGTTATAGATTTTCTCTTTGTGTAACTTACTACTTTGATTTGAAGCTTGATTAACTAGGACAATATAACATTATACTTTCTGTTTTGAAGTATGGACATTTATAGCAGTCTTACAATGATTTATTTGTGTCATTATATTTGTTTATGAAAGTATTACATGCTTCTCATTAAAATCTAAAAAGTAATGAGTATAAAATTAAAACAAAAGTTTTCCTTTCTCAGAAATGAAACTGTTAGTTCATAGAAATGAAAGAATAGTGTCAAAGCCTATACAATAAACAGTTGGAGGCAAAAGTAAGTGTCAACAATAAGAATATTATATGAAATAAGAATTTAGAAGGTTCAGGAGGCAGAAGAACAGAAAAGAGAAAAATGGCTACTCATATTTTTGAAGTTAAGGATTGAAAAGAAACTGGAATTTTGATTTAATAGAAAATGAAAACTAGCTGTCATCCTTAGATTTAATTTCAGTTTCTTTTTAATAACATAACCACACGGATATGTTTTGATACTATGACCATTATCATATTTGCCATGGTTGGACATAATAAAACTAAAATATATGATAATATATTCTTGCTAATAATTTGGACAAGTTTTAGTGCTATGAATATGAGCAAGTATTAGTAATTTCTTATTTATTAGCAAAATATTAGAGACAATTTTGAATATTTCCATAGTATTTTAAATTCTAAATTCTTAGAATTGTAATAATAATAGTATTCTAAATTCTTATTATTCTCAGTTCTCTAAGAATGATAGTATTCTAAATTCTTAGAGAAAATTTATGTAGAGATATATGGAAATTGAATTTTTCTTTGCTTATAATGGTCCAAAAGTTATGATTTTATCATATTTCACAATAACTATTATTGTGAGAGATACAATACTCAGAGCAAAAATGTACTCCTATTATGTCTACATTGACCATCTTTGTCCATATGCTGGTTCACTGAACTTTTGATAACAAGTGGACATTTCAGGTGATTTTATGCCATATGCTTAGCAGGGAAAATTCTTCATTGATATGATTTAGTGGAAAGCAACTTCAGGGAGATTATGTTGCCATGATCTTAGTTAATTCACAGTGTAAATTGTAAAAGTCAAAAGGTATTAACAATGCAGTCAAGTTGCCATATTTCTAAATAAAGTAAATGGAATGAAAATTATACCTATTCATTAACCAACATTATCTGATACTAGGAGTAGTGAGGTGAGAGCAGTGATTATAAAAATATCACCACTTAGAACCAGTTTTCCCTTTAATAAATTATAAGCCTTTTTTTACTTGCTTATATTTCAAAAACCGTTTTTATTTTGAAAAGCCTACTGAACAGTGCACAAGCCCTTGTCCCTGGAGTGTTTAACCAATCAGGCTCAATTCCTCATCTCTTCTCTTCTATTCTATCAAAGCTGAAAAGCAGCACAAAAACCCCAAGAGAGCAGCCCCAGTTATGAAAGCCAATCTTGTTGTATAGCCAAGAGGAATCTCATAAGATCTCCTGCAAAATATTTCATACAGAATACATTTCAATCCACAGATAGCTTATTTTTTTAGGACATTTTTGTGGCTTGGTTTCTTTTTGCTCTAAACGTCATTACCGTGAGTTGAATCATTAACACTGCTTTAGAGAAAACTGCACACTATGGGACCTGAAGTCCTGAGTATGTATTATATTTCTAGCATTTTTAGTTATTGTTTTCTAATTCCAGAGTTTCAGTATTAATGATTAATTGTACACAATTTCAGTTTTCAGGGAAAATCACTATTTTTCTATGCTTTAAAGGTGGAAATTATACTATATCACATTTTAAAATGATATGGCATTATAACATCCAGAAATGTTTGCTATTTAATTCATAAATATATTTTTTAAACAGAAAAGCCATTGTATTGTGCCCTTTTGGATAAAATTTTGATTATTAAAGAAGGGCGTTTAGATGAGATCAAAATTCAGGTTCCTCTCTACAAAATTGTTCAATAATTATGGAAAAATAAGTTATCTACATTACAGTTTCCCTGTTCACAATGCTGAGAGATGTAACTACCTGTATTTTCTTTCACCATGGACTTATGATTCAATGAGATGTGATTTCAATTACAACAAGAACTTAAAATTTGTTCAGATAAGATATTGTATTAATTTTGCAAGTATCATATCTTCTACCAATAGATTTCTGCATAAAGATCACAAACAATACTATTATTCAATTGGGAAATACAGAATTTCACATTCATCTTTGCCTTTCTCTCAACAAAGTAAATAATGTAAAACTGCATTTAAAAAAATCTGTTGAAATAATATGTAAATGTTACTGATTTGAAAGGAAAAATGCAAATTTAATATATAATACCTGACATAGAGTAAATAATATTCTAGGGTAACTTTTCAAATGGAAATTTAATCAAAACTTCATATAATTGAAAATAGATTTAAGAAACCAATATTCTACAATAATACTGTCACCCCAAAGAGAGTAAATAATGCATTGGGACTCAAAAAGTTGATTATTGTTTTACAAATGCTGATGGATGTTTTATTTGTTTTGATTTAATGTTATATAGGTGGATGTCTTCTAGAAGAAGAAATCTTTTTCAGTGTCATTTATTTCTTCTTGTGATTTGTGATTTATGAGAAATTAATATAGCTTCAAGTAATTTTTAAGCTTCTGTTAAGGTACACATATGGAAAAGTACACAGATCATAAGCATAAAGAGTAGCAGTTTACTTTTTTTTTAAATACGCAATAATAACTACATCAGTTTAGTGGTTATTTTAGTGTCAAGAAATGTGAAGAATCATCTGATCTTCGAGCTACCAAGTTATCATTGCCACCTTTTCATGGATGCTGGCATAAGTCATGAGACTGAGAAAAAAACAAAGGACAATTTATTGCTGGCAGCAACAGTAGTAGTTAAAATATGGTCGTTTATGATGTTTCATGAGCCATAGTCCCCATAAGGTTATACAACAAGGCCAAGTGCCATCTGCACTTGCAGTGTGTTTTGTTAGAGGAGAGGAACTCTGAACTTAGAGAAACCCAGTTTTTATAAAGGGCTATAAGCAAACCAGCTAAAATTATGTCTTAGTGAGAAGCATTATCTTTTCTATACTACAGGAAAGAAATCTTCTCTACACCTTGAAAGAAACTATTTCTGTATCTTCCAAGGCCATTTCATTATCAATATCTCTGAAAAGATAGTCTAGAACAAAAGGCAACCAATGATTCTCCTCACACAACATGCAAAAATACAAGGGACCCATAAAGTACTGTCTCACAGCTATTAATTATAGTTCAATAAAAGTTTTTCATAATGAATGCACCCATTTAACTGACAGATCAAGAAAAGAATATTGCCAGCATTCCTGAAATTCCTCTTATTTCCCTTTCCATCCACCTCTCCCCCATCAAGTATAAGTATAAAATGTAACAGAATAAATTAATTTTAACTATTTTTCTTGATTTATAATAAATTACTATACACACACTTTATCATGGCAGGCTTCATTAATTCAAATTATATTCATGAGATTCATTCATATTGCTGTGTATAGTTGTAGATGTTTGTTAATTTTTACTGTCATTTAATTGACAAACATTTGATTTTATATTTATATATATTGCAAAATGATCATTAAAGTAGAGCTAGTTAATATCTGTCAGTTACTTAGTTTATAGGTTTGTAATCACTTTTAAGAATTACTCTCTTAGCAACTTTCAAATGTGTACGGAATTATTAACAGTAATCACCATGCTGTACATTATATCCCCATGACTTACTGATTTTATAACTGGAAGTTGGTACCTTTTAAATTCCCTTCAACCATTTCACCATACTCCATGCCCTGCCTCAGGCAACCTCCAATCTGTTTTCTGTATATAGACGTTGATTTTCATTGTTCTATGAATATCTAACTTTCATTGCGCATTATATACTGACAAGTAATTTTGTAGCATTTAGAGATCATTCGGCTATTAAGTGTGCATTCACTTATCACCACATACTAAGACAGTATTTCTGATTGCAAGGAAAAACTTATGTATTAAAACTCTGAATTTAATTTCAATAAAAACAACACATAATGTAAAATTAATTTATTCTTGAAGTTTATCAGATCTTGGGGTCCAGTGATTATTTTGACATACAGCTAAGAGTTGCTAACCAAACACATCCTATTCTGATATGATCTCCATTTTCTTGAAGCAAACATATAAAACTGTTAGGAGAGATAGAATGTTCTCTGCCTACTCTGCATGGTAAGACTGTAACCCAAGTAATTGTCACAGAACAATATAGTGAATGCCCATACTGTACCCTAAATAAGGATATGTAATAAAAATATATGTTTTGATATTTATCATCAAGACAATTAATATAAAAAAAATCCTGGATTTAAATGTCAAGACCATTTTCAAAACTCTTATGAAAACATCATGGTATATACCACAGAAATCGTGGTATATCTTAAATGTGTAATTTTCAGGACTTATTAAAATATCTTTTGTGAATTCCTAATATCAAAAGTTTATTTGTTTTGTTGTTTTATGAATAGAAGCAAATATCACTTATATAGTAAAAAATAGAATGGGAAAGGCCATATGAAAAGATCCTGCTATAAATAGGAACATCAACATATAGACATTGTAAAATAGATACTAACTTAAAATAACCCCTATTAAGAAAACATTATTCAGATGCTATTCTTTGTTTTCACATTTTTATCCATTTTAGATACCAGAATATTGATAATAAATCAGTTAAGTTAGTATAGATTTTTTTTCAGATGCCTTCCTTTCAAAATATCTGTAGTGTTTCTTTTATTTTTGTAATGCTAGAGAATTTTTTAAATTGAAGTATAATTGATTTGCAATGTTGTTTCAAGTATGCAGCACATTGATTCAGTTATATGTATAGCAGATTCTTTTCCCTTATAGGTTGTTACAAAATATTTAGTATAGGTCCTTGTGCTATACAGTAGGTCCTTCTTGGTTATCTATTTTCTCCCTTCCCCATTCTCCCCTTTGGTAAGCTTATTTTTTATGTCTGTGGGTCTACTTCTGTTTTGTAAATAAGTTCATTTGTATCTTTTTTTAAATATTCCACATATAAGCAATATCATGATAATTGTCCTCGTCTGGATTACTTCACTTAGTATGATCATTTCTAGGCCCATCCATGTTGTTGCAAATGACTATTTCATTATTTATGGCTGAGTAATACTCTTTTGTATATATGTACCACATCTTCTTTCTCGTTCCTCTGTTGAAGGACATTTAGGTTGCTTCCATGTCTTGGCTCGCATAAGTATTGTTGCGATGGGGAATGTACCTATCTTTTTGAATTATGGTTTTCTCTGGATGTATGCCCAGGAGTGGGGTTGTTGGATCATATGTTATTCTTTACTTAGTTTTTTAAAGGAAACTCTATATTGTTCTCCATAGTGGTTGTACCAATTTACATTCCCACCAACAAAGTAGGATGGTTCCTTTTTCTTCATATCCTCTCCAGCATTTATTATTTGTAGATTCTTTTGATGATGGCTGTTCTGACCTGAATGAGATGATGCCTCTTTGTAGTTTTGATTTACACTTCTCTAATAATTTGTGATGTTGAGCACTTTTTCATGTGCTTGTTGGGCATCTGTATGTCTTCTTCAGAAAAATGCACATTTTTTATTGGATTGTTTTTTCTTTTTTATAAAGCTGTATGAGCTGTTTGTATATTTTGGAACTTAATCCCTTGTCTTTCAAATCATTTGCAAAGATTTCTTTCCCACCTCTTCCATCTTGTGTATAGATTTCCTTTGCTACCCAAAAGGTTTTAAGCTTAATTCCATTTGTTTATTTTTGCCTACATTTCCATTATTTTAGAAGATGGATCCAAAAGATACTGCTGAATTTATGTTAGTGTTCTGTCTTTGAGTTTTATAGTATGTGGTCTTATATTTAGATCTTTAATCCATTGTGAGTTTATTATGTATATAGGGTTAAAGAATATTCTATTTTTCATTCTTTTACATGTAGCTATATAGTTTTCCCAGCACCATGTATTGAAAAGATTGACTTCTCCATTGTATGTTCTTGCCTGCTTTGTTGTAGATTAATTAACTGTAAGTATGTAGGTTTATTTCTGAGCTTCCTATCCTGTTCCATTGGTCTGCATGTCTGTTTTTGTGCCGTTAACACATTGTTTTGATGACTGTTGCTTTGCAGTATAGCCCAGAGTCAGAGAGCCTGATTCCTCTTAGTCCAGTTCTCTTTTTCACGCTTGCTTTGGCTATTTGGGGTCTTCTATGCTTCCATACAAATTTTTTAAAATTTTGTTCCACTTCTGTGAAAAATGACATCGGTAATTTGATAGAGATTTTTCTTTGTATCTGTAAATTGCCTTGAGTAGTATAGTCATTTTAACCAAATTGATTCTTCCAGTCCAAGAACACAGTGTGTCTTTTCATCTGTTTGTGTCACCTTCAATTTCTTTCATCATTATCTTATAGTTTTCAGAGTACAGATCTTTTGCCTCCATAGCTAGTACTTATCCCTAGGTATTTTATTCTTTTTGATGCAATAATAAATGAGATTGTTTCCTTAATTCCTGTTTCTGATAAATTGTCCTTAGTGTGTAGAAATGCAACACACTTCTGTGTATTAATTTTGAATCCTATGTCTGTACAGATTTCATTGATTATCTCTAGTAGTTTTCTG
Source organism: Catagonus wagneri (assembly GCA_004024745.2). Classification (NCBI taxonomy): domain Eukaryota; kingdom Metazoa; phylum Chordata; class Mammalia; order Artiodactyla; family Tayassuidae; genus Catagonus; species Catagonus wagneri. The sequence goes on from PVHT021183528.1 coordinate 6,143,314, forward strand.
GTAGCATCTTTAGGATTTTCTATGTAAAATAATGTCATGTCATGTGCAAACAGTGACATTTTTACTTCCTTTTGTAGCTGGATTCCTTTTATTTATTTTTTCTTATCTGATTGTTGTGACTATGACTTCCAATACTATATTTCATAAAAGTGTCAAGTGAACCACCCTTATCTTGTTCCTGATCTTAGAGGAAATACTCTTAGCTTTTCACCACTGAGTATGATGCTAGCTGAGGGTTTGTTGTAAATGACGTTTATGAAGTTGAGGTATCCTTTTATGCCCATTTTCTAATGACCTTTTATTAAATGGAACTTAAACTTTATCAAAATCTTCTTCTGCATCTATGCAGGTGATTATATGGGTATGACTCTTCAGTTTGTTATCACATTCATTGATTTCCAGATGCTAAAAAAATCCTTTACATCCCTGGCATAAATCTCAGTTGATCACGGTAAATGATCCTTTTAATAGAGTGCTGGATGTCATTGGCTAATAATTTGTTGAGGATTTTTGCATCTGTGTTTATAATTGATATAGACCTGTAGTTTTATTTATTTGTGATACCTTTGTCAGGTTTTGGTATTGGGGTGATGATGGTTTTATAGAATGATCTTGACAATTTTCCTTCCTCTGAAATTTAATAGTATAGTTTCCAAAGGGTAGATGTTTACTTATCTTAAAATGTTTGGTGGAATTAACCTGTGAAACCATCTGGTCCTGGAATTCTGTTTTTTAGCAGTTTTTAAACTATAGATTCAATTTCAGTACTTATAACTGATCTGTTCATATTTTCTATTTCTTCCTGGTTGAGTTTTGGGAGATTATTCCTTTCTAAGAATCTGGTCATTTGTTCTAGGTAGTCCATTTTATTGGCACATTGTTGCTTGTAGTAGTCTTTAATGGTCCTTTGTATTTCTGTGGTGTTGTTTGAAACTTTTCCTTTTTTATTTCTAATATTGACTTGGGTATTCTCCCTTTTTTTCTGATGAGTATTTCGAAAGGTTTATCAATTTTATCTTTTCAAAGAAACAGGTCTTTGTTTTATTATTCTTTTCAATTATATTTTTAGTCTCTCTATCACTTATTTCTGATCCACTCATTATGATTTCTTTCCTTCTACTAACTTTGGGTTTTGTTTGTTCTTATTTTTCCAGAACACCTGGATTAAATATAAAATTTCGTTATTTGTTTGAGATTTTGTTTCATTTTATTTTCCGAGGTAAGATGGTTTCACTATAATCTTCCTTTTCATAACTGCTTTTGCTGTATCCTATTTTTTGGATCATTACATTTTTGTTTTTACTTGTCTGTGTATTTTTTAAAACTCCTTTGATTTTTTTCAGTGATTCTTTTGTTGTTTGCAATATATTCCTTAGCTTCTACATTTTGCTTTTTGCAATTTTATATTGCAGTTGATTTCTAGTATTATAGCACTGTTGTGCGAAAAGATGCTTGATATTATTTCAGTTTTTTTTAAATTTACTGAGGTTTGTTTTGTGACCTGGCATATGATCTATCCTGGAAAATGTTCCAAGTGAACTTGAAAAGAACATGTATTCTGCTTTCTAGTGGAATTCTGTACTCTTATCAATTAAATCCATCTGGTCTAATATGTTATTTAAGGCCTATATTTCCTTTATTCAGATGGTACTTTTTGTTTTCATTTTTTAATCTATTTTAGATACCAGAGTCTTGATAATAAACTGATTGAATTAGGACAGATTGGTTCAGATGTCTTCCTTTCAAAATATCTGCAGTGGTTCTTTAAATTAAAGAGTCATTAAACATAAAGGTAATTACCTTCAAATTTATCTTAAATTTTTAAAGTGTTTTGTCTTATATAATATGCTCTATTCCAGATCATGTTGATATATCCTCCTGATAAGTACTAATACACACCTTTTTTTTTTATTTACAAGCAGTGACTAATTTTAGACTTCTTATTGCCATGTCTCATGTACCAGCAACGGAGATATCTCTTCTTCTAGCACCTTGTACATATTATTGACCTGACCTATTGTGTTTATCTTAATCTCAGTATACTCTTTTCCTTTTCTTGACCTCAGTTAGATCAGTATACATTACAGTCTTCTCCACAGTATTGTGTATTTTTCTTACTTTTCTATAACACTTTTAACCATGCCAGAATATACAGTAGTATTTTTTAAAATGAACTGGATAAGAAAAGAAGCATTGGAAGTGTGAAACATGTTATCTAAAATTTTCTGTGTTTAATTTGTATGCACAATTTATGAAGGAAATAATTATTCTCTTAATATCATTAGGTGGAAACATATAAACCCATGTACCTAAAATAAATGGTTTAGAAATTTAAGCCAAGGGTCTTATTTTTAATCAGTCACTCTACGCAGAATTAAAGCCACTCTTCTGTTTAACAGTCATTGTGATAAGTGGTGGGAATAAAGATGAATTCATCATCGTACATGAAGCCAAAAGCCTCACAGCCTAGAGGAAGAGGAACAAACATTCTTCTAGTGCCTTGCCTTGACCTCACACTTTCTTTTAAGTAAAGTCAATACCAATAGTAAACTTAGAGGAATTGTTTTTCTTTTCATTTCATTTATGAGGAAATGGAGGCTCAGAAGTATCTAAAAATACTAGCTCTTAGGAGTTCCCATTGTGGTTAAGAACCTGACATAGTGTCTGAGGATGAGGGTTTAATACCTGGCCTAGCTCAGTGGGTTAAGGATCTGTTATTGCCACAAGCTGTGGTGTAGATAGCAGATGCAGTTTCGACCTGGTGTTGCTAGGCTGTGGATTTGACCCCTAGCCCACAAGCTTCCATATGCTGCAGGTGCAGCTGTTAAAAAAAACGTAGTTCACATATTTAGTAAAAGACTCAGTTAAGATTCTAATATCCTTCCTCTGACTCATAATTCTTTCATTTATCCCCTAAGTGAACAAACAGTCATATTAGAGGTCTTTTCCTATCCTCAGAGAGTTTAGTCTACACTGTTATTTTTTCTTATTGTTTTTATTGATATTTTGTTTTGTTTCTTTATGTGTTACTCTTGGCTACTGGCTACAGTGACTTCAAGAAATGTACAGGATATACCCTGAGCTTCTCCATAAGAAAAGGATGGCTGGTGTTCAGTCATTTCCTCTTGTCCAACTTTAAAATGATGCCCTAAGTAGAAAATATAGCATTGGGGTAGAACTATGAGTTAATCATTTTAAATCTTCAAGTTATTTAAATTATGTGTAATGACTAAAGAGCACTTTAACGGTGGACTGCTTCTAAACAGCCACATTATTACTAATGTCAAATTGTAATTCTCAAATCAAAATCAGAAAAGGCTTAAATTCTTAAATACTAAATCCTAGTCCAGAGGTGACTCAGGTTTTTTAATATTAATGAAAATTAATAGTTAGAGGGGCCATTTGACAGACTTATTTGAAGAAATATTTTTTGAGAGAAATATTATCTCACATGTAAATAACTTAAGAAAAAAAGAGTTAATTTAGAATGATTGCCCCAGGAGAAATGTGATTTAAACAAGATTTATTAAAATGCAGATTTATTGTGCATTAGCCAGTTTTCCTTGGCATGTATGCTAAATTTCATTTGAGTTTCATTTATTAGAAACAAATGTTTGCCTCTGACACTTTCTACTTTAAATTTCATTTTAGGCACTTAATAGAACCAGTTATCTTATATTTCTTTTCTATATAAGAGATATAAATCTTTTTAATCCTTTGATCTCAAGAAGGGCCATCTATTGTGAGACATTTATATGTTAAACACATCATTTTATTTGATAGTCTAGTAACCTGATCAGAGAAGTTGAGAGTTGATGTAAATCTCAGTTTTCATGTTACTCCTTTGATGAAAACTTCCCTAATTCTCCCAGGTAAAATATCTTGCCAATGGCTCTGTTTTCCTACCCTGCTTACATTTTTCTAGATGGCAATTTATCACCTTGGATTTTATCTAGTGTTTTATTTATATTCTTTTATACAGTTAACTCTTAAAAGTGAGAGTTTTTTCATTATTTATTATATTTTAAAGGCTTCTTCTGCTTATTATTTTTCAAAGATATGACCCAGCATTCATAACCTCCACTTAATTATCGTTGCATAACAAATTGCTGTAAAACACAGTAGATTAAAACAAACTAAAATAATTATCTCATCATGTGTTTTTTTTTTTTTTTGAATAAGTAATTCAAGATTTGCATAGCTGGATGGCCATATTCTGGGTCTCTAAGAAGGTTGTAGTCAGCATGTCAGATATAGTCATCAGAAGTTTCTGAGGTGGCACATTTACATGGCACTCAACAGCAAACCTCAAGTCTTGGTTATATGGCTCTGCCAATAGGGTTGCAAGAGTATAACATGGCAGCTGACTTTCCTCAAAGTGAGCGATCTAAGAGGAAGAGCAATGAGGAAGCCACAATGACTTTTATTACCTAGTGCCAGAGACAATCTTACTTTCATTAGAAGTCATTAAGTCCAACTCACATATGTAAAGGAGGTAGAGTGGGATGAATTTGCCTCTATATTTGTAAGGAATTTTCATTCACGATTTTCCAAAGAAAGAGTACCAGTAAGACATGTGTAGATATCTATCTCTCTATAGATCTATCTATCTTTCCACCCATGGAGAGAGAGAGACACAGAAACACAGAGATAGAGATGTTGATTTTTTATTTTAAGAACTGACTCATAATTACAGAGACTCAGAAATCCCATGATCTGCTGTCTTCAAGCTGAAAAGTTAAGAAAGCTGGTAGTATAATTCAGTACAGGTACCTTGAAGGCCCAAGAACTGGGTGTTCCAATATCCAAGGGCAGAAAATGGATATGCCATGCCCCAGCTTAAGCAGAGGGCAAATTCATCCTCCACATTTTGTTCTATTCAGCCTCTCATCAAAGGGCATGATGTCTACTTGCATTGGTGAAGATGTTGTACATAAGCAAGTGTACAGGTTTAAATGATAATCTCCTCCATAAACACCTTCACAAGCATACCAGAAATGTTTTACCAACTTTCTGGTATCCCTTAGTCCAATCAAGTCAACACATAAAATTAGCCATCACAGGAGGGTCAAAGGATTTGTGGACAAATTTTAAACTACCAATTCCACCAACCTACTATTATAGATAAAATGTTTCTTTCCAAGGATCATTTCAGGGCCTTCAGCTATGTGTTTGTAATTTGTCTTCTTTATAGGTATAATAGATTAAGCAAGTACAAAGTCATGGATATCTTTTATTTACACTTTAGTTTAAATCCTTATTTCACTGAGCCTGTTTCTTTTTTTTTTTGTGATCTGTAACAGCAGTTATGTCATAAGGATTTTATATGAATTAAATGAAATAATAAACATGCTAAATACCATGAGTGCTACATGTAAGCAATTAATAGTAAATGTTAAGATCATGGTATCATTGTCATCATTATGGTCATAAGCAGATATGAAGTGCCTCCACCATGTGTTTTCCTTTGCTGAGATCCTGCTTGAGTTGTGCTTTGACTCATAACAAAGTCAAAGGGAATGTCCAATATCATGCACAGTCCCAGCTTCCTTCCACATTGGATTAATGGAAAATAAGAGACCGTCATGTGGAAGAATTTAACTTTTGCCAGTTTATTTATCCTGCTGGAAAATAGGCCCTTTAATTTGAAGTTTTGCTATTTTTCTTGCTACAGATCTAAATATTCCCTTTTAGTGAATAGAAAGGAAAAGAAAGTGTACACCCCATAAAGTTTAGAAGTTTTGCAGGATAGTTAACATAGTGCCTGATACTCTAAAATCTCAAGTAAAAAAAAATATGTTGGCTTTATTCAGATAGGAATGAATATATTTAGGAATATCATAAAGGCCAATATTAATACATAGTATTTTACTCCTTTTTCTTGAATAAATGGTCACAAAATATATGTTTACCTCAAGACAGTCTTTGATGGTTGAATGAAAAAATAAAGAAAAAAACATGGATTTCAGGGTTAAAAGTTCCCTGAATTTGTTAAGTGGGCAGTCAGATTGTTTATTTCCCAAATAGTTTCTTTAGTTTAAGTTCTCAGAATAATCACTCATTCTGTTTAATTTTGCCAATTTAGAGCTATTTCTAGGATACAGTAAATAATACAGATAAAAATTATTGCCATTGTTTTCCTACTCTTACTTTAAATGAAATTAAAATATGTGGAAAATTCTGTGTTTTCCAATGGAAAATTATCCCCATTTTTTCTCATTTCCAGAAATAGCCTAAATGCAATTTTTAAAACTTCTTTTTCAGAATCCTATATTAGCAACTAATGAATGGTTAAAGTATATGTTGTACCTACAAGGAGTAGTTACACTCAACCCAGGGACCCAAAGTTCTTTCCATTTCCCTTCTCTTCCTTAACAACTGACTTTACATAGGTGGTAATATTTCTGACATTAGTGTCAGCCTTTTCATTTAGATATTTTAGTCAGATTTACCAAGAAGAAATAGTGAAATCACAGCAAAAGTGGTACCTGAAATTGTATCTATCTTTCTAAATGTTTCTCCAATTTACATCAGTAAAATATCACGTTTTCTCTAAGAATGGCAGTGTAGATGGGGTATTACAGCATGAACATGTTAAAATTTAATATAGGAAGAGATTGGGCAAAATTACACAAAAACTCACAAATTGACATTTTCCACCTAATTACAGAAAGTAAATTTTTATTTTCTACATTTTCAGGAAGTAGAAGGTTTTAATTCAGAGTGGAGATTTGACACTGGTTCAGATTTGTTTCTTATGAGATAATTACATGAGGAAGAAAAGGTGACTGATAAAAATGTATTTATTTGAAAATTAAGTATGAATAACTCACCGGACCTTGTCATGGGAAAAGTTAGGTTTATTGTTAACCCACTCTTCACTCTCTGCCCCATCTGAATTTCAGTCCACGTCCCCAGCCTACCATGTCAAAGCAATAGAAGTAGACATTAAAAAAATCCATTTACACAAAAAGGGTTTTCATAGAAAGTTCAGAAGGTTCTAGGGATTCTCTAAGATCCAAACTTAAAACTTTGGTTTTTCTTTAGACTCATAACTGTGGGTTCGTAGTAAAATTCTGTTCAAGACTTTTTCCTAAGGGAGTACCTTTTTTTCCATTCATTTTCACACCATGGCATTCATAAGCCTACTGAGCTTTGATTTTGAAAGAACCCTGTTTTTAGGATAGTAGAATGAGAGGAAAAAGCAAGGGTGAGGCCATTTTTCAGTTTTTGAATGAATTTTCTCAATTGACTTTCTTTTTAGCAGCTTGATTATCAAGACATTTTTTGTTGTGATTCATCCAGTCTGGTTATAAATAGTAGTTGAAATAACCATTACAGGAAATAAGAGAATGAACCTAGTACATTTTAAGAAGATGAAGGAACATCTAAGACAAAGAGATATCCTACACATTTGAAGGATGTATTTGGAAATACTGAGCTAGACATTGGTGACATAAAGAGATGAAATGGGGTTAGAAAAAATATGTATCAGAATTGTGCCTAGACCTATCCTAGGATAAATTATTGTTTATTAGTGTTGTGTATATGTTCTGTGATTATAATTCCATCTGACTGAATCATTAATGTAAAGAAACTTAATGTTGATTTGTTTTTCAAAGACACAACACAATAAAGTAGATTTATTATGAATGCAGCTGTTTGGAGACCATTGACTTAGAAAGTTTTTAGTACATTTAAACCTTTGTATCAAAAACAAGTAAGAAATTTGTTGTATTGCAAAACCAGTCAGGTGGCTACATACTTGGGGTGAATCTTTTGATATTATTAAGAATTCCAACAGGTCAGATTGTTGATAGATATAAAATTACACAGTGGTAAATTATCTGGGAAAACAATCTCTGAAAAACTTCAAAATACCTGATTTGATGAGTAATGCAGAATAAATAATTTTAATTTGCATAAATGTGGTACACACAAATTTTTTGTTTCTTCAGGGCTCCACATAGGGAAAGCTTCTGTATATTTGCTATGATTTGAAGCATATTAATAAATTCTAACTCCATTATTTTATTTCTATTTGTTGATTAAATCTTCACATAAAATAATTTATTGAATTTCAAACTATTAACAATGTTCCTATGAGAACGATTTTCCCCCTTTATGTCAACATTTAGGGTGTAGAAAGCCAAAAATAGTTTATCTCCCAACCTAACAAGAAAAATCAAACAGCATGCAAACGTATAACTCTTATTAAAATGTTCAGAAAGTTTGCAGTGTAACCAACTAGGCTGAAATTCAAGAAAACAAAGATACCATCAGAGATGTGAGTTTCAAACATCAGATAATCAAGGACACATCACGGCATTAGCAAAAAGACCTCAGCTAAGATTTTTAAGTAATTGCTAATATGACGTAAGTTAATGTAATAGTGTAGAATCTCTAGGCATTTCAGAAACAAGGTAAATATGTTCCCACTTGCAGGTCTTTCCCACAGATATTGTTACAGGCACTTGAGAAGAATTATGGGCAAAGAAAGTGTTAGGACTGGGTTGCAGACAGTCATCATGATAGAAACAACAAAGGTCCTTACCCAGACCTTGACATCCTAAGGAAAAAGGGTTAATCCCTTGATAAAAGGGCAGAAAACTGAGATCCCAATGACAGCTGAAGAGCCACTGCAACTGGAGAACAGAGAAAAACAAAACAAACAAAACCCACTGTATATGGGAAATGACAGGAAAATGTACTGGGCCTAGGCAGTGGGACGTCTAATATAGGGGAAGGAGCAGGATCACTGATAGAGTCCCACAACCAATCAAGGAATATAGGCAATGCTTACATTAGTACAAGAGACAAGGCATTCTCATATCCCAGTAACAAACTAGAAAATGTGAGTGTGTCAGTTTATAGAGGTGCTATACCAAAACAGTCATAGACCAAGTGGCTTAAAAAGCAGAAATGTGTTTTCTTACTGTTCTGGAGGCTGCGAGTCCAAGATCAAGGTGTCAGTAGCTCTCTCCTTGGCTTGGATAGATGCTTTTTTGCTTTGTTAACACACAGTCCTTCTTCTGTGTGTGCACAATTCTGGTGTCTCTTACCCAAATTTTCTCTTCTTAGAAGGTCATATGTTAGATTGGATTAGGACCCAACTTGAGGGGCTCCTTTTAATTTAATCACTTATTCAAAGGTCTTATCCCCAAACATTGTCTCATTGTGAGGTGCTGAATATGAGGGCTTCAACATGAATTTTGGGGGCCACACCTTTTAGCCAATTCATTGAGTAACAAGTAAAGTAACAATCTACAGCTGCTGGACAGGCAAGAGGGTAGAGAGAGAACTTCTGTGAGTCTCGGGCACATAAAAAAAGTCCAAAGCTTAAACTAAATAGGAACATTGAGAAAATTAATCCAGGAATATAGCCCCACACTTAGCAAACACTGACACTCAAGAAATTTGAAGCCAAAGTTAAATGCATGGAAGAGAATCATGAGCAAAACTACCCAAATCTGAAGCACCACTTAACTGTGAGTCAGATTCTGTTCTGCAAAGAAGTTCACTGTGTCCTTTTCTTTGGTTGAGGGGGGTACACCCACAGCATATGGAGACTATCAGGCTAGGGGTCAGTTTGGAGCTGTAGCTGCTGGCCTATGCCACAGCCACAGTTATGTGGGATTCGGGCCACATCTGTGACCTACACCACAGCTCATGGCAATGCCGAGTTAACCCACTGAGTAAGGCCAAGGATTGAACCTGAATCCTCATGGATGCTAGTCACATTCATTTACACGGAGCCATGATGGGAACTCCCACTGTGTCCTTTTTTCCAATTCCACATGTAAATGATAGCATATGATGTTGGTTTCTCACTGTCTGGCTAACTTCACTTAGCATGATAATTTCTAGATCCTTCCATGTTGTTGTAAATACTGTTATTTCTTTCCTTTTAATGGCTGAGTAATATTCCATTGTGTATATGTACCACATATTCTTCACCCACTCCTCTGTCGATGGACATTTAGGTTGTTCTATGTCTTGGCTTTTATAGAGTGCTGCAATGAACACTGGAGTACATGTATCTTTTTGAGTCATGATTTTCTCTGGGTAGATGCCCAGGAGTGGAATTGCTGGATCAAAACGTAATTCTATTTTTTGTTTTCTGAGGAAACTCCATACTGTTCTCCACAGTGGTTACACCAATTTACATTCCCGGCCAATAGTGTAATAGGATTCCCTTTTCTCCAAACCCTCTCCAGCACTTACTGTTTGTAGATTTTTTGATGATGGCCATTCTGGCTGGAGTAAGGTGGTGCCTCATAGTGGTTTTGATTTGCATTTCTCTAATAGTGAGTGATGGTGAACATCTTTTCGTGTGTTTTTTGGCCATCTGTATGTCTTCTTTGGAGAATTGTTTAGATCTTCTGCCCATTTTTTGATGGGATTGTTTGGTTTTGGTATTGAGTTGCAGGAGGTGTTTCTAAATTTTGAAGATTAATCCCTTGTCAGCCAATTTATTTGCAAATATTTTCTCCCATTCTGTACATTGTATTTTCCTTTTGTTTAGGGTTTCCTTTGCTCTGCAGAAACTTTTAGGTTTAATTAAGTTCCATTTGTTTATTTTTGTTTTTATTGTCATTACTCTAGGAGGTGGATCTGAGAAGTTATTGCTGTGGTTTTATGTCGGAGAGTGTCTGGCTTATGTTTTCCTCTATGAGTTTTATAGTATCTGATCTTATATTTAGGCCTTTAATCCATTTTGAGTTTATTTTTTTGTATGGTGTTAGGAAGTATTCTAATTTCATTTTTTACATGTGGCTGCCCAGTTTTCCCAGCACCACTTATTGAAGGGGCTGTCTTTTCTCCATTGTATATTCTTGCCCCCTTTGTCATAGATTGGTTGACTATAGGTGTGTGGGTTTGATTCTGGGCTTTCTAGCCTGTTCCACTGATCTGTATTTCTCTCTCTGTGCCAGTATCATACGGTTTTGATGACTGTAGCTTTGTAGTATAGTCAGAAATCAGGGAGCCTGATATCTCCAGCTCCATTTTTCTTTCTCAGGATGTCTCCAGCTATTCTGGGTTTTTTGTGCTTCTAAGCCAACTTTAAAATATTTTCTTCTAGTTCTGTGAAAAACTTTAAAATATTTTGTTCTAGCTCTTGAAAAAGGTCCTTGGTAATTTAATAGGGATTGCATTGAATCTGTAGATTTCCTTGGGTAGTAGAGTCATTTTGATAATATTGACTCTTCCAATCCAATAGCGTGGTATGTCTTTCCATCTGTCCATGTCATCCTTGATTTCTTTTATCAGTGTCTTATAATTTTCAGAGTACAGGTCTTCTGTCTCTTTAGGTAGGTTTATTCCTAACTAGTTGATTCTTTTTGATGCGATGGTAAATGGGATTGCTTCCCTAATTTCTCTTTCTGATCTTTCATTGTTAATATATAGAGATGCAGTTGATTTCTGTGTATTAATTTTGTATCCTGTGACTTTGCTAAATTGATTGATTAGCTCTAACAGTTTTCTGGTAGAGTCTTAGGGTTCTCCAGGTATAGTATCAGGTCATCTGTAAATAATGATAGTTTTATTTCTTCCTTTCCTATTTGGATACCTTTTATTTCTTTTTCTTCTCTGATTGCTGTGACCAGGACTTCCAAAAGTATGTTGAATAGTTGTGGTGAGAGTGAATATCCTTGTCTTGTTCCTGATCTCAGTGGGAATTCCTTCAGCTTTTCACCACTGAGGATGATGTTAGCTCTAGTTTTGTCATATATGGCCTTTATTACGTTGAGGTATGTTCTCTCTGTGCCCACTTTCTAAAGGGTTTTTATCTGAAATGGGTTTTGGATTTTGTCAAAGGCTTTTTCTGCATCTGCTGAGAGGATCATATGGCCTTTATTCTTCACTTTCTTAATGTGATTTATCACACTGATTGATTTGCAGATACTGAAGGATCCTTGCATTCCAGGGACAAATCTCACTTTATCAGGATGTATAGTCCCTTTAATGTATTGTTGGATTTGGTTTGCTCGTATTTTGCTGAGGATTTTGCATCTGTGTTCATCAGTGAAACTGGCCTGTAATTTTCTTTTTTCTTGTGGTATGTTTGTGTGGTTTTGGTGTCAGTATGACGGTGGCCTCATAGAATGTGTTTGGGAGTTTTCCTTCCTCTGCAATTTTTTGGAATAGTTTCAGAAGGATAAGTGTTAGCTCCTCTCTAAATGTTTGATAGAATTTGCCTGTGAAGCCATCTGGTCCTGGACTTATGTTTGTTAGTAATATAAATTTCGGTACTTGTGATTGGTCTGTTAATCTTTTCTGTTTCATCTTGGTTTAGTCTTGGAAGGTTGCACTTTTCTAAGAATTTGTCCATTTCTTCTAGTTTTCCATTTTATTGGTGTATAATTGAATGTTATACTCTTTTTTAACCCTCTGTATTTCCGTGATGTCCATTGTAACTATTCTTTTTTCATTTCTAATTTTATTGATTTGAGTCCTCTCTATTTTTTTCATTAATGAACCTGGCTAAGGGTTTATACATTTTGTTGATCTTTTCAAAAAAATAGCTTTTCATTTCATTGATCTTTTCTATGGGTTTCTTCATTTCTATTTCATTTATTCCTGCTCAGATCTTTATGATTTCTTTCCTTCTAACTTTAGATCTTGTCTGTTCTTCTCTCTCTAGCTGCTGTAGATGTAAAGTTAGGATATTTGGCTTTTTCTTGGTTTCCTGATGTAGGCTTGTATTGCTCTAAACTTCCTTCTAAGAACTGCTTTTGTTGCATCCCATAGGTTTGCAGTGTTTTATCTTTGTTATTTGCCTCTAGGTATTTCTTAATTTTCTCTTTGATTTCTTCAGTGATCCATTGGTTGTTTAGTAGCATATTGTTTATTCTCCATGTATTTGTGTTTTTGGAAGATTTTTCATGTTGTTGATTTCTAGCCATATAGCGTTGCGGTCAGAGAAGATGCTTAATATGATTTCAATTTTCTTTAAGTTACCAAGGCTTGATTTGTGGCCCAGAATGTGATCAATCTTAGAGAATGCTCCTTGTGCACTTGAGAATAATTTGTATTCTTCTGCTTTTGGATAAAATGTCCTATAAATATCTATTAAGTCCATCTGGTCTAATGCTTCATTCAGGGCCTGCGTCTCTGTATTGATTTTCTGTCTGTATGATCTGTCCATTGCTGTAAATGGGGTGGTAACATTCCCCACTATTGTTGTCTTTTGTCAATTTCTTCCTTTAAGGTTGTTAGCAGTTGCCTTATATATCGTGGTGATCCTATGTTGGGTGCATACATATTTGCTATTGTTATTTTTTCTTCTTGGATTGATCCTTTGATCATTATGTAATGTTCTTCTTTGACTCTTATGATATTCTTTATTTTAATGTCTATTTTATCTGTTACGAGTCTTGCTACTCCAGCTTTTTTTGATTCCCATTTGCATGGAATATTTTTTTCCATCTTCTCACTTTCAATTTGTATGTGTCTGTAGAAATGAAGTGGGTCTCTTGATGACAGTATATATATGGATCTTGTTTTTGTATCCATTCAGCCAGTCTGTGTCTTTTGGTTGAGGTGTTTAGTCCATTTACACTTAAGATAATTATTGTTATGTATGTTCTGTTTGCCATTTTATTAATAGTTTTGCATTTGTTTTTCTTCCTTTTTTTTTCTTCCCTTCTCTTGTTCTCTCCTTTTGTGATTTGATGACTATCTTTAGTGTTGTATTTGAGTAGATTCTTCTTTTTTATGTGTATCAATTGTAGATTTTTGGTTTCCAGTTACCCTGAAGTTTTGATATAGGTGTTTATATCTAAACAAAATTGTTTTAAGTTGTTGGTCTCTTAATTGCAAGTGCATCTCCAGTGTCCTGCATTAGTACCTTCCTCTTCTCATGATTTCTGATTTTGTTAGCATAATTGTGCATGGATGATTTCGTATCTTTATTGTATATATGCCTTTACTGGTGAGCCTTGTCATTTGTGGTGTTTTTGTTTCTAGTTGTGACCTTTTTTTTTTCCTGCCTAGAGAAGTTCCCTTAGTATTTGTTGTAAAACTGGTCTAGTGTTGGTGAATTCTCTTAGCTTTTGCTTGTCTGTAAAACATTTCAAATCTGAATGAGATCCTTGCCGGGTAAAGTTGTCTTGGCTGGAGGTTTTTTCCATCCATCACTTAAAGTATATCATACTTCTCCCTTCTAGCAGTTTCTGCTGAAAAATCTGCTGAGAATGTTATCAGGCTTCCATTGTATGTTATTTGTTCCTTTTCCCTAGTTGCTTTCAATATTTTCTCTTTGTCTTTAATTTTGTTTCATTTGATTAATATGTGTTTCAGAGTGTTCCTCCTTGGGTTTGTTTTATATGGTACTTGCTGTACTTCCTGGATTTAAGTGAGTGGTTCCTTCCCCATGTTAGCGAAGGTTTCAGCTATTATCTCTTTGAATATTTTTTTCTGTCCCTTTCTCTCTCTCTTCTCCTTCTGACACCCCTATAATACAGATGCTGGTGTGTTTAATGTTGTCTCAGAGTTCTCAGAGACTTTCTTTATTTCTTTTCAATCTTTTTTCTCTTTTCTGTTCTGCATCAGTGATTTCCACTAGTTTGTCCTCCAACTCAGTTATTCGTTCTTCTGCCTCCTGTATTCTGTTGCTGGCTACTTGTATAAATTTTTTCTTTCAGTGATTGTATTTTGCATCTCTGCTTCCTTAAATTTTAAATCTTGTATTTCTTTGCTCAATGTTTGCTGTAAATTACCAATATTTGCCTCTAGTTTATTACCAGTGTCTTGCATCATCTTCCCTGTCATCAGTCTAAAGTCTTTTTACTGGGGGCTGATAACCTCCAGATCACTTAGCTGTTTTTCTCTGAAGTTTTTTCTTTCTCCCTTTTCTGAGTTATAGTTCTCTGCCTTTTCATTTTTCTGTAGGTTTTTGGTGTGGTATCCTTTTTGCAAACAATAGAGCTTCATCCTCTCTTATTTCTGATGTCTGCACTCCTTGTGGCTGAAGTTATTAAGGGGGTTTGTTGTTGGCTTTTTGATGGGAGAGACTGGTGCCTGCCCACTGGTATGTGGGACTGATTCCTGTCCTTCTGGTGGAAGGGGCTTTGTTTCTGGTGTTAGATTACATGTGGCTATGTGCCTGTTTATTAATGGATGGGGCTGTGATCCTGCCTGGATTATTGTTTTGCCTGGGGCTTCTCAGTGCTGATGGGTGGGGCCAGAGTTTCCCAAAATGGCCACTTCTAGGAGAACACATGCTAATGAATATTTCTGACACCTTTGTCTCCAGTGTCTTTCCTCCACAACAAGCCACGGTCACCCCCTGTTTTCCCAGGAAGCCCTCCAAGAACTGCAATCAGGTCCAACCCATATTCCTGTGGAGTCTCTGCTTTTCTCTGGGACCCAGTGTACATGAAAGCCTGTGTGCACCTTTCAGGAATGGGGTCTCCTTTTCCCCCAGTCCCATGGAGCTCCTGCACATAAGCCCCACTGGCCTTCAATGTCAGATGCTCTGGCATACCTTTCTCCCAATATCAGATCCCCAGGCATGGGGACCTGACCTGGGCCTCAGAACTGTCACTCCTGTATGTGAGTCTCTGTGATACAGTTACTTTCTAGTCTGTTTGCTTCCCACACAGCAGGTTTGGGGTGGCTTATATCACATAATCGCCCCTCCTACCATCTTGATGTGGCCTCTTCTTTGTCTTCTGTAGTAGGATATCTTTTTGAAAATTTCCAGTCCATTTGGTTGAAGGTTGTTCAGCAATTGATTGTAATTTTGTCTTCATGAGAGAAGGTAGGCTCCAGTCCTTCTATTCTGCCATCTTAGTCCCGTCTCTCACACAACATTTTTTTAAAAAAACACTGGTAAATGGCACCCCAGTTCCCAGCCTTGTTGATCTGCTCAAACTCCTTTTCCATCTCCATGACTGACCAGGGTGGCTGCTACACTTCCTCCACTGTGCCATCTGTTTCTCTAAGCTGCTTCTCACTCTCTGCCTGGAGTCCCACTGCAAACCTCGACTCTGACTGCCACTGCCCTAGTATTTCTAAATATGAACAATCCTAGATACCTAGAAGGAGTATCCCAAGGGAAAAAAAAAAAAAAAGCGAGAGAAAGGAGAAAATGATGCATGGAATCTAAGTTGTATGGCAATTATGTTTGATAAACTATTCTTAAGATACTCAGAAATAGTATCTTAATTATATATGTAAACTCAAGTATATACTATTGTCATTCTTTGCTTTAGGACCTAGATTTGTAGGACATGAACCTTCATTTCCCATCTGCCAATAGTTCTGTATTCTCAATTAGTTACTGTACTGAAGAAATTGGCAGATAACTTTACTTGTTATTTCTGTCTTCTCTTGAATTGTCATTCTCTACTATGTCTCATATTTGTTTCTTTTCCTACACGTTAGCATCTATCCACTTAGGAGAAGTCTGTTTTCTTTAATCCCATATCCTGATAAGATTGATCATAGATGCTAGATGCTAGGTATATGGAATTCAGGTTTAATACTGACATAGCATGTAGAGCTATATAATCATTATAGAAAGTTATTTATAATTTAAAATTAAATTTTTCTTTTCTTAATAGTCTTTACATTCATATGCATTTCCAGTTTTAGTTTTATTTCTTTCATTTCTCTTTCTTTTTCTCTCCCCTTATCCTCTTTCACTACATTTCTGCTTATAGCCTTTTTCTTTCTTTTACTTTCTTAACAGATGGTGGCTTTCACTACTTCTTTTTCCTATTCTTTAAACACCCAAATTACCCAAACTCATATTTCCTCTGTACCTGTTTTCCCTCTGCCCCAGTCATGATCCATCTTATTAATTTCATGGCTCATTCTGTCATAGCATTTAGGTCTTTACTGAGACCAGTTTTTTATTTCGCATTTCTCCCTGTCCATCATTTTAAATTTCACCTATCCATTTCAGTTGCTGTATTTTCCCCATTACACTTATTACCTAACATATATGTATTTTATTCATGTTGGCTATTGTCTCTAATTCCTAAATTATACTAAATTATAAGCTCTAAGTAGTTATTGAGTTCCACATTTGATTAGGTGCTTTTCTACTTTAAACTAATTGAGATCAAAATGGTATATTGTTCATGACAACCAAAAACTTTGTATTTTAAGTGTTACAAATGTCCATTACTTATTTTTCCCCATAGTAACTTTCTACAGCAAAATTTAGTGTTGGAAAATGATAAACACGAAACGGTTTAAATGTCAACATCTTCATTAGATTTAGGATCTACTGGAGGTGGTTCATTATTCTTTTTATGTGTTTTAATCTTCCTCAATTTGTGGATGTGATGGTGTAAGGCCACTGCTGAGTGATAGAATCAGGAACGTGTAAAGACTTAGAAATGAATAGGAACAGCAAATATGTAATCCACAAATGAGAGAATAACTAAGTAATCAAACCAAAGACTAGCCAAAAATATAACCTGCTGAAATACTGGAGTACCATTCTCTTCACTTAAAAATGTACCTTTCACGTTAGAAGTACTAAAAATGTGTTTGTTGCATTTATAAATATATTAGTTTACATATAGAGATAGGGGGACTAATTGTGAATAAGAATCAGTGCAGTTTGGAGAATATATCTTTGTAACAGATTTGGTTTAAGACTTATAGTTATTCTCATGATATGCGTAGAAGCAAAGTCAAAATTAATATTGTATATGTTTGAATGACTTAGTCAAAATAATTTTTTGGGAGTTCCCATCATGGCTCAGTGGTTAATGGACCCAACTTGTATCCATGAGGATGTGGGTTCAATCCTTGGCCCCATTCAGTGGGTTAAGGATCTGGCATTGCTGTGAGCTGTGATGTAGGTTGCAGATACATCTCAGATTCTGTGTTGTTGTGACTGTGGTGTAGGCTGGCAGCTACAGCTCTGATTCAGCCCCTAGCCTGGGAACCTCCATATGCTGGTGCTGCACTAAAAAGACAAAAAAAAAAAAAATTTATAGAATCATTAAGATCTACTTGGCTGTTTTACACTCCTGATGTTTGGTATTGATAATATTTAAAAGGAATTTAAAATGAAGCAGAAAACATGCAGTTAAATGTTTATATATTGATATAATCTTAGTTTTCTGAATAAGCAATGCATATAAACTACATAGTTCAGTTTATAATTTTTCAGCATTTTCCCATTGAAATTGTCTTAATTTCTCACTATAGTCCTTAGAAAAAGTGAACACATGGTAATTTATTGCTTTAAGAATGTATTTAATTTAGTTTAGTATGACTTACAGGTTAGGTGTTTTTTTGTAAATTGTCTTCCCAATACTCATTACATAATCAGGCTAATGGGGCTGAACTGATGGTCAGTTTGGTCTTGGTTCAGTGAAACATAATAGCAATATTTAAGTAAGTTTTTAACAACTTTTTTCTATAATTGAACTGGATTGTTTTAAAGAAACTGCGTATTATTTGCAATACCTATTATTTCTATAAATGTTCTTAAACAAATACCATATAATATCACTTATATCTGGAATCTAACATATGGCACAAATGAACCTTTCCACAGAAAAGAAACCTATGGATTTGGAGAACAGACTTGTGATTGCCAAGTAGGAGTGGGATGGACTTGGAATCTCAGGTTAATAGATGCAAACTATTGCCTTTGGAATGGATAAGCAATGAGATCCTGTTGTATTGTACTGGAAACTATATCTAGTTACTTGTGATGGAGCATGGTGGAGGATATGAGAGCAAAATAATGTATATATACGTGTATGTGTGACTGGTTCAATTTGTTGTATAGTAGAAAGCTATACAAAACACTCTAAACAAACTATAATGGAAAAAATAAATATTATTAGAAAAACTAATTTACATAAATAATTTCTGAATGCTTATAATCTACTAAGAGGTTCCCATTCAAAATGGTAGGGAGTAGATTAGTATATAAGATACAGTTCATCCTCTCATGATACCTATAGTTTTTAGGGGAAATGATCAGTAAATCAGTGTATGAAACAACTGATTAAAAATAATATTGGTCAAACATTAAACTGTATTTGACTTGGAATTCCTTATCCACAGTGAATTAATCTCATTTAAAGAGTTTTGAATGGCATATTAATTCAGTGGGAAAAAAGTCTGGAATAGAAACTTACAGCAATAAGGGAGTACCCTCTGACTAAATTAGTAGACTTTAACGACCTTTATAATTTATTTTCCAGCTCTTGAGGCATAATTGATAAATAAAATTATATAGATTTAGAGTATACAGATGATTATATGTATATACTTATAAACATAAACACACTGTGAAATGATTACTACAGTCAAGCTAATTAATTAACCTATTCATCACTCCATATAGGCACCTTTGTCTTGTGGTAATAAAAATTAAGATCTACTCTTTTAATGAATCTCAAGTATACCAAACAGTATTATTAACTATAGACACTGTGACATGATGAGATCATTTATCTTATACCTAAAAGTTTATATCCCTTGACAAACATCTTCTCATTCCCCCAATGCATAGCCCATTGCTACCAATCTGTTGTCTGGTTCTATAAGATCAACTTTTTTACATTCTTTATGTAAGTGAGATCATACAGTATTAATTTTTTTCTTTAAAGATTAAACTTCAGGGATGGAGTGGGGTGGCATACCTTAGAGGTGTGACTTCAGTTCCAGACACTGAAATAAAGTGGATATTCCAATAAAGGGAGTCACATAAATTTTTGGGTTTCCCAGTACATATGAAAGTTATATTTACACCATACTACAGTATATTAATTTTATGTCTAAAAAAAGTATATACCGTAATTGAAAGTTATGCTGTTTGAAATGGTACCAGTGACTTGCTACATGCATGGCTGCCACAAATCTTCATTTTGTAAAAAAACAAACCAAAAATCAGTATCTATGAAGTGCGGTAAAGCAAAGTGCAGTGTAACAAGATATACCTGTGTTCTCATAAATCATTTAGTAATTTAAAAATAATATGTGTAACATAGTTAAAATAACTACATATATGTCTTTATGTATTTTATGTATATATATATATATATATGTATGTGTTATATATGTGTATTTATATGTATACAGCTGACATGGAGTAGTTGTAGTTTAAGTCCAAATGCAGTCAGCTGTAAGGATTCCTTCATGCTCAGGGGAGGTCAGTCTTTGTATTATTAAAGCTTGCATTATCTGGAGTACTAGTTCCAAGCAATATCTGTGACCTACACCACAGCTCACAGCAACACCTGATCGTTAACCCACTGAACAAGGCCAGGGATCAAACCTGCATCCTCATGGATACTAGTTGGGTTCTTTACAACAAGAACAGTAACGAACCCAGCTGGTATTACAAACAGTGCTGCAATGAATATTGGGATGCATGTATCTTTTCAAATTGTGGTTTTCTCCAGACATATGCCCAGGAGTGGGGTTGCTGGATCATAAGATAATTCCTATTTAGTTCTACAGAGGAGTGGATAGGGAAGGTATGGTACATACACACAATGGAATGTTACTCAGCCATTAAAAGGA
>PVHT021183528.1:6164824-6175584 GCA_004024745.2 Catagonus wagneri
GAACCCAGCTGGTATTACAAACAGTGCTGCAATGAATATTGGGATGCATGTATCTTTTCAAATTGTGGTTTTCTCCAGACATATGCCCAGGAGTGGGGTTGCTGGATCATAAGATAATTCCTATTTAGTTCTACAGAGGAGTGGATAGGGAAGGTATGGTACATACACACAATGGAATGTTACTCAGCCATTAAAAGGAACAAATTACCAACATTTATAGCAACATGGATGGACTTAGAAATTATCATGCGAAGTGAAACCAGTCAGACAATTAGACAGCAACACCCAACGCTACTGCTTACATGTGGAAACTAGAAAGACACAATGAACCTCTTTGCAGAACAGACAATGACTCACAGACTTTGGAAAACCTTAGTTTTTCAAATAAGACAATCTGGGGGGTGGGGGGATGCACTGTGAGTTTGGGATACAAAAATCTGTAAAATTGACTTGTGATGATTTATGTACACCTATAATTGAAATAAAATCCATTAAGAAAAAAAAATAAATAAAATCAAACACTAAGGGAACCAGTCTCTTTACATGCAGGAAGAGAATAAATGGACTAATAAAGAAGGAAAAAAAAAAGAAACCTCCATACTGTTCTCCATAGTGTTTGTAGTAATTTACACACCCACAGTGTAGCATTTCCATTTCTCCACACCCTCTCCAGCATTTTTTTATGTTCAAATGAACATTGCACTGGCACAGATTGTAGTGTTGTTTTAAGAGTCAGATAAATAATTGCATTTGAAATGGTAATGTCTGTGTGTGCTATAAATTTAAGGACTCTATAAACATGCGATATTATACCTGACAGTAAACATACGGTTATTTGAGAATTCAGAATGTATCAGAAAACAGAATTTGTGAGGGCACACACACATGATTTATCCCAGTCTTAGGGGAAAGGCACTAAGTGATTCACCATTAAGTAAGACGTAAATTTTTTCTAGATGCATTTTTTATCAGGCTGAGTAATTTGCCTTCTATTCATATTTTGCTGAGAAATTTTATCATGAATAAATGTATTTTGCCAGGCTTTTTTCTGTCTCAATTGGAATGATCATGTGATTTTTCTTCCTCCATTAAGCACTGATTTACTTCTGGTTCAGAATGTGTTCAAATCAACCTTGTAATTTTTTCCTTGACTAACATCTTTTTTAGAAGTGTGCTGCTATTAAATTTCACCATTCAGATACTATTGTAATTATTGATTTCCAATTCAATTCTTTTTTTTGGAAAAATCGTACTTTGTATATTTTCAATATTTATAAATTTACCGAGACTTGTTTTATGGATCATCATAAGGCCTGTCTTTGTGTATGTTCCATATACTTTTGAAAATAATAGTTATTT
Organism: Catagonus wagneri; assembly: GCA_004024745.2. Taxonomy (NCBI): domain Eukaryota; kingdom Metazoa; phylum Chordata; class Mammalia; order Artiodactyla; family Tayassuidae; genus Catagonus; species Catagonus wagneri. The sequence continues at coordinate 6,166,184 of PVHT021183528.1, forward strand.
TAGAATATTTTATTCTGAAAGACTTCTTGAGTACTTTATAAATATCAAAGTTTATGTTTGTGATAGTATTAATTTACCATCTATCAATTCTATATAACAGGATATTGAAATGTCTTATCATAGATTTTTCTATTTCTTCTTTTAGTTATAACAGTTTTGACTTCATGCATTTTGAAATTTATTAGCTACACACATGTCTTTTCATTGAATTGACTATATTATAGGGAAATTTCATTCTTTTTAGTGATAATATTCTTTGTTCTGAAGTCTGCTTTGATATTATGTAGTCGTCCCAGGGTTTTTTTTTTTTTCAGAATTTTCATGTATAAACGTTTTCCTTTAGCTTTTACTTATATAGATCTTTTACTTAGTTTTCACTTATATAGATCTATATATTTAAAGGAAGTTTATTGTAGATGACCATTGGTATAGAGAGCCATTGGAAAATTGGTGTTTTTTAAAATCAAATTTGATAATTTCTACTTTTTTCATTAGACCATTTAATTTAATATTATTATTGGCATGGTGTTATTCTTTTAATTATCTTTCTATTTGTCTTCTGTTTTCTCCATTTGTTCTTTTATCATCTTCTGGCTCTTTTACAGAAGTTATTTCTTATAATTCCATGTTATAATTCCATGTGTTGTATGTTTGCTCAGATATATCATATCACTTTGAGATTTTAGTGGCCTTGCAGGTAGCTTTAAATAGATACCATTGCAAGAAAGCCTAGCACAGAGTCTCCTGGATGAGGATTAGAATGGAGTGATGTGAAGATCTCATCCCTCTTAGAAGTCTTGAGTCAAACCTTGTTCTGTCACTAAGCATAGTTCATCAAACTCTGAATAAAACATTGCGGAATCACTAAGTCACTTGATTAAAAGATAAGAATGACCACAGAAGAGTGACTAGACTTTTTGGTTCGTTTTCTACAGGCATTGAAAATACATAGTAGTTCTTTTACAGTGGCACTCTCTTCTAATCTGTTCCCCAAAGGCATGGCAAATCTGATAAAAAAAAAAAAAAAAGCAAACCACATGATCTGCAGGGCCCTTGCATAATTTGTCTCTAATTTATTTGCCTGGATTGTTGTGAATAATTTTCCCTCTGACTTTATATCAATGACATGTCCTTCTTTCAATTTGATGCATAGATCATACATTCTCCCACTAAGGTGATTACTTAGGCTTGCTCCTCTCCCTTTGAACCTCTCATCTCCCTACCTTCACCTCATTATTTCCTGTTTATATTCAAATTTCAACTCTGATTTCCTTCAACTAAGTAAAACCCTTTATTACATTATTTTATATTACTCACATTTGAAGCATTATTTACAGTTGTAGTTTTACATTAATTTGTCTGTTAACTTGAATAATATTTGTTTATTCCAGTAAGTAAACTATAAGTTTCATGAGGGAGCTGCTTCTATAGTCTAAGCCCCATAGTCACTGTTGTATCACGGGAAACCAAAATAATGCCTGGAAAATTGTTGGTGTTCCAAGATTATTTATCAGATAACAAAATGAACACATTTGTGGAAAATTTCAAGTGGAGAAAAGCCTCCATGACAAGAGAACAAATTTATTTATTTATTTCTAACAGATCAAGTCTATACTTAAATATTCAAAAATTAAAGATATATGAAAATATTTATACTCCCAAATGTTTAGAGTGTATGGTAGGTTATAGATGCTCGTATATAAATATTCTGCTGTGTGTATATAATGTATATATAAAGTATATGTGTTATATGCATCCTTCAGTTAATAATCTATCATATATCACACTGTAAAATTATATATAATGAGATATTTCAGTCTCAAATATTCATGTTGAGATTTTTATATAAACCTAGTGTAAAATTACTTTCAGAACTGTGCAATAGTACTTGAAGTGAAGGAACCCAATTGAAACTCTAGCCAAGATTCTAGTGTTTAGAAACTTTAGATAAAATTAATTCCACCACATACTGATGATTTCAAAGAGTCAATTTCCTTTTTTGAGATACCATAAATACCACAGTACCACTTAATATAATGTTAAAACGCCCTTTTCTTTTCTCTCTCTCTTTGATAGTATAAAGTCCATCCTTCTCAACATGTAGTTGCTTCCTATTCTCATAGAACCATTTTGGGGAAAATACAATTTCCTCATTTAAAAACTCCCGTAGTGCAATTCCAGTAGCATTATTACCATGGCCTATCTCCAGATTCATATTTTTTTAAAGTTTTTGTTAAAGTATAATTATTTACAGTGTTCTGTCAGTTTCTGCTATAGAGCAAAGCGAACCAGTCACACACACACACACACACACACACACACACACACAAACACACACATATACACACACACACATTGTTTTTCTCCTATCTGACTCATGTTTTGTTTTTGTTTTGGGTTTTTCAGAATGAACATTGTTAAAAATCTTTTGACAAAGAGACGTTATTTTTAGTTGTTTCTTTTATTTCTTTCTAGTTATAAGTCATATGTAACAAAGTTAGATTTCTGCTGCTATCATATCAAGTTACAAAAAAACCCATCTTACAACAATACCCACTTATTATCATACTGTTAACGTATGTAAAATCTGGCACATTGTAACTGGATTCTTCCAATATGATTCAGGGATGTGGTTCTTACCTGGGACTCATATCCTTTTTCAGGTGTAATGGTTGTTGTCAGAATGCAGCTCCTTATATTTGTTGGAAGTAGAATACCTGTTTCTTTAACAGAAGCTCACATTATTTCAGGTCAACAATACCGGGTTGTATCTTTTTCATGCTTTAGATCTCTGACCTCCTCTCCATTACCATTCTCTGGTTTAAGGGATCGTGTGATTATAATGGGCCCACCAGATGATCCAAGATTATGCTACAAATGGCATTATTTCATTCTTTTTATGGATGAGTAGTACTCAATTTTATCTATATATGTACCACATCTTAATAATCCATTCATCTGCCTATGGACACTTAGGTTGTTTTCATGTCTTGGCTATTGTGAGTAAGCTGTGATGAACATAGGGGCACTTGGATCTTTTTCAATGAAAGTTTTGTCCAGATACATGCCCAGGAGTTGAAATGCTGGATCATATAGTAGTTCTATATTTAGGTTTTTGATGTACCCCGATACTGTTTTCCATAGTACCAATTTACGTTTCCACCAACAGTAAAGGAGAGTACCCTATTCTCCACATCCTCTCCAGCATTTGTTATCTGTTGGCCATTCTGACTGGTGTGAGGTGGTACCTCATTGTAGTTTTGATTTGCATTTCTCTAAAAATTAGTGATGTTGTGCATTTTTTCATGTGCCAGTTGGTCATCCATACACCTTCTTTGGTGAATTGTCTATTTAGATCTTCAGCCCATTTTTTAATTTGCTTGTTTTTTTTTTGTTGTTGTTGAGTTGTATGAGTTGTTTGTATATTTTGGAGATTAGACCCTTGTCTGTTGCATTGTTTGCAAAGATTTTCTTCCATTCTGTATAATATTTTTTCATTTTTTTTGTGATTGTTTCCATTGATATGCAAAAGCCTGTGAATTTAATTAGCTTCCACTGGTTTATTTGTGTCTTTATTGTAATTTTTCTAAGAGAAGAATCAAGCAAGATGTTGCTGTGATATATGTCCAAAGGTGTTCTGCCTATATTTCCCTCTAGGGATTTTATAACATCTGGCCTTATATTTAGGTCTTTAATCCATTTTAAGTTTATTTTTGTGTATGGTTTTAAATAGGGTTCTATTTTCATTCCTTTATATGCAGCTTTCCAGTTTTCCGAGCACCCTTTATTGAACAGGATATCTTTATTCCACTCTATGTTCTTGTCTCCTTTGTTATAGATTAGTTGACAATAGGTGCTTGGGTATATTTCTGGATTTTCTATCCTGTTCTATTGAACTGTATTTCTATTTTTGTGCCAGTATCATGTTGTTTTGATAACTGTAACTTAGTCAATACTGCAAAATCTTATACCCTTTTTCAGAGAAGATTTCTCTGGATACTCTTGCTACTTTAGTAAATACTTGATAGTTTACTATAAAGACCAAAGAGCAAAAAGATTTGGCTAATGTCTGCTGAACACATAATTGAAATCTCTTATGCAATTAATGTAGACCCTGCACAAGAAGATGTATAATGAGAGATAAATAAGAGGTTTACCTAATTTCAAAAGTATTTAAAATATCCAAAATATGTTTTTGTAATTTCTACTTTGAAAGTCTTTTATTTAGCATTATTGTTAATACTCAAATGCAGTGATTGTTTTTTGGTATATCCCTTCAATGCATGCTTTGCAAACATTTGCAGTATGTTCTATGGATATTACTATATCTTTGATATGTATGGGAGTTTGCAGTTAGTAGTTGCAAATTATTGCATTTGGAATGGATAATCAATGAAGTCCTGTTGTATAGCACGGGGAGTTATATCCAATCAATTGCGATTGAATATGATGGAAGAAAATGTGAGAAAAATAGTATATTTATGTATAACTGGGTCACTTTGCTGCACACTAGAAATTGACAGAACATTATAAATCAACTATAGTAAATATTAAAAAAAAATTACCATTGTCAAATATATATATGTATATATATATATATTTAATGGATCTAAAGCAGATCTATAGTATCAGCTTAAAAGAAAGAATTTCAAAATAAACATGTAAGTTCTGGACTACTGACAATTTCAGAAATACTTCCATCACAGTGAAAAAAATATGAAGTAGCTCTAGGTTATTCATCAAATATAGCTTATATTTCATAAAATTTATTTTTCACCATCCAGCTTCCTAAACATTACTTTGGTTCTAATTAATACTGCAAGTAATAAAAACAGGTATCAAGGAAATATATCTTTGCAATTTAATTGCATTTTTCTCTGTGTGGAAATAGATTAAGTATCAGGTATTTTCAATCAGAAGGGTTTGGGGTATCTGTATTATTTGTTTTGATTGGGAGAAAGAAGACTTCAAAAATATTTCAGGTATTTTAAACATTTTCCCAACTCATATAGGTTCCCTATTTTCCAAGCTTTAGTTGACTCTTGAAGTAGAAATAGTATGGAAATAACAGTGATTTAAAATATCATGATATATTAGCCTCTATATACCCATATACATCTGAGTAGTTGTTAAAGCTGAAAACCGCGTCCAGAGTCTAACAATCAAAAAGCATTTGCTTTGTTACAATAAGACAGTTCTATTAAATCATATATTAGTATAATTTTAACGGAAGGTAAAATTGTTACAAAATTTTAACTGTCACTATTATTCACTACTTTTGTTTATCTTAAAAATAATCCCTCTGGCAAACCACATACAGGATACAGTAAGGACTTCTGAAATATTTCTGTGCTTTCCAGTTTTTTGTAAACAATAATTTAAGGATTTAAGATGAATAAAAACGGTAAAGAGAAGGTAACTTGAAACTGTCACTAAAATGACATAATTTGTATTTCCTTAGGGCATAAAGAAAATTCATTAAAATGTATCTTCACAAAATATGTTAATATAAAGAAAAGAAACAGTGTGTAATGTGGAGTAAATATATCTGACTATGATTAAACTAGTTAGAGCCTGTTGTACTTCTAAACCAAATTGCTTTGTGATTTCAGCATAGGAAAGTATATTAAGCTTCAGTTGCTTTTATAAATAAGAACATTTAAAAAATAGTATCACATAATTTAAAATATATTTTAATTCCAATAAGATTAATACATTCCAGGAGTTCCCATTGTGGCACAGCGGTTAATGAATCCAACTAGAAACCATGAGGTTGCAGGTTCGATCCCTGGCTTTGCTCAGTGGGTTAATGATCTGGCCTTGCCGTGAGCTGTGATGTAGGTCAAAGACTCGGCTCCGATCTGGAGTGGCTGTGGCTGTGGTGTAGGCTGGTGGCTATAGCTCTGATTCGACCCCTAGCCTGGGAACCTCCATGTGCTGCAGGTGCGGCCCTAAAAAAGCAAAAAAAATAAAATAAAATAATACATTCCAAATGAACATTGAAAAATATGAATGGGAAATAAATTTTAAATTTAATAATCATAAATTGGCTATTTAAGTATGCAAACCACTATCCTTAGAGCTTAAAGTGACCTAAGAGATAAAACCGTGACTCTTTCAGTGTTAACAAAGGAGAAACACAAAATAACACTGAGTAAAGCAAATAGCAGCACCTCACATTGAGTAAGTACTTACTGTATTCCAGGCATTATACCAAGGAAGGTAGATGGATAGATAGATAGATATCTAGATAGGGAGAAAGCTGATAGAAATTTTTTCTTTATGAAATAGATATTATAACCCATTTATACCAAAGGTCTATAACATATTTGAAAATTTTGAACATCTTATTTAAGAATAAATGAATCATAGAAATTTTAATTTAGCTTTTTTTTTTCTTGGTCATTATATATAACCTATGCTTTACATCATTATGCAACATACTCCTGTTTACCTATATTCTCTCTAGTCATGCTAAAGGTTGCTTCTATGACTTTCTTTTTCCTAAAATTCCAGTTTTCATAAGCAATCTACATTAACATTTACATTGGGCTAAATTTTATTCTGTACTTCTGTTACTTTAGCCTTGAGAAGTAAACTTATTTCCTTTATTTAGAAAAGTAATGATTACCTTCAATTATTTCTAAAATTTTAAAATGAATTTGGTTATGAGTAACAGAGAATCATATATAACTGCTGTAAACAACATAGGAGTTTATTTTAGTATATTTTATCACCTAAAAATCAACCTGGAAACAAGCAAGCCAAACTTAGAATAGTGTCTCTGCTCCAGGAAATTCTCAAGGACCTATGCTAACTATCCCACCAATATTAAGACATGGTTCTAAGCCATATGATGTTGCATCAATTTTACAGATAGTTGAGTGGAGAGCCAAAGTAGAAAGAGAAAATATCTCTTAAGGTAGGCAGCTGATAGAAGTTACTTTAATTTACTTTATTTTGGCCAGAATTTAGTGATGTGTCCACTCTTATCTTCAAGGAGTTTTTGACCATTCATTATTTAGTCTAGTAAGTCCTACATCTTGCTAAGAGTATTTGATAAGAAAGAATGGATTAGCACTATCTCACCTTGTAACATACCAAAAATAAGGATTTTAAAAAGAGAAGATTTCAAAAATTTTTATTTTGCATTTTTTTTTTAAAGTTCAGAAGTTTGGGTAGAGTTGCTTTGTGCCAAGGGTTCTGCAGTTTTCATCTAGGAATTCAAAATGGAATATCCATCTTGAATGGTAGTTTGAACACAAAACCAGATTGCATTAATCTTCTCCTCTGAGGTCAAATAGATACCCAAACATATTAATGAGCAAAGGAAAAATGATTTTGTTGGAAGCTGTTTCATGCTGTGAAAATCTCATGAATTTCCAGAAAAAGAGGTCATTACTACTGAGCAGGAGATGCTCAGATATGATGTTAGAAAGAGAAATTTGAAATAAAAAAAGCATAGCAAAAACAATTACATAACACTGTCAAATCGTTTCTAAAGCACAGTGGGAGGATGATAGTCCTATCTTGGAATTTGTGAAGATGATGCTAAAACAGATGTGTTTCATAGTAATTGTCCTGCATATTGATCTGCACATCAACAAAAATTTTCAAGAAAACGAGTAGGATATCAGTATCATTGATCTGTCTTTGTGGTTATTTTAAGGGAAATAATAGATGAAATTTAGGTTTCAGTGCAAATAATTGATTTGTTTATTCTATATTCTGCTTTTATGAGCTAACCAGTGCCAATAAACCTGTCACTTATCAATCTTAGGCAGAATAATGAGATTAAAATGATCCCACTTCTGAGGAATAGAAAAACTTTATGTGTGTTTGTGGAGAGTACTACTAAGACTGAATTTTATTAAATAAGGAGCTTTAGCAGCAGTTTATTCATTATCAAGTCATGATCCTATTCACAACCTTTGCCAACTTTACTAATGTGAAGAAAACACAAAAAGTAGAGAATATTTCCATTTAGGTTCAGTAGTAGAGGATCAGTAAATAGGAAATTCTTGGCATTGGTATTATTTTCTTTTCACTCCATGTCTTCTCCAAATTGTTATTTAAATGGAGTGAAACTGTTAATTTTGTCAGAGTATGTGTAGGCTAGAAAGGATTTAGATAAATTATTCCAATTTTTGAGCAATTAACCTTTCTAGCCTAATCCAGACTAAAGAGTCTTCTCCAAAAATAAATTCCTGGAGAGTAGGTACCATGAGTGTTCTATTTAGTATTCCACGTCCAGGAATAGTATTGTGTTGGCACACAGTAGTCAATGATTATTGAATAAACTGATACATGAATGAGTTGAAAAAGGCATCACATTTTGTGGTATATGGTGGGCTTCAGAAGTACTACAATGTCTTTGCCATCAAATGTGTTGGTAACAAGATAGAGTGATACAGAAGGTCAGAGTAGAACAAGATATATGTAGTATAGCAATAAATAAATGTAATTCAGGAAAATATTGTTTGTGAGCTCTAGGAGACAATTACAAGTTAGATATCCCCCAAGAATAAAATAACTTGTTAAAAAGCCACCCTTACTCTTTTATAACAGTTTTAATATACAATTTATGAAATGCAATGGATATATACAATAATTCAAACATTTCAGTGTACAATTATATGATTATTTTTAATAACTTTACTGAGTGATATGACCATCACCACAGATATCTCCAGAGCATTTTCCCACATGCCTCTTTATAGCTAATTCCCACTCCTATGCCCATCGCCCAGGCACCACTAATCTATTTTTATTCTCAATAAATCTATCTTTTCTGAGTATTTCATATAAATAAAATCATATGCTAGTCCGTTGTATCTAGAGTCTTTCATTTAGCATAAAATATTGGGGCCTGTGTCAATGGTGTATACTTTTTTTTGATCCTTAATAGTGTTCTCCTGAATGGATATAACATTCTATTGATGTAAACCTGTTAAGAACTACATATGTATACATACATATATTACATATCTCTATGATACATACATTGTACATAAATGTGAAATATACAAGTATATATTTTATGAACACAGCTACACAAACATACGTGTATATACACAGTTTTCATTATTCATGTTCGCTATGGTCTGTAAGGTCTCATAAACATAAAATTAGCGGATACTGAAAAACTGTTCCTAGGAGAAAATATCTCACATAACCTGTAGTTTTTTTTTTTTTTTACACTTTAATGGATTTTATTTCTATTATAAGTGTACATAAATCATCACAAGTCAATTTTACAGATTTTGTATCCCAAACCCCCAGTGCATCCCCCCACCCCCCCAGATTGTCTTATTTGAAGAACCAAGGTTTTCCAAAGTCTGTGAGTCATTGTCTGTTCTGTAAAAAGGTTCATTGTGTCTTTTTAGTTTCCACATGTAAGC
>PVHT021183528.1:6190264-6207557 GCA_004024745.2 Catagonus wagneri
GCTTACATGTGGAAACTAAAAAGACACAATGAACCTTTTTACAGAACAGACAATGACTCACAGACTTTGGAAAACCTTGGTTCTTCAAATAAGACAATCTGGGGGGGTGGGGGGATGCACTGGGGGTTTGGGATACAAAATCTGTAAAATTGACTTGTGATGATTTATGTACACTTATAATAGAAATAAAATCCATTAAGAGAAAAAAAATGAGCATTATTTACTTGTTCCTTTCTCTCAAAAGCCTATAACTCTAGTTTAATTATGAGAAAAACATCTGACAAACCCCAATAGAGGGAAATGGCACAGAACATCTGTTAAATTAATGAAATAAAGAGCCCATTAGGCTGCAGTGGCTCTAATGCTTTGGTGGCCTATGTAAGTAAACAAAAATATTAGCCTGTATACCTCAAGTTAAGAAATCAAACCTAAGTACAGCCAATCACAAACAGCCAGCTGCACTTTATCGTCAATCAATCAAATAATGTTCTTTCGTTGCTTCTGCAACTTCTCTATATATCTTTCCCGTACCTCTCCTCAGTGAAGTGCTCCTAATAACTTCAGGTTTGATACTGCCCAAGTCTAATACATTTTTGCTCAAACCTAATCTTAAAATGTTTAATTTGCTTCAATTCATATTTTAACATACCTTACCATCATCTATTTTTTCATTTATAATAATTTTTATTTTTTCCATTATAGCTGGTTTACAGTGTTCTGTCAGTTTTCTACTGTACAGCAAGGTGACCCAGTTACATATATATGTATACATATGTGTACATTCTTTTTTCTCACATTACCATGCTCCATCATAAGTGACTAGACATAGTTCCTAGTGCTATACCTCAGGATCTTATTGCAACATTCATTAGAAACAAGGAAAATCAGAGTTCCTGTCATGGCTCAGCAGTAATGAACCCGACTAGGATCCATGCAGACACAAGTTTGATCCCTGGCCTCCTCAGTGGGTTAAGGATCCCACCTCACCGTGAGCTACAGTGTAGGTCACAGACGTGGCTCGGATCCCACATTCCTGTTGCTCTGGTGTAGGCCAGCAGCTACAGCTCTGTTTAGACCCCTAGCCTGGGAACTTCCATATGTCACAGGTGCAGCCCTACAAAGACCAAACAAACAAACAAGCAAAATGAAACAAGGAAAATATAGGAAACTGGCACAGATGAGAAAAGCCCAAGGAGATATGACAGCTAAGTGAAATGTGGTATCCTAGATGGGTCTTTGGAGCAGGAAAAAAAAAAAAAGGCAATATCTAAAAACTAAGGAAATCTGAATAAAGTATGGAGTTTAGATAATAAAAAAATTTATTAACTTTGTTTCATAGTTCTAATAAATTTACCATAGTAATATAAAATGTTATTGGTAAGTAAAAGGTACAGGGTATCTGGAAAATCTCTGTACTAAATTTGTTATTCCTTTATAAATCTGAAACTGTTCTAAAAGTATGTACTTGAAATTATAGTGAGTATTATTTTAAGCAGGGAAATATTTGAAACACTTTTTTACAGTCAGTAATAAAATATTTCCTATGGTTAATACTTCTGTCATTATTCAGGGGATCTAGGTAGCACAATTAGACATACAAGCAAGTGGAAATATAACATTTTCAGTGTGTAAAACAGCACTCTTGTTATATGTACGTGCCCACGTCACTAAATTTTAAACAAATTTACAGAGCAACAACTAAAGATTTTTGAGTGATTATAAAGTGTAGTTGTCCAGCCAATAGAATGAAAAGGCAGTCTATGAAATGGGAGACAGTATTTGCAGATCATATATATGTTTAGGAGTTAATAACCAGAATAATGAATAATTCCTACAGCTCTCAATAACAATGAACAAACAGCACAATGTAAAAATTGACAAAGTAGTTGAATAGGCATTTCACCAAGAATGATGTACGAATTGACAACCATATGAAAAGGTGCTCAAGACCATTAGTCATTAGGGAAATGTAATCAAAACCAGAATGACATACTCTGTCACATTCATTAGGATGGCAACTATTAAAAAAAAAACAGTAATTTTTACTGGCAAGAATATGACAGAATTGAAATATGTGTAGTGCCAGTGGAACTGTAAAATATTTTAGTTGCTATGGAAAATAATATGGCAGTTTATGAAAGAACTGAAAATAGAATAACTATATAATCCAACAATTCTACTTCTTGGTGTATACTCAAAATAATTGCAAGCAGGGTCTCGGTGAAATGTTTGTACACCCATGTTCATAGCAGCATTTTTCACATTAACTAAAGTTTGGAAGCAAGTAACTGTTCATTGACAGTTAAATCAGTGAGCCAAATGAGATACAGTGATACACTGGGATATTATTTAGCATTTCAGAGGGAGGTTCTGCCATTGCTACAATATGGATGAATATTGAGGCCAGTATGCTAAATGAAGTAAGCTAGTTGCAAAAAGACAAATTCTGTGAAATTCTGCTTTTAATGTCAGGTTTCTCAGCGTTATTTCTCTTGATGCTTGCCCAAACACACTACGAATCTGGAGGTGCAGGAGGTTGGGAAGTGCTGCAGCAGCACTAGGATAGGTATAGAGCCAGCAGAGGTAGGCAGTTCGGTGTTTTACAAATTTATTAAAGTGAAAGTACATTTTTCAGAGAGAAAGAGGGAGAGAGAGAGTGTTTATTTGTGCCTGTTGAAAGAGGGCCCAGCTCTCTCTGTAACTGTTTCTATACCCCATACGATGGACCTTATTTGCATGGGGAGCAGATTACCCAGAAGCAGGGTGAGCAATGAAGAATGTTCCTCCTGTATTAGGGAGTGAGCAGCCCAGGCTCTTCAAGGTGGGGAAAGGGGCATTACAATGAGGTGTGACCTGAGGCTTTTAGGTCTAATCTCCTTGAAGGGGATTTGAAACCTATAACAATAAGTACATACAGCAGTCAAATTCATAGAATAGAAGGTAAAATGGTGGTTGCCAGGAGCTGTGAGTGATGAGGGGAATGGAAAGTCATTGTTTAATGTGTATAGGGTTTCAGTTTTTCGAGATGAAAATAATCCTAGAGATTGATTTTACAGCAATGTGAATGTACTTAAATTACTGAACTATACACTCAAAAGTGGTAAGATGGTAAATTTTGTCACATACATTTTACCACAATTAAAATTTTAACATTTTGAAAAACTGATAATTGGGTAAAAACTCAAATAAAATTAATCATATTTTTTACATTAATAAAATTTTTAAAATGTAACTTTAAACAAAAATAATGCTACTTATAATTATCACACTCTTTTAGGTAAATTAGAAATGCATGTATCCAAGCTTATACAATGTTGCTACATAAAAAATATTGAAATGTATTAAAAGATACCCACACATATGAAAGTGTATATTTAATACAGATGAATTTTTGAAATTTAATTTTCAATGAAAAATAAAACTTCTAAAATTACCAAATTATCAAATTACATATGGTGACATCTTTTTTTTTTTTTTTTTTTGTCTTTTTGACTTATCTAGGGCCGTGCCCATGGCATATGGAGGTACCCAGGCTAGGAGTCTAACAGGAGCTGTAGCTGCCGGCCTTCGCCACAGCCACAGCAACGCAGGATCCGAGCCGCGTCTGCAGCCTACACCACAGCTCATGGCAATGCCAGATCCTTAACCCACTGAGCAAGGCCAGGGATCGAACCCGCAACCTCATGGTTCTTAGTTGGATTCGTTAACCACTGAGCCACGATGGGAACTCAGCGGTGACATCTTTTATCTAGAATTTGTAAGCAAGCAAACATGATGATGGTGATGATTAATACATTGTTAGAAGTGTGCATAGTAAAATTGTTCCTCAAAAGAAATATTTGTACAGTTTAGTCTAGCATTTACCTCTAGTTTAGAGGTGGGAAGGTGACCTAATGGAGGAGAATATTAGCAAGTACAAAGTATAGGTAATGTTCTACTTTTTATGTTTGATGATGTTTTTATACCTATTTATTTTATTATATGTTCATTTTTTAATTGTTTTCTCGTGCCTTTAGAGCGAGCTCTAGTCTTAAGACGGCCCTCCTAAATTGAGAGGGAGATTGCTGTATAGCTATATATTTTAAATTTAAGAAAAAATGAAAAAAATAAATAAAAGAAAGCCGAATAAACTTGTTAGCCATCTATTCATTTATAGCAGCAACTTTTAAATTTTCAATTGAAAAAATGAACATAGGTATTTAAATAGTGGCCTTGAAAGAAGAAACCCTGCATATGATATTCTCTTAAAAGAAAAGCTGAAACGTCAATGAACTATGTACTCAGGAGGGGAAGAAAGTGACAGCATTTCTTCTTTCATTAACTGTTTGGATGGACTGTTATGTGGCTCCAAGCACATAATGCGTACAGATTCTAGTATTCCTCCATTGTACCAGCTACACACAAAGTAGAATCTGTCTGAGGACCTGCTTCAGCTAACTTTATTATCAGTTACTTACATGTCATCTTTCTTGGCACATGACCAACCAAAAGGGAATGTCTCAAATTTCACTATTACTGTAGTTGCATTCTGGGTTTTTATACTGCCGTTTTATACTGGGTTTTGTACATCATATTGAGTATGATTTTCTTATGTAAATTTGATCTAGAAATAAAGAATAATGGAACTTAAGATGATGCAGTAGAATATATAGAGAACACCTTAAAACATGAGGCGGCTGATGCAGTCAAGTATTTTAAAATCATTTTAAAATTGACATTTGAGGTTTTTTTAAACGCATTTAAGTTAAATAACAAATTTATTCAGCTCTAATGAATATTTGATTGGTTTTCAGAGATAATTGCCCTCTATCAGGGTCATAACATTAACATGAAAATTAGTCATTATCTTCTTTATGAGAATTAGAAAGAAATGCCTATTAAAATTTTTGAAGGAGCTTTTCAATGAAATAACTTTGCATACTGTTGGCATTGTGTAATGATTTAAAATGTCTTTTCAAAGCTGATTTATGTATTGATTCTAAGTCATATTTTTATGTTCATGGATAAGCCTTCAAAAACATAGGTATGGTATATATCTTTACATATTTTTTCATGCAGTGATATTAATATAGGAAAATTAGAAATGTAGATTTATATTTTTCTGTTGATATATCTGTTATACATTATTGTTTGTTCATTTTTAGTAGTTATTAAATGAAGTTTAGTAAAATATTTTTGGAAAAGTAATTTTCAAAATTAAGCCACATATCTTTAAAACATGAATTTTTATGGAAAATAAACTAATAGCTTTCAATATAATATAGCTTAAGAGATATAGATACCATAAGAAATTACCTATTTCCCTTGAATTTGATTGTGGTTGATGAAAACTGCATGTAATACTTATATCTCATCAGGAAAGCTAATATGCTGGAGTTGCACATCAAACTATAACAGAAAATCTCCAACTATGAAACAGACAGTAGAGGAGTTGGGAGGAATCATACATTTAAGATATATTTGTTATAATACTCCTTGTGTAAAATGGCTGTGCTTTACAGCAATAGAATGCCTGGAAACTTTCAAGCATCTCTGGCATTTCCACATAGAATTTGCTCTCTAGAAATTCTTCAATGTAATAACAACAAAAAGAAGTCTGAAATATTGACTTTGAAAGCTAGTTGCTTGATGGTAGTTTGCAAACTGTTACAAAACAGCTACCAAAGACATGAAATTATCCCATTCAGGTTAAAAAGTATAATTTGAAGAGAGAAAAGTTACAACTATTAAAATCATGACAAAGAATAAGAATAATATCAAGTTTATGAGGGCAAATCAAAATTACGGTAACATGTTTTTATGCTATATCACTGTAGGATTATAGAATTTAGGCACAGAAGAAGGATATTATTTTCTTTACTTACATGCACTACCATTAAACTTCCTTCCTATTTTTTATGACTTAAACATTACTTATCAAATATGACATAGTTTAAATATCCTTTCTAAACATTCTCCCAAGAAAAATCAGCTTTAGCTCCTTATATGATCACTTTACCTCTCTCTAATGCTTGATAGAATATTTATCACATTGATGCTAGTTCATATTGCAAATATTCTTAATGTTTATTTTTCTATATTATAATACCTCTGAAATCTGGATGTGTGTTATAATTGATATGATAAGAGGTGATTTGATCTATTTTAATTGACAGCTTTTTTTCATTCTTAATGGTATATAAAATAATCGTGTTACAATCAATGGCAACTGATATGCAGTAATAAATATAAAGGGAGTCCTTGAGGGTGATATCCACATCTTAATCCTTTATGTTTCTTAGAGCCCCAAAGAGTGCCTGTCACATAATAGATGAACAATATATGGTTGAGTGATATATCTTATTATCATCAGTCTGATAAATGTTGCTTCATTAGAAACAGCAAGACTTCAAAACTTTTTCTCTAAGGACATATAATGAAATAGTGAAATAAAGACAATAAAATGTCCTTCAGGTACAGATTATTTACACTGTCTGCCATGGGAAGAAAATTTATAAAAATACATATATAAAGAGAAAGAGAGAACAGGTCCATGTAAAAGAGGTAGAAACCGTGCATAGAATCAATATAAAAAGCCAGATAGCAAGGTCTAGGATAATTTAACAAATATAAGAGAGGCATACCTGAGGTGGACTGCTTATTACTTATTAACTGATCACCCTGAGAATTTAACTTTGCACTGTACCATGACCACATAATTCATTGTCCAACACAACACACTTTTAAGAATAAAAAAAAAATACTATTGGTTGTTATGTTAGAAAAAAATAATAAACTAGAATTGACTTAGGCAGGTGGTGATGACTCCACACTAACTCGACTCAGAGAGCTAGGGAGAGTAAATAGAAAAAAATTTGTATATGCAAGTAACTTATTCCATTTCTATACTGGTCATTTTTCTTAAGAATCTTATCAGTCATTGGACTTTAAAAAATGACTTTATAGAAGAATAATAAACTGCATTTGTTTGAAGGGTACCAGTGAGTTTCTACAGATATATTTACCTGTGGAATTACTACCACAGTCAAGACATGAAAATCTCTAACATCATTTGCAGTGTATCTCTCCATTTACCCCAGTCTCGTGTAATCACTGAGCTATTTCATCTTTATATAGATTAGTTGCAATTGAATGGTTATATAAATGGTGTAATATATATAATGGTATATATACATAATATATATAAGGTATTATAATGGTATAATATAGTATATATAACTCTTTAGCTGACTTTTTCAGCATAATGATATTGGAGATCTTCTTTATCATTTCATATACCAACAATTTTTTTATTGCTAAGTACTATATCATTGTATAGATGATATACAATGATAGATGTATATAGATGATTGGCAAAACACAGTTTTGTTTGCCATTCACTTGTTGATGGGCATTTATTCAAATATTTTTTTAGAGTTTTGATTTATGGTGAATAATGACCTTTTTTCCATTATAGCTTGTTTACAGTGTTATGTCAGTTTTCTATGGCACAGCAAGTTGACCCAGTCACACATACATGTATACATTCTTTTTTTTTTTTGGTCTTTTTTTTTGCCTTTTCTAGGGCTGCACCCGTGGCATATGGAGGTTCCCAGGCTGCGGGTCTAACAGGAGCTGTAGCTGCCAGCCTTCACCACAGCCATAGCAATGTGGGATCCGAGCCATGTCTGCAACTTACACCACAGCTCACGGCAATGCCGGATCCTTAACCCACTGAGCAAGGCCAGGGATCGAACCCGCAACCTCATGGTTCCTAGTCGGATTTGTTAACCACTGAGCCACGACGGGAAATCCATCTTTTTCTCTCATTATCGTGCTCCGCCACTTGACCGTATATAATTCCCAGTGCTATACAGCAAGATCCCATTGCTTGTCCATTCCAAAGCTGTAGTTTGCGTCTGTTAACCCCAAATTCCCAGGCCATTGTGCTACCTCACCCTTCCCCTTGCAACCACAAGTCTGTTCTTTATGAACAAAGTTAATTTTGTTAATTTTCTGGTAAATAGAACTGTATAATATTTTTGTTTTAAAAGTGTCTGAGAAGAAAAATGTTTTCACTTTTATTAGAGCAGAATGTCTAGATCATATAATAGCTGTATGTTTAACTTTATAAAAAACTTCTGATAGTTCTCCAAAGTAGTTGCCCTATTTTCCAGACCAACTAGCGTTATAGTTCTCCACATTTTTTCTAACAATTTTTGTCTGTTCCTTTTATTTACTTCTCCTTTAAAAATTTTGCTTAAGCCATTCCAATGTGTGTGTGTATGTGTGGTATTATCACTGTATAGCTTTAATGATCATTCTCATGAGGAGTAATGACTTGAAGCGATTTTTGTATTGTTGATTATCCATATATCTTCTTTTGTGAATTTTTCATTTATACTCATTTTATTAATTGGATTATTTACTAATTATTCTTGAGTTGTAAGTTTTTTAAATTGTATTATGAATACAAATGCAAAAGGCTTGTTAGACCTATGTATTCCAAATATTTTCTCTACCTTCCTGGTTTGCCTTTTTTGTTTTCTTAAGAGTGACTTTTGAAGAGCTAAAGTTTTAATCCTGATAAAGTCTAGTATCATGTGTAATAACAAAAATAATTATAAAGTAGTGTTATACAGTGGGAACAGTGCAATTTCTATGATTTCACCAGGAATGGTACTGTTTTTGATATTCTAGATCCCTTTTTTGAGAAAAATCAACGACAAATGAAAAATCTTGAAACTCAGCTGTGAAACTAATTTCATAATGTATGCTGTTAATGCATAGAGATGAAAATATTCTGTGTCAGTGAAGATTTACTGCTCACAGATGTAAACCTGTAGAGCTATGTCATTTTTAATTAGAGACAATTGTTTAACCAAAGTTTTGTTTAACCTAAAATTATTATTTTAGACTAATTTTAATTTATTTTAGGATATTCCAATAATAATTTTCTACTCTTTCCAATTGTATTACACATATTAAGTATCCTCCTGTATTCTTTTTTTACAATTTGTCCTATATTTTGATATCAAAATCTGGCCTCAAACCCATTTTTAAATACCTTGGTGTATTTTATGTACCTTGGTGGTATTTCAAGTACAAAATACATATGCTACTATAATTTGTCATGACTTTGTTTTGACAACATACAATATTGGCCAACTTCATCTATAAGACTATTAACCTCTCATTTTTTAGGCAGTTTATAATATATCTTGACATATGATATCTACTTCAATTTCGTTTATTCCCTTTCTTTTGTCATTTATAAATAGATCAGATCAGATCACATATCTGTTTTTTTAAATCAGATATCTTTATACCAAATTTTATTCTCATATTTTTAAAATTTGTGTATGGTGTTACCACATCTGATCTTATTTTTTTACAATCAAATGTGTAAATTATGTGTAAGTATAAATATCTGTATCTGTATCTTTCCCAGTGTTACCATATTTTAGCATATCTCGAGCCCTTTGTCTTGTGAAGGTGTTCAATTAGATAGCTGCAGAAACTGTGAATCTAGTGCAGATTAAGTCACCTTGGAATCCAGTGATCAGACCTTAATCACAAGTGGATGGCTTGGAAAGTAGACCTGCTGGCCTGTAATAATTTATTTGATGAAATCATTTGAGACTGAATGACAGGAGGGCTGCTGGTACACTGATTTTAAGTGACACTAAGACTCAGGGAGAGGCCAGTGCTCTGGACAATCTAATGTCCTCCACAAGTAGTTTGATTTGAATCTGTGTACACCCATGTGTCAGCTCTTTCTAGTCATTGTTCACATGGTGGCACTAAGAATGGAACATTTGATAATAAGGAACAGAAAAAGATTACTACTGGCACTAAACTCCAAAAGATGGTGCCAGAGTTCTATGAAGAAGGTTTACATGTGTTGCCTGAACAAAAAATACTTTAATACCCATCTATATCATTTGTTCAATATAACTTATACAGACACAACAATTCTATTTTTAAATCAAATTATTAATGCTCACAGTATATATTTTCAATTTGGTTATGCTTACTGTTGTAGCATGAAAATTCCCCCTTGCTATCAAAGCATTAAAAATCTATTTTTTTCTTAAATGGCTTAGTATATATAATATATATATATGTGTATATATATGTAAGATATATGTATATGTGCATATAACCCAAATGACTGTTGAATCTATTTTTATTTTTCTTTAATTTGATAAAAAATGGAATAGAAATATATCTGCTTTACTTTTCATATATATAATATGTGGATTTCTCTACTACCCCACACTTGAGATGTTAAATTTGAGGTGGTTGAAAATTTACCCCTATACTATATAACAATGAAGCATTGTAATAATAGGTATTGTTTATCAGATACGTAAAAATAAGATCACAGAAATATATAAATTGCTATTAATTTGTGTAAATTAGCTTTATAGTATATATTTCTAGGTTTTTTATTACTCCCTGATTATTGGCAGTGATGCCATTGTATATTGGCCAAGGTTACAAAAATTTGCATAAACATAGCCAAGAAATTTAGCATAGACCATAGGCTAATGAAACTGAATTCTTTTTTCTTCAAGTACAGATTAAAACTGAGACAATGCATATTGTTAGTGCTCAGTTGTTCTTACAATTGCAACAAACTAAACTGAATATTTTTCTCTTAAAAATTATCTCTACATTGTAAAATACAAAAACCAGAGGCAACATTAGTAAATTACTTTGTAATATACAGTTATTAATATTTTGCAAAAGATTTTTATGGAAAATAATAGAGGTAAGGTTAAAAATGAACTTCACTTTCAAAATTATTGCTAATTTTTATGTCTACATCATTGACAATGTATATTAATTAATTCTTTCTCAGTTTTGTTGTGAATTGCATTCAATTTTAGTCAATTCAACTTGTAGCCACTGTGCTCTTCGTGCATTACTTACAGTAGCATTATAACCCTCAACTCCATATAATGTATTTTTTAGCACAGGGAAGTGACAGGAAAGTGGAATTCTATGCTGATTTAAGTAAAACTAAATATTTATTTTCAAATCTAGTATAAATACCTACCTTATTCAGTCCTAGAGCAAATGGGGCTCAACGACCTTTATGATAATTCATCTTTAAGAAAGTGAAAGAATTGTTCTCACCAGTAATGTTTAACAGGAGTGTGAAACTATGAAGCAGAATAAGTAATTTTAATAATTGTCACCTAACAAGACTGAAAATGTAACTCAGATAGTCATTAGGACATTTTACTTGGAAGAAATTATTATAATTTTATTGCCTTTCGATTATATAGAAATGCCATTATTCTGCCACATGTAAATTCTGCCCATCAAATTTAAACTCAGTGTGTTAAACACTGGGTTATGCCTAACTTTACTAAATTTATACTTAATAGGTGCTGATTTAAAATGAGTATTTATGCCTTGACATTCTAGAATCTAGCTATTAATTACAGTGCACCTTAATTGGCAGAGACTGATTATTGTTACCTTTTCCTTGACACACAGCTGGACTCCGTTTCCCAATTTCCCTTGCAGTTAGGCAAAGCCGTGTGACTGTTTTAACAAGTGCATTGTGAGAGGAGGTAGTGTACATCACTTTGAGGTCTAGCCCATAGAAATCTCTCACACATGATATCCTTGCTCTTTCCCCTTAGAGCTGGTTGGAATAGAGAAAGCTTCTAGAATGAACTCAGTAGCTGTGCTGAAAATGCAAAGACCCCAAATGGTAAGAGCCTGCGTTACTGTACCACAACTAGGAGGAATGTTGTCCATTCAGCAATGTCAGCGTTGGATTGTGAGGTAAGGAAAAAAATAATGTGTATTTTAAGTACTTTTAGATTGTTTCTAAAATTCAGATATTTATTCATTTCAATAGTTGTCATTAAGTTTATCTTTAATGTAATGTAGTAAGTGAAAAAAGTACTGTACTGACAATAAGTAAATGATTATTATTAATAGTGCTGGTCTTCAGCCAATAACACTATGGATTTAAGAAAGTTCTAGACCTCAATGTATTCATCATTATGGTGCTAGATCTTTATTAAGTATATATTCACTCAGTCCATCGATATTTACTTTATTGTCTTATATTCCATCTACTTGCTATGGGATAAGCCAGACTCAGTCCTTGTCATCATGGATCTCACATTCTTCTTGTCACTATAAATATGTATGTTATGTAATAGGAATCTGAATTATGCTATGAGATAATGCACAAACGAATCTCAACCTAAAGTTTAAGGAAAACTGTATTCTGAAAATATTTTTGAAACTGAAACATATATAATTAATATGCTGGCAAAATGTGACAATTAGTGTTTCAGCAGAAGGAAACATATATATGAAACCACAAAGAACATAATCTGTTTTTTAAAGGAAAGCAGGTTCAGTACATTGCTGACATGGAGTCATAACGTAGATGGGGGATGCAGTAGCTTGAGATGAGTATGCAGAGGCAAGTAAACTTTATTAAGTAACTTAAATAATGTTTACATTATTCCCCTGGCATTGGGAAGCATTGTTAAAAATATTACTATCAAAGACTCCAAGAAGATTTGGGGAATGTTTCTATGCCCAGGAAAGAAACTAGAATAAGGTCATAAAAATACAGGTGGAGAGGCATAGAATAAATTTAAGAAATAAAAGAAGCAACATTGAATCATGATTGGGTAAGAGAGCTGGGCTGTAGAGAGAAGGGAGAAAAAAAAATTATGACATTTTTCTGGTTTGTGCAACTTAGGAAACCACACACAATGCCACTTAATGAACAAATCATGAAGTACAATAATCGCAGATAGAGGGAGTTAGAAAATTAGTCTGAGAAATATTAAATTAGAGATGACTGCAAGATAGTGAAATTGAAATATTTTAATCCTGAAATATACTTGTCCATTTATTTAGGAAGTTATGAATTACTAAAGCACATATCATATGATACATATATTATATATGCATGTGTAGATACAGATTGTATTGAAAAATATTTTTCACTATATGTTATGTGTTTAAATCTGGAATACGAGAACACTACTGGTTTTACTATCTTAAATATATTATTTTCTTGAAGTATTTGATTTCTTAGGGTTAGTTATACTTACGTACAGCTGTGAAACGATTAAGACAGTCCAGTTAATGAAAATATCACACCAAATGTTTCCACTTGCTCTTCTCTAATCCTACCCTTCCTTACCACCACATTCATCTGCTTTTCATTACTATAGATTAGTGTCCATTTTCTAGAATTTGTTTTACAAAAGGAAACATGTAACTATCTGTACTTCTGGTTCCTATCACTCAGTGTACTTATTTTGAGATTTATTCGTGCAGCCATGTATATCAGTAATTCATTTCTTCTTCGCATGATTAGAATTTCATTAATGGATATTTGTTTATTCATTTACTTCCTGGTGGATATTTGGGTTTTTACTGGCTTGGGGTAGTTGAGAAAAAGCCTCTATAAACATTTGTATACAAGTTTTTGTGTGGCCACGTGTGTTCATTTATTGTGGGCAAATTTCTAAGAGTGAAGTGTCTAGGTCATATGGTAGATCTGTCTAACTCATTAAGGAACTGCCTAGCCAATTTATGTTTCCACCAGCATTGTATGATGATTCCAGCTGATTTAAGTCTTTGTTAATGCTGAATATAGTTAGGCTATTTATACATTAGTCATTTTTTGGATAATGCAGTACTATCTCATGGTTTTAATTCCCTATTAGATAATTATTTTGAAGACTTTTTAAGTGCTTATTTTCCATTCATCTTACCTTCTTCGATAGAATATCTGTTCAAATCTTTAGCTATGTAATATGAGTTTTTGTTTTGTTATGTTTTAAGTATCTCTTATGTTTTTTAGATCTGAGTTAACAGATATGTGATATGCAGTTATTTTCTTTCAGACATGGTTAACTTTTTTTTTTCACAATTGCATTTTAAAGAAAAAGTATTTTTATTTTTATTAAGTCAAGTTTTTTTTTTCTTTTTTAATCTTTTATAGTTTCTGGTTTCAGGTGATTAAAATAAAAAAACTTAGCTAGACAAAGTTTACTAAGATTATCTCCTGGATTTTATTAGAAAAAAAAATTGGTAGGTACATCCCATGCTATTATCAGTTTTGAGTTAGCAATGGTTTTAGAGTAATGCTATATATAGTATAATGACTGAAGATTATTATTTCTGCACATGGCTATCCATTCATAATAGATCTATTAGTTGAAAGGATTATCTTTTTGCTATTGGATTGTACTCACATCTCTGTCAAAAAGCCATCTGACAACCTGAAAATGAAAATATCTCTATATTCTATTATGGTCTGTTGATCTAAATCTTTATCTTTATGTCAGTGCCGTGATCTTAATGCCTATAAATTTGTAAGTCATTTTGAAATTGAGTAGTTTCTTGTTCTTATTAAAAAAAGGTTTTGTTTTTATTTTGAGCTCATTCTTGTTATTATTTTTGCTCTTCTCCTGATAAATTTGAAAACAATTTATCAATTTATTGATCAGGTCAATGAACAAGAATTTGGTATTACACCTTTGTAATAGATTTTGTTTGCTATTTCATTCTCTTTATACAATTTTATTCTGCTTATTTATATTTCATTTTAAATCTTACTTTTTAAGGGGAAACAAGTCAATGAACTGAGACTTTTCTCTTTTCCAAGATAATTGTATAGCACTTAATGCATCATTATGTTTGTATTCCACAAATATTGAAATGCTTTGTTTTGATTTTCATCCAGTTCAGAATGTTTTCGTATTTCTCTTGGGATTTATCCATTAACCCATATAATATTTAGATGTAGATATTTTGGTATCAAAGTGTTTGGAGGATATTTCATGTACCTTTTTTTATAGATGTCTAATTTAATTTTATGGTGGTCAGAGAACATACTTTCTATTATTTAAATTCTTTTAAATTTACTACAAACCATGGTATGTGCTTTGTTGATGAACAATTTCTGTGCACTTTATAGAAAGTATATTCTGTTATTTCTGTTGAAATGTTATATATAAAGAAGTTATTTCAAGTTTATTTTAAGTATGTTTCAAGACCTTTAAAAGTTACTAATGTTCTAGTGTTTTACTTTATCAATAAGTGAAAATTTGTTGAAATTTGTGATTATGAATATATCTAGTTCTCTTTTCAATTAACCATATATTTTGAATATTTGCTGTTAAATTCAGGAACATTGATTTTTTTTAATAGACCATTGATAAAGCTCTAGAAATATTAGCAAAAACTAAGATTCATTTTAAATGCTGATTAATAATAATGAAGGGCATTTAAAAGGCTAGCCTGTGGAAGAAGATTTTGTTTAGGTTTTAAGGTACTGGAGGATGGTGAGACAGACATAGTCATGTTAATGAAGTCATTTTAAATAAAGTTAGTTAAGACACGAATCTAGACCAAGGCAGTAGAAATGAGATGTGTGGCAGGTCCAGGAAAATGTCTTTGAAATACTTGTAATGTACATTACAATTTGAGCATAAATGATAGAGGAAGTTCAAGTCATCAGTCTGGCAGACTGAAATGCTGTCTCAGTAGTAGATGAGTCTTTCAAATATAGTTGGTATTTGAATGAAATATTATGTTTCCATGAATATCATGGCTGGTATTGTTCGCTTGGAAATTTTCAGGAAGAAAAGAAAAGAAAAGAAAGGAAAGGAAAAGAGAGGAAAAGATACAAAGCTATACATTGGGACCTTAACTGAGAGGGAAATTTTGTAGTCTGATAATGAAATATGAAGGGGAATGTTATATAAGTGTGGGAAAGTCATAAGGGGTGCTACACTAAATTTCAGTATTTTTGTGAATTTACAAAGTTTTTTATTTATTTATTTGAAAGACATACCTATTTTTTAAAACCTAAAATCCTTTTTTATTAAAATATATGCCACATCGGACTTCACATAGTTGCTCACAAATGTTAGAGGATTAAAGCAAATATATGCAACAGAGTTACTTAATACACATAGATCCTTTTAGCTGATAACTTAATTATATTTAGGAGACACAGATGTTTCTCAATGGCTTTCTCTGAAACAGGATGGTGTTTTGGTTTGATATTTTTAGATCTTTATACTATGAGTTTTTAAGGTGGTAGTTTCATAATATGTAATATTTTAATAATAAATACCTGAATCTAAAAGGTAAATAAATGAGCTATAACAGTAATGAAACATTCTACCACATTTTAGAATAGTTAAAACAATTAGTTAAATAATCATGATTCTTTACATTGTTGAGAGTGAAATAGGTATATAAAGTAGATCTATTAAAAAGTGCTATTTAACAACATATCATAGTAAGATATCCAGAACCTTGTATAATTTATAAAATACTTTAATTCTTATTATTTAAATTTATAATTATTGTCTTAGCTTAAAACATTTACATATGAAAACAAACAGTATTTATAAAGACCTTATCAGACACCTCACCAAAGAACTAAAATAGATGGCAAATAAACATCTAAAAAGATGTTCCACATCATATGTCATCAAGGTAATTCAAGTTAAAACAGCCATGAGATTCCACTAAAACCCTAGGTGACTTGCCAAAATCCAGAACACCAAAAAAACCAAGCACTGCCAAGGATGTTGAGCAGCTCCCATTCCCTGTTGGTGGAAATGCAAAATTGTACAGTCAGTTTGCAAGACAGTTTAGGGTTTTTTTTTTTTTTTTTACCAAACTCAGTGTACTCTTACCATGCAGTCTCACAGTTGTGCTCCTTAGTATTTACCCAAAGGAGTTGAAGACTTAAGTCTGCACAAAACCCTGCACATGGATGTTTATAACAGCTTTCTTCATAATATCCAAAACTAGGAAGTAACCAAGATGTACTTCAGTAGGTGAATGGATAAATAAACTGTGGTATATCCAGGCATTCTTTTCAACACTGAAAAGAGCCTTCAAGTCATGAAAAGGCATTGAGAAACCTTAATTGAATATCACTAAGTGAAAAAAAAGCCAATCTGAAAAGGCTATATAATATATGATTCAACCATATAACATACGGAAAAGTTAAAACTATGGAGACAGTAGAAATATCAGTGATTTCTAGGGGTTGTAGAAGAGGAATGAACGGGCAGAGCCCAGAAGATTTTTCAGGCAGTAAAAATATTCTTGTGTGACATTATAATGTTGGGTACATACATGTCATTATATAATTCTTTCAAAATAAAATTTACAACGTCAAGAGTAAACCCTGGAGTTCCCGTCGTGGCGCAGCGGTTAACGAATCCGACTAGGAACCATGAGGTTGCGGGTTCGATCCCTGGCCTTGCTCAGTGGGTTAACGATCCGG
>PVHT021183528.1:6216749-6242033 GCA_004024745.2 Catagonus wagneri
TTATTTTTTAAGACTTTTATCTAATTTTATATTAAAACATTTTCCTTTTCCTGAATGAACAGGATCTAAATAAAATGCACATACTATTTAGTAGCAATATTTTAACGATTAGTGTAGGCACCAATTCATTATCTCTTTGGTTTCCTTACATTAAAATATAAATAAAGTTTCTCCTCCAAGGTCAGAACATTCTTGATGATGATGTGACATGTTGTTATCGATAGGAGGTATAGCATTTCATTTTGAAACTTAGAAAAATAATGTTTTCATTATTAAAGGCTTCATTTCTATGTATAATAATTTATTTCATCAATCATCTACTTTTATTTTTTGTGTTTTTAATCCTGTAAACAACACTACAACACTCTGAAGAGGTTTTTTGTTTTGTTTTGTTTTCATATATCATTCTGCACCATAATAAGGTTCTCCTGTACTACAATTTTAACATCATTCTGTCAGAATAGAAGAGTTCGATACATAGGCGAAAAGGAAATGAACCAGTTTCTGTATTTTTACTCTTAAGGAAATGAAGTCATTATCACAAGCACTAACTGGTAAGATTGGTTAATATAGCTTTACCCATTTAAGTGGCCCAGATCACATTTAATGTACCAATTAAACTTCTCTCTCTCTTTCTTGCTTTTCTTGTTTTATTTGTTTACAAATTTTATATCAATAATAATGAATAAATAATATCTTGGCAATAAAATAAGATGCAGAGTAATTGTTTGCAATGTTTTACTTAAAAAGTAGTAGTGGTATATTGATATTTCTTATTTTATTTATTTATTTATTTATTTATTTATCTTTTTGTCTTTTTCTAGGGCCGCACTCGCAGCATATGGAGGTTCCCAGGCTAGGGGTCTAATCAGAGCTGTAGCCACCGGCCACAGCCACAACCACAGCCATGCAGGATCCGAGCTGCGTATGCAACCTACACCAGATCCTTAACCCACTGAGCGAGGCCAGGGATGGAAACCGCAATCTTATGGTTGCTAGTCAGATTCGTTAACCACTGAGCCATGATGGGGACTCCTTCTTTCTTATTTTAAAATGGAGGGTAGACTAATTTCAAATCTGTCATCCAGAAAATCATGTAACAATGCATGTTACCATTGACATAAAACCACAGAAATATATTCATAAAAATAAATAAGACATAAAACCACAGAAATATATTCATAAAAATAAATAAGATTTCTTTTCATAGTGGGGTTGAAGGTAGTAAAAGGGCATAGGGAGTATTAGGGTTAGGGCTAGTAGGATTGGGGTTAGGTTTAAGTTTAGGTTTAGGGTTAGGTAAAAAAGAAAGAGACCAGTTTGAGAAGGGAAAATTTTCAGACCATGATGCTGATCTGACCTCATTATCTTTAGAGGGAAAATGAAGGTGGGATGTGTAGGAATATCCTTAGAATGTGATGTAGATCTCAGGAAGTCTCAGTCAGACCAATGTGACAGTGTACTCAGATCAAAGACTGACACAGTGAACACTGGTATTCTGCAATGCTCAGTCTTCATGGGGGAGCTTCCTGTGGAGAATTTAGTTTTTGTTGAAATGCACTAGCAGTTCCTGAAGGTGTTTCTGCTGGCGACATGAAGCTTATATTTCTCAAAGATGATTCCCTCATGACAAGAGAGCTAAGCAATGGCTCTCCTTGTCTGATAGTTATTACTAAACTAATTATATACATATCCTATGACCTACCATTGCCATTTCTAGGTATTCCTCAAGAAAATTAAAAGTTATGCAACAAAAAGTTTTCAGTAGGAGGACTAACTAGAAATAAAGTGCCTGTTATCACAAGAGGAAATAAATAATATACTTTATATTTTATTGATAGAATAGAGTGCATTCATCTAAACAAATGTTTTAATGTGTATATAATACAAATGTAAATAAATAAACTAAATAGAACAGAAAGCCAAATGCATGTGTATAAATTTACAAAGAGCTAAAAATTAGTATTTAGTGCAACACGGATGGTTAACTCTCAAGTTATATTAGTTATATTGCTCTATATTGAGTGCAGGAAGCCAAGCGCAACGTATTCTGTGATGATCAGAATTCAAGTAGTGACTCTCTACAGGAGGGGTGGAGGATAGGGATTGAAGATTGTCTAGCGTCATGAGGGATAAAATATCTTAGAATTCTTAAAGATTGCATGAATATAATGAAGAAATATACGTACAACAAGAAAAATGAAGGTGAGAGCTTACTTTACTGGGTATTAGAAAATAATAATTATGCCAAAATCAGTATACATGTGTGTTTATGAGTGTGTGCATTTGTGTTTGCCAGACAAAGCAAAATTAGAAGCAGGTATAGATGATAATGGAATGGGTATATGTTTGCGTGTATACTTACATAAATATGCAAATAAAATATATCACTGCCTAGTAGTAAAATTATTAATTCCAGAACCAAACTATGTCACTTTGAAACTTGTCTTTTATTTCTTGAATACGAAATGTTAAGCAACATGTTAAACTCTCTATAGCTCAGTTTTCTCATTCATATAATGGGAATAACAATTTTTGAGTCAAATAATTAAATAAATGAAAACTATGTAGAAGAGAGTATAGAAACTAGTAAGTTCATAAGAAATATTGGTTAGTATTATTGCTATATTTTTGCTTGTTATTACAATTATGTGATATAAATGGTGTTCCAAGAAGTAGAGAAAGGTTATTGTTTAATATATGACTCTAGAACAATTACTCATTCATTTGAGCTTCTTTATTATAATAAATGTAAATAAACATTTTAAATGGTTATGTATTTAAACACACGAAGAGAAAAAATGTAGTAACTAAAACTTAATAGATTCTGGGAAACTACATGTAGAAATTCTTAAGACAAAGCCACAAGTGTCAGAAATTATATAAGGAAAACTAGATATACATAAATATTTAGCTTTAAAAATTTTGCAAGAGAAAACTAATGTAAACAAATAATCCAACACTATGACTAAGGGTTAAATAAATAACAATACAAGACCTCCTACAACTCTTTAAGAAAAAAATATCCACTAAGAAAGGAAGTAAAATTTGTAAAAAGTTGTAGAGGATGAAATACACGAATATATGAAATTTTGAGAAATTCACCAGTATTCATAAACATGCAAAAAAGTAAAATAATTTTAATGCAAAATATATTACAAGAAAAATAGTAGAGCATTTAATTCTGATAGGTGAACAAGACACAATACATACTTATATATCACTTGTGAAAATGGGAACTGTATATCGCCTTTCTGGAAAGCAATGTGATAATATCTCTTCAGATACATCTACTATTTAATTCAACCATGCTACTAGATATAATTTACTTCATGGAAAGGAAAAGTGTATTAACTAAAGTGCATTAACTAAAACTATATTAACAATGAAACTTTAAGCAACTTGTCTGCTAATCACTAAAGAATGGTTGCATATATTATGGTTAAACCAATTATGCAGCAGTTATAAAAGAAAGTATTAATGCTAATACAGCAAACTTGAAATAATTGAATAAAAATGTGTCAGAAAAATTTATATAATATAGATTATTTTTGACAAACAGCAAATTTTTCTAAAGTTTCTAAAATTTTCTTCATGTGCATTATTGTATAAATGTTAAACTATGTGATTATAAAGTAGTTATGAAAATATATTTAATACCTTTTAACATAGATTACTAAGGTTGGCTGACAAGCAGCAGCTTTAGAGAAGGTTTGATACGGTCTTGTGATGAGGAAGATGAGCAAAAAGGGAAAAAATATATAATTTGTATATATATAAACTCTTATTTGTATTGTTATATATTTATGGTACATAAATTCTAATGTTCCATATAAAGCCGTGATATCTGAATTCTCAGTCCATTTATAAATTGCCAATACTCAGCTCTCAGTATACAGTGTAATGAGTATTATTAAATGATATGTCCAAAATGTTAATTTCACTCATTACTACACTGTAATAACTGATTTTAACATTTGAAAGCATAAAATATAAAACTTATCCAAACTGTGTGTGTGTATGTGTATTTGTGTGTGTGTGTGTGTGTGTGTGTGTGTATGTGTGTGTGTAGATAGAGAGATAGGTGGTTAGATAAATAGATTGAAAGATAAAAAACTACATATCTTAAGTTATCATTATAAAATGAAAAATCAAATTCCTCTGAGTCTTTTTCTACCTGTATTAAAAAATTGTGATAAATATCAATATTCCTGAAAAATTATCGATGTCAAATGATATAGTATCTGAAAAATGAACATTAAGCCATAATATTCTCATACACATATTTGATATATTGTTTTGAAAACAATGATATTTTTCATTGTCCAAAGAAGTATGTAAGTTATGATCGTACATCTTAAGATATTTCGTTCCATCAATTCAGTCATATATTCATACAAGTTAAATCAAATGAACAAATTATTTATTTTCTTAACATTTACCCTACACTTGATTAACCTGTAATAATGTGATACAAATATAAATCCACTGCATAAAATATATTTAAGTCTAAATATAATTATCTTCCTGGCAGTAATTTCCTTAATTAGCTTATTCTCTCATATTACATTTTACTGCCTTTGACATGGGGCTCTTTAAAACAAATTTAGTAAATGGTATCAGTCAATCATGCACATAGATGAAAAATATTTACTAGCCCATAAAATGTTTTGCCAGCCCTTCTGCTTTTGTGACATCCCAAATGTAAAAATCAATGTGATTAACATCCTTTATGACTCACTTAGCAAAAGTTCTTTTTCTCTGAATCTGTAACAAATGGCTAATCTCCAAAAGTTAATCATTGTGTCTTAATTATTTCCAACTTGAAATTGTGAATATAAAGTTATTATCTAATATCTGAATATCACTAAATAAATAATTCTTCTATAACCAATATTGATATATGTTCATGTAAATTTTAAGATCTGAATATTTAGCACAATAGAGGAGAAGAATGAGACTATAGTTAGGGCAAGAAATTGTTGAACAAACGTTTCTCTTGTGATGACTATACCCAGATAACAACCACTTTCCACAAAAACTAATGTCATTTATTTGAGAGTAAAGTTGTAAGATTTTTGCTGCAACCACTGTGCCCAACAGTCCCTTTGCATTATGCACAGAGAGATCAGTGACTGAGAGCCGAAAACAGGAAGGAACTGATGATAAAAGGCGATTCCTGTGTAGACCCCTGTGACCATCTTAGACTTTTAATGTTGTGCCATTTTCTGTGGTAGCTAGTTGCTGAGTGACAGTTATATAACTCTAGAAACATGATTCTTCTCTCTCTTCTAACAGTATTATTCATTGTAGGGGCCTAAACTTTGTCATTTAACCTTGTTGGACTCAAGTATCCTTAATATTAGAATAGGTTTACATAGTTAGTTAGATAGTTTCTAAAACCCTTCTGGGTACTTAGAATGCTACATCATTGCCTGGCCTGTTTGTCAGAGTGTGACATTACATAGCTACTAACAAGTGCATCCTCAAGGCCACTTTGCCTAACGCAGGTGTCATTTTTAAACTTGGGAAAATGAATCATTGGTGACTTTACACATTAGTTGATCAACAGAAGATGAACATCATTTATCCTAGGAATCCAAGTAAAAGAAATAAAAATAATATCTAACATTGAAAAAATTTATGGAACATGAAATAAGTGAGGGCAGGAATGTATACTTATAAGCATAAACTAGTTGTTCATGTAGGAGGATTTTCACAAAAAATGGAGTTCAAAAGGTACAGGAATGACAAGTCTTGAAACTTTAAGGAAACTTTTACATTTACAATCCAGATGGGAAACCAAGGCCCCAAAAGAAAGAGAGGAATTATAGAATTGGTCAAAAATTGTGCGAGAAGGGATTTCCTGTTGTAGTTCAGTGGAAATGAATCTGACTAGTATCCATGAAGATGCAGGTTTGATTCACGGCCTCGCTCACTGGGTTAAGGATCCATCATTGCCATGAGCTGTCGTATAGCTCACAGATTAGGCTCGGATCTGGAGTCTCTGTGGCTGTGGCGTAGACCAGAGACCACAGCTCCAATTTGACCCCTTCCTTGCCTGGGAGCCTTCATATGCCATGGGTGTAGCCCTAAAAAAAAAATATATATATATATATATATATATATATAGAGAGAGAGAGAGAGAGAGAGAGAGAGAGAGAGAGAGAGTTTATCATAGATATCAAGTGGAGAGAGAGTTCTCTGATTAAAGGATTTGGCAAAAATATCAGATTGTTCCAGGAGCTCAAGTACTTAATTAGATTTGTCACAAAGATGGCATTGGTGATACTATAAGGACAGGTTAAGAACACCTAAAATCCTTCATTTTATTCAGTTGCCTTCTTCTTCAACTGCTTGTAAAATTCCTGTTGACTCCTAGACTCATGGGCAGAAAGAAAGCTCATTGAGACACAGTAAAGTTTCTATAGGTACACACAAACATCAAGTTGAGGGTTGCCATACCCTTTTTATTTTTGCGTTTTGCGCTTTAACATTTGTATTTGATCTTTTTGTTTCCAACCTTTAACAATGTGGCTGTCATTGGTAGGTATGATCAATGTAAAATGAGTTATATCCCTTTATATCTGTAAATAGACTACTCTAAATTTAGTGTGCCTTCTATTTTATGAACTTATGGAATTTGTTTCAGTTTCTGGAGAGATTCAAAGAACTCTATGATGCAAATAAAATTATCTAGGAAACATAGTTTGGGGCTAGATCTGCTTATACATGTTTTTTTGATTTTTTAAAAGTAGTACTTTTACCAGCAAATTCACACATGCTGAAGTGATGTAATCTTCACCCACACTGCATATTCTTATTCACAAAATTGGACTTGAAAATTTTCTAAGCCTTTTCTTAGTTTGTTTTGTGCTTGGTATCCATTTGCTCTGCATTTTGCTCAGTACAGACTTGTGAAGTGGGTTTTGATCGCTTTGATGCCCTTAGTTACGTGAAGCCATGAACTGGACAGTCATTTCCAGCAGGTTCACTATTTATAGAATAGATCTCTGTGTAAGGCAAAAGGCTTCAACATTCCTAATCAATAAATCCAAAAGAAGAGAACTCCTGGAATTCAGCCCCAACATATGTATTTTCTACTTTTCTCTAGCCATACCTATGATAAGTCTTTTGGGAAAGATATGTTCCTACTGGCTCAATTGATATGATCTCTTCTTGAACTTGGTGAGACAGTATCTCAGAGATTTCCATCAGAATGGGCTCTATTGTTAAATAAGCTATATATGGCAGTCTGTATTTGAAGTCTGCTCTTTCATATTTCACACATTTTCCAGGCATTCAGGACTTTTTGTCTAACCACTGAGGCCTTCTACCTCATACCTCTTCATAGTTTATATGGTTCAGTTCTGCAGTGATTTGTTAGCAGACAAAGTGATGCTAATGAATCACTGATAATACTCTTTTACTTCAATTTGATCTTAAATAGGGAAAAATATGACCTATAGAGGAATTAAGGATCCTAAAAATACAGTTGAGGAACATAAGGGAAGGAGAACTTTCTGAACCAAACTAATGACTTTTCTTTCAACCAACCAAAGGATTCTAGTAATGTGACTACTTGTGTGTGTGTGTGTGTGTGTGTGTGTGTGTGTGTTCATGTGTGTGCATGTGTGTCAGTGACTTTTTTTCATTTTTTAAAGTTTTATTTAAGTATACTTGATTTACAAGATTGTGATAATTTCTGCTGTGCAACAAAGTGATTTAGTTATATGTATGCACACATTCATTCCTTCACATTCTTTTCCCATATGGCATTTATCACAGAATATTGGCTAAAATTCCCTCTGCTATACAGCGGGTTGGCCAGTCACTCCATATACCATAGTGTGCATACGTCAATACCAAACCCCAGTCCATCCCTCCGCTCCCACCTGTCCCTCCTTTGGTAACCATAAGTTTGTTTTCAAGTCTGTAAGTCTGTTTCTGTTCTGCAAATCAGTTCATTTGTATCCTTTTTTTATAGATTTAACATCTAAGTAGTATATGATGTTTGCTTTTCATTGTCTAACTTCACTTAGTATGATAATCTCTACGTCCATCATGTAGCTGCAAGTGGCATTATTTCCTTATTTTTATGGCTGAGTAATACTCTATTGTATATATGTACTGCTTCTCACTTAACCATTCCTCTGTTGGTGGACATTTAGATTGCTTCCATGTCTTGGCTATTGTAAATAGTGCTGCAATGAATATTAGGGTGCATACATCTTTTTTAAATTATGATTTTCTCTGGATAGATGCCCCAGGAGTGGGTTTGCTGGATCATATGGTAGTTCTATTTTTAGTTTTTGAGGAATCTCTGTACTGTTTTCCATAGTTCTTGTATCAAATTACATTCCTACCAACAGTATAAGAGGGTTCCCTTTTCTTCACACCCACTTTGGCATTTGTTGTTTGCATTTTTTTTTTCTTTTTTCTTTCTTTTTTTTTTGTTTTTTGTTTGTTTTTTGTTGTTTTTAAGGCTGCACTTGCATTATATGGAGGTTTCCAGGCTAGAAGTCAAATCAGAGCTGTAGCTGCTGGACTACACCCCAGCCACAGCAACACCAGAACCAAGCCACATCTACGACCAACACCATAGCTCATGGCAATGCCGGATCCTTAACCTACGGAATGAGGCCAGGGATCCAACCTGAATACCCCTGGATACTAGTCAGATTCGTTTCCGCTGAGCTATGATGGGAACTCCAAGTTTACAGACTTTTTGATGATGGCCATTCTGGCTGGTTGGGTGCCTTGTACTAGTTTTGATTTGCATTTCTCCAATAATCAGTGATATTAAACATCTTTTCATGTGTTTTGTGGCCATCTGTATGTCTTCTTTGAAGAAATGTCTATTTAGATCTTCTGTCCATTTTTGATTGAATTAGTTTGCAAATAGTTTCTCCCATTCTGTGGATTGTCTTTATGTTTTGTTTGTGGTTTCCTTTGCTGTGTAAAATTTAAATTGATTTAAGTCCCATTTGTTTGTTTTTGTTTTTACTTCCATAGTCATGCTGATTACTTTTTAAAATTTTTCCAGAGTTCCTATTGTGGCTCAGTGGTAAAGAACCTGACTAGTATCCATTCTGCAAGTTCAACCCCTAGCCTCGCTCAGTCGGTTGGGGGTCTGGTGTTGCTGTGAGTTCTGGTGTAGTTTGCAGACATGGCTCAGATCTGGTGTTGCAGTGGCTGTGGCATTGGCTGGAAGCTGCAGCTGAGATTCAACACCTAGCCTGGGAACTTCCATATGCCGCAGGTGCGGGCTTATGAAGACCAAAAACAAATTTTTTAATTGATTCTTATTGACTGCCAGTTAACGTCCAAGCTATTGAACACATCATGTATGTGTTTCTAAGATTTTGATCACGTTTGATTTTAACTGATTCCGTATACTCTAGTGCAATACTATAAAGAGTGAGGCTATCTCTTTAATGTTTCAATAAAATTAAACAGTGAATTAGTTTAACAGATAGTCATCATACTGATACTTACAGGAAAATAATTACTCCATATGACAGGTTTTACCTGCACACAAGGAAGAATAGAAGTCCCAATATAGTATTCTCTCCCTGTTTTATTGCTTTTAGTTTCTATGTCTTAGGTATGTGAATTTGTGGAAATGAAATATCTAATTTTAACCCTCATGAAATCAAGAATGGAAAAAAACAAAAGTTCCAGGAAGAATATAATACATATAATACAAGTAAGAAGAGTAAGTAAATGTAATGACACAAATAGACCAAAAGCTATGTTACGGGTTTGAAATTGCACTTTGACTCAAATTTGACAAGAAGTTGCCAAAAAATATGTAATTTAAAAAAAAAAGACAATTTGAGATAGAGATTTGTATCTATTACTATTAAAATAAGTTTCTCCTTAGGAATGCATTGTACTAATATTATATTAAGACATAATTCTAGAAATTGACAAACTAAAACCTAAAACGCAGCCTAAACTTTTATAGCAGAGCACAAATTACAAAATGCCATGTATTTCATATTTACTTTGCCTTTAAAAATATTCCATAATGTATCACTAGAAATAAAATGGTACCTATACGGTATTTATAAATATAAAAATATACCTATATGGGGTTTCATATTTTTGTCCTTCTTTTTGTTTATATCAATGCATTCAGAGCATTATGCATTCAGAGACTAATGACAGAAAATGATTCCCTTTACCACAAGTAAAGAGAATCATCCCAGCACTGATTATAACGTGAGCATTATCCTTCACATTGTGCAACACAAAGACTTTGGATGCGGCACGAAAAGAATAGAAATTCCATATAGGAACTATATCTGGTCACATGTCTCATTTCTCTAGGCTATGAATTCTCCTAAGGGGAAAAAAAGCGTTTTTTTATTATGTGTGCTTGTATCACACTGCCTGGGGGATATGTATATATAAATGCATCGAGTGCATCTGCTGATCACCCCAGGGTTCTGAAAATCATGTTGCCTAATAGTTTTTAGTAAGTATCGTGTAGCATATCCTCATGAAACTTATTTAAAATTTGGAGATCATGGTGCTGATAAATCACAGGTAAAAATGGTTTTGCGGGACTTTTTCAGTTTTGTTTTGCTTTTTTATAATGATAACTTGAGCAAAATCTGTTCACAGAAATAAAAACGCTTAGAGTGACCTTGGCATGTGGTCAATGGGAGAAATATTCTGCACACACTATTAAACACTCATTTTAACTCTAACTAAAACTTGTGGTAAAGAGAACCATTTTCCATCATTAGTCTCTATTGTACAAAATGAAAAAGAATAGAATTGCAGATGAAAATTCCCAATGACCTTCTTCAAATTTACATAGGAAAACTTCTTGTATTTTATATTTTAAAATTTCATTAATATGTAATGTATTTCACTGAATATCTAAAATTCTAGAAAGTATCATGCATGTTTATTGTATAAACGAGAAATTATTCAAGAGTAAAATTTCAAGCAAACTATCCACAGAGAATTACTACAAAAACATGCAGTATTTATTTCTCATTTTCTACTTTATGTATACATTGTGATACTATTTAATAGTTTAATAGAGACTATTTAATATTAAAAACTAAAAAGGGATTAAGCATGTTTTAGGGTATTTCATAGAATAATGCTTCCTTTCAATTTTTTTCTTCTAATGTAACTCAGGTCTCCAGAAATTAAATAATCAAGGTTATTAGTTCATGGATGATCCCTTTCTTCTCTAAAAAATAGATTTATTTTAATAAGGCAGTGGTAACTTTGAAATCACCATCTGACGTAGCCTATGACTTTGAGAGTAAATTTTATCTAGTTTTGTAGAGTGCCAGTGTTCTGCTCCGGTTTATTATATAATCTTCCTGTATCCTATTGTTACCAATTCACTGCATTTCTGTTTATATAGTTTTACTTCATCAGTGTGTATTCCTAAAAGTTTTATTTTTTTTGGCGTGCTTATTTTTAAACATCAGAAGAGTGCAATTCAACTTTTAGGTATGTGCTAAATTTATCAACTTGCTTGATTTATTAATTTAAAATTTATATGGCCAGGTATAGATAACTTAAATTTTTCTATGAATGAGGTTTATTAATACAGAACTAAAGTAATTTTCTTATCTCCAAAGTAACATATATTCATATTAAATCCTTCAAATAGTAAAAATAAATAAATAAATAAATACATTGGAAAATGACAGCTGATCCAATCTCGCTATCAAAAAGACCATAGCTAGAAATTTGATATAAATCTGCCAAAACATAAATGACACACCTAGTTGTGAAGACAACATTCCCAATTAATATATATAGAGCAATATCAAGTTTTGTAAATATAATATAAAATGTAAATATAATTTAGGGCCTGTACACCAAATCTGATTTAAAATAATTTTTGTGTATATAATTATTTGCACACCTATGCACATGTTTATGAGACAGATTTAAAAGTGAAGAATATTAAATTTTTGAGTTATAAAGAGATTGTCTCACATGAAAGGTGTTGTAATTCATACTCTCACAAACATTATCTGACAGTCCATTTTATCCCAATAGATAGTAGTTAAGTATCAATCTTTTTTATCTGTTATACCATATTAAAAGGTAAAAGCATAATCGAAGTACCATACAGAGAAAAAATACTTTTCTGAATTCTGATCATCTTCTTTATCTTTAAGTAAAGTGCACTTTGGATCCATGTTCAAAGCAGCCTGGAGAAAAAAAAAAACGAATTTCACTCTTTGGGAAAGATATAGCTTAGTTTCTGTATGTTAACACAAAAAAGTATCCAGAAAAGAGGGGTTAATTGTTGTTGGCTCAATTAGTGCAACTTGAATGAACAACTATTTTTTTGAGAGTTTGAGGGTAAATTAAGACAACATTTAACTCTGCTTCTTATTAGCTGTGCATAAATTCTCCCAAGAGCCTAATTAGCTTTGTCACAGTAAGTGTCTCATCCATTTACACAAGAGAACATATTCCCTCCCCTTACATTTTGTCGTGTAATAAAGTCTGTGATTCTGAATTTAAACTTGCTTTTAACATAGTGATATGAAGTTTCCTGAAGGTTACAACATTCCCCGCAACTAAATGGACATTTCTGAATTTTTTTTCTATTCTTACCTTGGGGTTTTGACCTGATTTTGATATCAGGTAGCAAAGTCCTCTCCTTATGTTTACATTTTTTTTTCCATGTTGTCAGGATATTCCACATTTGATAAAGATCTGCTTTGGTGTTTTAAATGTATCTGCTCTCCTTTTAATAGTCGTTCATTGGAAAGTAAAAAGTAAAAAAGGTGAGGGGATAAATAAAAAAAAATCAGCGGGCAGGAGAGAAAAGGAAGAGACATTCATTTAATATTAATAAAACAAAATTGTGTGACTGTGAAATTGGATTATGATTTAAATTGAACAGTTAAACAAAATTTGACTGATATTTTAAAATTTTAATCAAGATAATGTTGAAGTATAAGTCATAGGGCAGCACATCTTTATCAGTTATTGTCCAATACTGTCCTTGATCTCATGCAGGTCTCTTGCTATGGCTAGGAGCTAGAGTGAGCCTGGCTCTCCTCTGAATATACCTTATATCCCCAGGGCTACAGGGATATGTTCACCAGTAAGCCCAGCCCTTTTTCCAGAACTAGGTCCCTTACTTGTGACCCTGAGAATTAATTGTCAAACAAGCCCTGAGCAACTTATTGTTTTTGCATCCCTAGGCTCAAGATGTGGCTAAAGAGCAACAGCTCATGAAGTTGGGTGCTTACACTTGAGACTGGAGTGTGCACACACAAGTTTTTGCCCACAGAATCTTGTGCACACACAAACAAGGCCCTTGGAGTCCATGGGAAAAGAATAAGTGGTCCTTGGGAAGCCCCCTGCCTGAAGCCCTATTCAGATCTAAACCTAAACTCTGAGCTTGTCAGAATCAGAGAAGTCTGATTACAGCCTGGCCGTTTGAAACATGAATGAATTTTTTTGTTGTGTTTGTAACATTTAAACATCTACATACATGTTTAATTCCACTTGTATACTTGACCTCAAGTCCTCCAAAAGTTATGAGGGATCTTTTCAAAATACTTCTAAAACTTTAAACTGACAAGGAGGTAACTACCAGGAAAAAAAAAAAAAAAAGAGGTAAATTATAAATTTTATATCACATCTTATATAGAAAACATAGACTGATCACAAATTCTCATCCCATCACCTATCAATAATCAAGGTTTGAAGTTCACATATTTTGCATCCTTTGTCACTTCATCCTCTTTATAGCAAGCTCTTAATTTCCAGCTCTCTAAATCCAAGTCTCTCTCTCTCTCTCTCTTTTTTTTTTTTTTTTGATTTGGCAGTTTGTTGACACCAAAGTGGCTTTTTGGATATGCTGCAT
The DNA here is from genome assembly GCA_004024745.2 of Catagonus wagneri. Lineage (NCBI taxonomy): Eukaryota > Metazoa > Chordata > Mammalia > Artiodactyla > Tayassuidae > Catagonus > Catagonus wagneri. The sequence continues at coordinate 6,230,623 of PVHT021183528.1, forward strand.
CTTCGGATATTAGTGTCTGGTTAATCCGTTTCTTGTCTGTAATTTCAGGTTTTTTTCCCTTGATTGTTTTATTCTTGTCCATATATCATGTTGTCATTAAAAGCTTATAGCAGAATTTAGAGAAATAGTATTTCTTATGCTACATTTTCCTTTAGATATTTTCCATTTACTTCCATTTAAATCCAAGATTTTATAATTTTTACTTAGTGTAACTTTGTCCAAATATTCTCCAATATTATCTTTCTTGTCCACATAAGGAACATATTCTTTCTCTATCATAATAATTGCTTAATTGTCTGTTTTCTCTGTATGGTAGTCTCTGAAAGGGGAAGAGTTCTGTTTTCTCTAATTGAGATATCCTAGGTGGATTAAAATTAGGCACATAGCGTTCTTCAGTAAACACCTATTAAATAAAGAATAAATATGAGTGTTGCTATTTTTTACTTCTTTAAATATATTTCAGATGTGCATTAAAGAGGTAATTGTTATTAAAGTAAACAATATTATGGAAGAATGTATAAGGAAGAGCATGAAACAGCCTCCATTTCTATTTCTACTGCTATTAAGTTCCATTTCTATCAGACTCCCTTTAGAAAAATCAGCTTACCTTACTAAATCCCAGTTTTTTTCTCTTTAAAATGATATCTTCCTCAATGATTTATTATAAAAACTAATGAAAATGTAAAAAAAATATGCAGGATGCATTTTGACAGTTATTAAGCATTAAATTAGAATAATTACCTCTCTCCTTTGTCAGAGTCCAGGGACAACACATATGAAACCATAAATTTTAATTGTGTGCTTTGTTTAGAAAATATTCTACCACCTTCTCTTCCTATTACTTCATTCATGCCTTTCATTTATGTTTTTTGAGGTCCTTTTTGTTTTTTGTTTAATTTTTGTGAGAATACCATGGCATTTTTATCTTCATACTTCTGCTAGAAATAATCCAAGTTTTAAATTTTACTTACATAAAAGTATAATAATGTTCTTCACAAGTTTATTCGATGAACTGATTAAAAGGTATCTCTTAGAAAACATTGCGTGTGGAGATGGCAATAAACATTTATGTCTTAAATATCTTATCCCCTTGGAGTTATGGGTACTAATTTTCAAAATAAAAACAAAAACATAAACAACAAATTGTCCATACTGTTTCTTATTTGAGATCCAAATAAGAGAAATATCTATTCTTTAAAATAGAGTCACAATGTATATATACCCTTATTATTTTTGAAAACTGAGTTATGGCTGTATGACCTGTCATTACCACTGGTATTTTCAAAGTAAATGTCAGAATTATACTTCAAACAAAACCCCGTGTGCCATTCCACTTTCTATATTATAGGTCTGTCAACCATGAGATCACCGTTTCCGTAGCTTATGATACAAGTAGAGGTAAATGTGACTTTATTTTAAATACTTTGGACATGTGCTCAAAAGAACAGTTGTCACAGTATAGTTTTGCTATTATAGATTTATATTGATTTTGCTGCACAGCTCAATATGCACATTTCAACAGAATTTTTATTTTAATAGGTTTTTACCAAAATATTGTGATTAACAAATTAATTCATTATTAGAAATTTAATGTTCAATTATTTAGAAAGCTAACATATCTAAAATAATTTCTAAAGGCAGAGAATATAAGGCATGATTCAAGTCTCCTGTGAAGCAGTTAGCTTGACTCTGTTTTATGATTAACAGTTGTATCACACCCTTGACTGACCTCAGTCTTAGGTGATAAAAGCAAATGTCTTTGCAGTTTAAGGTGCATAAGATCAAAATCACAACTGCTATGTATTATTCACTCCTCAAACATCTTTAGAAAGTTTCTTCGCTAAAAGAAATTACAACAACTAAGTCAACAACTGTTACATACAGAAATCAGCCTGACTTTACTCTCCAGTGTTTTCTATTAGCACAAATTAATTTGTCTGTTTAGCAAGATGTCAAGAGAGATAACATTAGTTTAACATCTACCAAAACTCAATTACCATACCTGTATGTCCACATCTCTAATCTACACTGCTAAACTCTGAGCTAGAAAAAATCATTTTCATTTACCAAGATTAAACTGAGGTTCATTTCTTGTAAAAGAGTGTTTCTAAGTCAACTCTCCAATAATTGGGGAAGTTAGGATTTAAACCCTGAGAATAAGATGTAAAAATATTTGATATATCAGTGTAGGTTAATACAAATAGACAATAAAACATAAATTCTAGTAAGAAGTTAAAGTATGAGGGAAGAATGGGTTCTGAGGAGATAACCAGCATAAACTGTGAAGCCAAAGGCAGTCTTCTCATCTCAAATTGTTACCTAGGACTTTTTGTAGTCAATGCAAAGAAAAAATAAGCAATACTCTAACAGTGTATAAAATGGAAGACTGAAACAGTGAAGAACAAGAAAAAAAAAAGGAAAAAACAGGAGAAAAAAGTGGTAATATATGTATATATAATATATATAATGTGTGGTGTCTGTGTGATACATAAATGTGAATAGCAAGTATGTTATTTTCATGAAAGTCTCTATTGCTTATATTTTACAAGGTTGAAAAGTACTTGTCTTTACTTATATCCTAGCTTGGTATATACTCATTTCATTTAAATTGTATGTATATAAATATGTATATATATATCATTCTCTAAAGATGAAGTATCGTCAAAACTGTTAAAATAAATGACTAATTGGTATCTTTTGGCTTATATTTTCTTTTGAAGGTTATATAAAACTTTTAAAATACATATTAATAATTAGATCAAGCAGTGACATGTTCATGATTATAATTATAGTATATGTGTATATATTGACATGTCTGTTGTAATGTCTTGGTCAATAAAAATGTGAAAATAATATAAATTAGGTTTTCACCTTTTGCATATATAGTAGTTCCATTTATCAGTTGATTTGTTAGCTATGAGAGAAAAATTAAGAGATTGGATGAAATAGGGTCCTTTTACTTTGCATTATGCATAATATGCCAATGATATGATCCTTTTGCAGCTTAAAGTACTTATTTATTTGTTTCTTTACTGGCCACACCCACTGCTTGAGGATGTTTCTAGGCCAGGGATCTAACCCATGCCAGAGCAGCGACCCACACCATTGGAGCAGCACTGCCGTAACCAATTGTGCTGCAAGGAGACTCCAACAGGACTTTTATCCTGAAAAGGAAGTGGTACAAAGTACACTTTAGTGATGCATTTCTTCCTGTGGACCTCTGATATAGTCATATACCGAAATATGTGATTTCTTTACCATTGCTCTGAATCACAATGTACTTGTGATTTCCTTTGAGTAATATAACTTTGGAAAATTATATTCAAGAGATGATTTATTTGTCTCAGAACACTGGAGTATTTTCAGATAGATGTGACATTGAGGAAAGGGATAAAGGAATGTCGTAACTATCCACCAAAATCATAATAGGGATTTTCTATCATAAGTAATAACTTGTTATACTTGTTCTTCAATTTAAAATAAACATTTCCCTTTGATATATTCACTATTGCCTTTCAAGCTAGAATGTGATCCAGGGTTCTGGTTCCTTTTTCCATGGATATTGGTAGACATAAAGATGTAGGTATGTCAGTTTGTCCTATCCATGAATTCCTGTTCAACTGCAAATTCAAGCTCTTGCCCTACAAGCAGTATGTTTATGTTGGTATTAGATTACAGAACATATGGAGTCTGTATATTAGATGGCTTGTCTTCTGTTGACTCTTCTCTGAGATACTGTATCAATTAGTAAGGACCAGTTTATGCTCTTATAGCAAACAAACTACCCTATTTTATAATTTAAGTGGCCATAGAAAGAAGGAAGATTTGTTTGTTGATTGTGTAAAATGTCTATCACAAATTGGCTGGGAACTCTGCTGATCATAATCTATAAGGAATCTAGGCTGACCCCAAGGTTCAGTCTTCACAGGTACTGCCATGACCATTGAGTAATGATGAAAATATAGTGGATCTAAAAGTTTCAGCTCAAAAGTGATACACATCACTTCTGTATACATTTTATTGTCTAAAACAAATTATGTAAACTTATTTAATTAAAGTGCCTGAGGAATTGCAGTCCTATGAGAATCCAAAATGGAAATGAACATTTGATGAATAGGCCCAGGAAATACACATAGCACATCACCTATTTTTCTAAAGAGTCTTTACTTTCTCATAAATCTCTGTTATATGATTTACAAATACTTATTTAAATCAGTCATTTATCTTTTCATTTTATGCTTTTTTTCTGTGTATGTAGAATTATTTTATATGCATTATCTCATTTGGGGGTTATTGTCGGAAAGATCATCCTGACTCCAGGGTTAAAATGTATGTTACAATTATTTCTCTAATTTAGATTCTTTTTTTTAACATCAAAATTCTCCATATATGTTGATTTTATCTTGGTATATCGTGGGGGGCATGACTCTAAATTTATTTTGAAAATGTCCCAATAATTAAACAAACAGTTATATTTTCCAAATTAAATTAAGATGCTTCCTTCATCATTTACTAAATCACCACATATACTAGTTGTATTAGCTGTACTTTCTTTAAACTTAATTTTAAAAATAAATTTAAAGTATTTGGCCAGTAATAGTTAACTTGAGGAGAACGGAGGAAAATAGTTAAGGGACTGATGACTATCATTATTTAGTATAGATATAAGATAAATCTAAATATATGGGAATTTTAGATATAAAACAGCAATGTTAATGCTACAAACTATACATTGCAGTTAGAGGACTAACAGTGACTTAGGTTGGGAAGCAGAGAAAATTGGATCAAGTATGAGAATATTAATATTCCTATATTAAATAGCTGGGAGTTAGTCATATTTACTGAAAATTAAATCATACAGCTTAGAAACTAACTTCATTTTCAACATGAATTTATTTGAATTAAGATTTTTGTTTTTGCATTTAACTGTAACAAAAATTATTATAGAACATTGAAATTATATTTTTATCTGTACTCCTTTCTGCTTTTTGTAATGATTAATAGCACATATGCTTTACCAAGTATTTTTAAAAATTTATGTAAATGACAAAAACTAAATATTACATTAGTTAAAAATGGTTACTTCTAGACAATAGATATATTGATTTGACTGTTTCCATTTTCTTATTTGTACATATCTGTTTTTTTTATTTTCTAAAACTAATCTGGTTTTCCCTTGCTGTTGATATTATGCTGGTTATAGATAGTTTTTTTTTTTAATCAAAGATAATGGAACTGGGAGATTTCTAAAAGAGTCGTCTGTGCTCCAAAATAGAAATTCTTTCCTGTTTATGATGGCATTTGTGTTTGACTACTGAAAGAGGTGTCAAAGTGTTATCTTGCACAGTGAAGCAAATAGCCGGATTTCTAGTTCTTCAAAGAACTGTGTTGAAATGTAATAAAAATATGTTAATGATTCTGGGGTGAATGAAATGCCATTGTTCCTTTTTTTTTTTCTTTAATAGTAGATGTCCAGGACTATTTCCAGGTTTTATCGTTCCTTCTCTATTAGTATTCATCATAAAATATATTTAATAGAAAAATAGCAACAACAAAAACTGATATTTCTGGAATTTTGAGTACCTGTCAAATAAAAGAAACCTAGGACATGATGTTTATTGTCTCAAGTGAACTCAAAAATGGACCTGCAATATAGGATAGTCATATATCATTCTTTAAAGTAGGAAACTGAGACTTATACATCTGAAAAAATTGTCTGATATCATTTGCAATCAGTCTCAGAGAGGGTCAGAATTTAATTCTCTCTATATATGTTATAGTGTGTGTGTGTGCTCGTCTGTGCTCTTAACTAAATGTATGCATTGTGAACCAATATATTTTCATGACCTGCTTTTGTCTTCTCTTGGGAAAAGCTCAAGTTTCAACCTTTCCAAATTGTCTTCTTTTTCTGTTGTGGAAAAAAAAGATTATAACTGAATTTTTTTAGTGGACTTATGTACATAATTTTCAGGGTGTTTTGGAAAGAATGTTATTTCCCTTGGCAAAGGCATCACTTCTTAAGGGACTCTGAATGTTGGCCTCATTGTTCTAGCTAATAGATGGGTGTCAGAATAAAGGGAATAAAAGCTTCTTTATATTCGTTTAATTTGATATGTTCTATCCTTAACACTAATGTAATTAAAACTAATATTCATATTCTAACCATAATAAACTACCTTATATAACAATTTACATTCATGACTTAGCAACTTGATGGTTTCTACAGAAGTGTCCCCTTTAAAGTATGCTTGAATACTGTACATTGTAATTTGGCATTTTTAACAGAGGATTTTTTTAAGTAACAAGAAAATGCATGAAAAGAAATGACGTCTGGATAGAAATTATTGCTTGTTTGAATTTGAGAATAATTAAGGATATTTAAAAAATTATCAATGAAAATGTGGCAATATGGAGAAATAAGTGTTTAACACTTCTACATGGGATAGAAAAAATGAATCAAGAATACGTAAGAATTACTATGTATACCTGTTGCTAAAGCAACTGATCACTAATATAATTGCAATAAATCTTGATTTTAGGGAGTAGCTTACTGTCTTCAATGTGGAATATGAATATTTAAGTCACTAGAAAGGTGTATCTTCTTATTTTGCATTCAATTTGCTTTCCATTAATCAGTCTCATGTAAATTTTCTTTTTATGAACACTTCACTGAGGTCTACTAATTTCTAAGTGGACGGCTTAAAATAATATTTAACTGCAAGGCAGAGAACCAAAGCTCCAAGTGACAGTAAATTAGCCATATTCATCCCTTTCCATAAAGTAATTTATCAACCTTTTGCTATGCATTTTCTCTGAAATGAAATGCCAGTTTCACATCCCTACATTACATAGAGAAAAAAATGGTGAACTGTTTAACAACTCTCAATAAAAATCAGGTGTTTTTGGTCGGTTTTTGTCTCTTTGGATTTTACACCTAGGATGTAATACTTCCTTTTAGGAGCAAAGCAAGTGGGAGTTCCAGTTGCAGCTCAGTGGTTTAAGAACCTCACATAGGGTCTATGAGGATGCCGGTTCCATCCCAACCCTTGCTCCGTGGGTGAAGGATCCAGTATTGCCACAAGCTATGGTGTAGGTCTCAGATGTGGCTCAGAACCCATGTTGCTATGGTTGTGGCATGGGCTGTCAGCAGCAGCTCCAATTTAACTCCTAACTTGGGAACTTACATATGGTGTAGGTGCAGCCATAAAAAAATAAAACAATGAAAAGAAACAAAACAAATAAAAACCAAACAAAAGGAAAAGCAAAAAAAAGCAAACCAAGTAACCATTCAAATTACTGCATATGTATGTGCATACATGTGTATTGTATATACATATTTGTACATATACATATAATGTATGCCACATATTTTATATATATATATATATATATATATATATATATATATATATATATCTCCATATGAAATTTACTGGTGGACACAAGGATAAAGAGAATGAAAGCCTGGGAGCCCAGAGATAATCTCAAAATCTTTTTTTAATTCAGTGAATTTTATTACATTTATAGTTGTACAAAAACCATCACAACCAAATTTTAAAGCATTTCCATACCAAACCCAGCCCATTCCTCCCTGCCCTCAACCTGTCTTCTCTGGTAAACATAAGTTTTTCATTCTGTGAGTCAGTCAGTGTCTGTTCTGCAAATAAGTTCATTGTATCCTTTTTTTAGATTCCACATATAAGTGATAGCATCTGATGTTTGTGTCTCATTGTCTGACTAACTTCACTTAGCATGATAATTTATATACCCATCCATGTTGCTGCAAATGCCATTTTTTTATTCCCTTTTATGGCTGGGTAATATTCCATTGTGTGTATGTCCTACATCTTCTTTATCTACTCCTCTGTCAATGGACATTTTTGTTGTTCCCATGAATTTGCTATATATATATATCTGATGCAATGAACATTGGGGTACACGTATCTTTTCGAGTCATGGTTTTGTCTGGATAGATGCCCGGGAATGAGTTCATAGAACATAGGCACATGAAAAAATTCTCAGTATCAGTAATTATTAGATAAATGCAAATCAAAACTACAGTGACATACCACTTCGTACAGGTCAGAGTGGCTATCATTAACAAGTCTGCAAATAACAAATGCTGGAGAGGGTGCAGAGGAAAGGGAACCCTCCTACACTCTTGGTGGGAATGTAAGTTGGTATAACCACTACGGAAAACATTTTGGAGGTACCTCAGAAAACCAAATATAGAACCACCATGTGATGAAGCAATCTCACTGTGGGGCATATGTCCGGACAAAAATTTCATTCAAAAAGATACATGCACCCCTGTGTTTATAGCAGCACTATTCCCAGTAGCCAAGATAGGGAAACAACCTAAATATCCATTGATATATGAGTGGATTCAGAAGATGTCGTACATAAACACAATGGAATATTACTCAGACATAAAAAGAACAAAATATTGCCATTTGCAGCAATATGGATGGAACTCGAGATTCTCATACTATGTGAAGTCAAAAGAGCAAGACAAATTCCACATGATAACATTTATATGTGGAATATACAATATGGCACAAACAAACCTCTCTACAGAACAGAAACAGTATCACTCACGGACATAGTGAACAGACTTGTGGTTGCCAAGGGGGAGGGGGAGCAAGTGGAATGGATTGGGAGTTTTTGGTTAGTAGATGAGAACTGTTACATTTAGAATGGGTAAGCAATGAGGTCCTGCTGTATAGCACAGTGAACTATGGCAAATCATTTGTGATAGAACATGATGGAAGATAGTATGAAACAAAGGATGTGTATATATATATATATGTATGACTGGGTCACTTTGCTGTACAACAGAAATTGACAGAACACTGTAAATCAACTTTAATAAATTTTTTAAAAGATCACTGGTTATATATCGCTATAACAAATATAATAATTATGAAAAACTTTGAAGTTTGTGAGAATTACTAAAATATGACACAGAAACGTGGAGTGAGCAAATGCTTTGGAAAAATGGTGCCAATAGACATGCTTAGCACAAGGTTGCCCAAAACCTTCAGCTTTAAATAAGACAGTATCTACAAGCTCACTAAAGCAAAACATGATGAAACAATGAATGCCTGTATCCACTTTTGAAATATATCAGATGGATTCTTCCCTTTAATGTTTCCCCCTCAAGCTTCTGCTAAGTAAGAGCAGGTATACTGCAGAGATAAGAGAGGCAAGAAAATGTGTAAAATTTTTAGCTTCTACTGTGAAAATTGAAGAATTGTCAGCTGCTGAGTTAACAAAAAAAAAAAGAATGAAAAAATCTGCAGATATCTTAACACTCACTTCACACAGTATTGACAATCAGTTTGAAATTATTACTATTTTTTTTTTGTCTTTTTGTCCTTTTAGGGCTGCACCAGTGGCACATGGAGTTCCCCAGGCTAGGGGCCTAATCGGATCTGTCTTCACAGGCCTATTGCACAGTCACAGCAGTGCCAGATCTGAGCCGCATCCTACACCACAGCTCCGGCAATGCCAGATCTTTAACCCACTGAGTGAGGCCAAGGATCAAATCCGCAACCTCATGGTTCCTAGTCGGATTCTTTTCCACTGCACCATGACGAGAACTCCTGAAATGATTTTTAAAACTGAACTTTGCTTCTGTTTACGTCACTTTAATAGTTCAAAATACAGTATTTTATATAGTAATGTTCACTTGACTGTTGCCAAATATAAATTTATAAATATCATGTTTTGCTTCTTAGTATAGTTTACATTAAAATTAAAATACATTTCAAAGTAATTTTAAAGTGCAATCACTAATAAAATGCCAACTCTATGTGTTACAAGCTAATATATATTAAATATATACATTCTACAATACAAACATATCAATAAGAATAGTATGTCCATCAAATCTATTCTAAAGTGTTGGAAAACTTTTCAAGACTTCATTATAAATTACAAAAATCACATTAGTATTTGGTATCTTAATATATCCTTGTTTCATATTGCTGAAAAATTGCACTGGCAAGAATGTCTGGCTGTTAGTTAAGCTTCTTTGTAGTTTCTGGTCCTGTGCTTGCTAAATTCCAAATGTCCCATTTTACATGATGTTTGGTTCTTGGATACACTTGAACTCATGCCTGGATAAGTATATATCTTTCCAAATTTTTCTAAGCAGTCTTGGCATTTATTATGCTCTTTGAAAATTGTATACTTCAGAATTCCAAGAAAATCAACTAAAATAAATTGCATTAAAATGGTTAATGTACATAAATATTATGTACATAAGCATTATAGAAATAAACCACTTAAAAAGACAAAATGGGGAACACACTCATTATAACAACAATACTTAGGAACAAGTATAATACAAAATAAGCAAAACATTAACATATGAGAATGTCTCATTATTGATACATCTGTCCAAATATGGAAAATAATAGAAAGGATTTCATGTATGACTAAGAAGATGATATCCTATATCGTCTTCCTACTTATATTTATAAAACTCATATTTATTATATATATAAAATTTCTACTTATGTTAAACTATACATTTAATATTAACCATGACTTCTAACAGGCCAATTCTAAAAATCCATATGAATACATAAAAGTACAATACTTATTATTGCTTTTTTCAAAAAATTAATAATAATGTGGTAGAAGCTTACCTTTCAAGATATTAAAATATATCCAAAAGCAACATGGTAGTACTAGACATAAACAGACTGAAAGATCAGTGAAAAAGAGTAGAAAGTCAGGTTTACCCAAGCAAATATGAGATTCTTTATACATTAGAGGTGGCATTTAAATAAGATGACAAAGGAAAAAACATAAGTAAATAGTTTGGAAATAAATTATAGCTACCTAAAAAAATAAATTGGATTCATCCCTCAGAACTTAAACAAAAAGTCCATATTTTGAAGATACAACTGTTAAAAAAGACACAATGTGCTAGAATAACTCATGAGATAATTTTGTCATTTATAGTATTGAAGTGGACACAGTTTTTCTAAATATGTTATAAATTGCCAAAATAATAAAATTAAACATAAATAATTTTGACAAATCAAACATTAAGGAATTTTGTCTGATAAAATGTTTAGAATAACTGGGAAATATTTTCGTCTCATAGAATGAATAAAAGGGTTATTTCCCTTACATGTATTTGGGGAATGGTGGTAGTAAGTGACCCAATTTGTCTCAGCAGCATAAACCGCACTGTATAAGCCCTCTTTTACTCACTCACTATCTATATGAAAAAGTAGAGTTTTGCACATATGCCTATATTTAGAATGTCATGCATTTAATTCACATTTTATCATTAACTCTTCTCCATAATTTAATAATTATGATTATCAGATTCATGAAATATTTTACTCTCTGGAGTATTGGCCAGATATGTTTGTTTTTCCCTCTAGTTTTAT
>PVHT021183528.1:6251067-6362478 GCA_004024745.2 Catagonus wagneri
CATATTCAGGTGTATTTTCTATATGTATTTTTGCTACTGCCAGTGTTTGCATTGGTCAGCTCTTGTTTTCTGATGATCAACTTTCTTTCCCCATTGTATCAGTCAAGGTACAATGGGAAACAGATGGCATAAACAAATTTGGATAACTCAGAGTTTATTTACAACAAACCTTTTCCTCCACTAACTAATTACCATCCTCATTTCCATTCAGGCGGAGTACCTAGCAAACATGTTTTTATAGATAATAACAGGAGTTCTCTCTTATTGACTCAAACTTCTCTTCTATGAATTTTCTTTCATAAGTCAGACACACGCTGCAAACATGCTTAGATTTTGTACTAATTCTTTCATGTTGAGTATAATTTTTTATTATAAGTGTCAGGAAATGCATTTATGTCTCAAAATATTATTGAACATTTAAAATGTATTTCAGATAAAGTGAAATGTTAAGGTAAATAGAAATATATGCGTAAAGGACATCTAATAATTTGAAATATTGCAAATTAAACTGTAAAGAAGTGGAGTCAGATCATAAAAGCCTGGTTGCCAGATACTGAACATGTCCTGCCAGCACTTGGAAATTCTAATTTTGGAGTGTCTATAGGCCGTTGCTATATTTCTTGCCAGCGGGAGGGATCTAGCCAGAGTAACAGGGATAATGTGAATAGCACATCTTCGTTAGGACCATGAATTGGATATAAATTTCTATCCAGTTTTATACCTAATCACAGAAATTTATGGAAAATGTATTTATGAATGTTAGGGAAAACAGATTTATTAATCGTTGTAGATTTTTCCAGCCAAAATATTTTTAATTCAATATCAGTTTAATCTCAATTTATATAATCATATGAAATATCAATTTATAATGTGATAATTTCTCCTATTTAAATATGTGGTACTATAAAAATATTCCAGAGAAAGATGCAATGTTATTATTTAATAAATAACAAATTATGTGTTGTGCTGAAGTTTTTACCTGTGTATCTTTTACATATACAATAATTTTGAAAATTTGATACTTCTAGGAAACTCAGATTCAAATACATTTATTTCAATAAAATGTGTTCTTCAATTCTGACATAATTCTCCCATCTAATCCTACTTCTTCACATAAATATTCTCACATTTTAGTTTCTAATACATTTTTCGTTTCTAGTGCATGTCTTCTTGAATGACATAGGTAATTGCAGTATCAAAATTACATACATGGAGGAAAGGATACTTAAGACTATTACCTAAGTTACCAAAGGCTGCACATGAAGGGACTTTTAACTCCAAATCAGGTACTTTTTTTTTTTTTTAACTATATAGAAATAGTTTATTTAACATACTTAAGGTTGGCTCAGGATGTGATTTTCATTGCTTCTACTGTTTCATGATTTTGTGTAATTTCCTTGGATACTTCTTACTAAGGAGTATAACAAGGATGTAAGAACACATTGCATTAGGATGCATAATTCATTATATTAAACAGCATATGTCCTTGGCTTGGGTTTCTTTCTTCAGGGTACTCCTGAAGTACATCAGCATCCAACTTAGCTAGCAGTAGTTCCAGATACAGAATTTCCACATTTTCCTTGGAAAATACCCTTGAATGTTCTTGAGTAGCTGTCTTATGTGAGGCCTAAGCAGAACTTCTAAGAGCTGGAGAGGAAACAGGTTACAGGCACCAGGCAGTAATCCTGTGTGTCCCTGGCCTAGGTTGGTATCTCAAAAGAGAAATGTTCAGATTGCTGTTGGGTGATTAACACACAGGCAGTGTAGGACATTGTTAAACTTGGCCAAATCAGGTACTTTTAAATAAAATAAAGAGATTTTTCTTATTCTTTTGCAACTAATTGAATAAACATTGTCTTAGTTTTAATGCCCTAAAATAACTGAAAATCAATTTCAAATTTTCAACAAAAAACTAGAGACAAAATATTTTAAGTTTATAATAACTATATGCAGAAGATGGGATTGATGCCTACTACCTATTTATATAACCAATCCTAAATTAGCTTGGATACTGATTTTCCACCTTCTAGAGAGAAAATGTTTATATATATGACTTAGTCACTTTGCTCTGCAGAGAAATGGGTGCAACATTGTAAATCAACAGTACTTGGAAAGAAAGAAGGAAGGAGGGAAGGAACGAAGGAAGGAGGGATTTGCAAGCATAGTTAACATACTGAGCTAAATAATACTGGAAAATCTAAATACATGTATTTCAGGAAACTAAGTTATGAAATATTTTAAGATAATGCCATTATTTTATAAATACCTATGAAAGAAAAAAAGCAAGTGAAAGAGACACAATGTTAAGATGCATTTAGCAGATATAATACAGTGAGACTAGCACATGGATATTAAAATCAATAAAAGATGGTATAGATATGAGATATTAATTTGTCACTTAATTAGTAATTAATATTAAACATTATTTAAGTTTATGCTACTTTCCCACAAGCTTGAATACGTACTTTTTAATAAAGATAAGATTAGCCACGCATTAATAGATCAGCTATATTTAGCAAACATATTTAATCTGCTTAATGTCCTTTAAAAATAATCACCTATTAATTTTGATGTATAAATGATTATTTCTAAGAAGATATTATCTACATGTCAGTTGGACAGCTGTTGATACTATTGTTTAAGAAGAAGCAAAATAGAAAATCTGTTTCTTATCATCATTGCCACTAACAAGCAATACCTCTTTGCAAGTAAAATTTGACCCCAGTGTGTCTGTTTCATATTCTGTACAATAGGGTTGGATTAGAGCTGCAGTTTTCAGGCTGCTTCATGGAATCTTGGGATTTGCCTGATGTTATTCAGGGCCATTAAGGGATGGGAATGTGGAGGAAGTAGGGCTAGAAAATCCCTTGGCCAGCTCCCTAAATAGAAAAATTAATTTTTAATCCGTTCTGTATAATGAAGTGCCAAGTAACATTTCATATATTTTTTTTAAAACAATAAAATGTCTTTCTGACAAAAAAATTGGAAAATAGACAAAAATATAAGTTATGAATTATTTGTATATAAATTAAAATGAGAAATCATACATAAATTTTATGATTCCTGGGCACATCAGTCTGAGAGGCTGAAACATGCTAGGTTAGGGTCTGTTAGAATGTATAAGTTTCATACACTCAGATTCACTTCACCGTACCAACGAAAAAGTGTATAAAATAGTATCTGATTATTAAAATATATACATATCTCATACCATGATTGCCAGCTCTATCAGATCTGAAATTGCCCTGAGCCGTTTTATTGAAATAAGGCATCTATCTGTGTGACACTAACCCCTAGTCAAAGCTTGGGTTTACCAATTAATACTGTGGCCTTACAACCTTTTGTTCGAAGACTAGGTTATGTTTTGCAGCGTAGTTTTTTCATAATAGAGATAAATTATTTGCTTATGGTCTCTGTGGGACCCATAATACAACACTGCCATTGAAGTAGATTACATACTAAAAGTAATCCTGTGCTACCTGCAGCATGTAAGAAGTCTGGGCTTATACATTATTGTGGACTCCCTGATTCCGTGGTGCCCCGTGCACAAGATAGTGATTCCAAAAATGTAAACTATGGTTCTTCTCCTGAGGAAGGATGAATAGAGATTATATGCAGATTGTTTGAACCTCCACTGTGAGCCAGCCTTTAGATCGTGGTTAGCATTACTTTTTGATGCTTTGCTATAATGGTATCTTTTTCCTGCACTGAACTTTAGATTTGTAAAAACTGTCATTTGATCCTGTGGGTTTTAGCATATGAACCCTATCTAACTACCACCATTACACAACACATATACACAACACACATATACACTTATATTTGCTAACTACTTCTTAACTCATTTACTACACCTTTCACCTCCCTCATGTCATGTAACAACTTACTAGATGACAGTAAGAAAATAAATGAATACTGATAGATAATGTACCTAGGATCCTGAGACAGAAGGAAAATATGGATGGTATCCTTAACATAGACAGTTTACCTTCCTAAGTGTCAAATAGAATGTCCAGTGGCAACAGGTCACAAGCAAGATTTGGGGAGACACACAAACCAGAGTTTGATAATGGTTTTGAATTTATTCTTTTAGTAATTTTAACCAAGGAGATGAGATGCTTCAAGGATGGTATGTTAAAGGGAAAAATGCCTAGCATGTTCTTATCATGTTATATATTATAAAAAATTATACTTTCATCTTTGTATCTATAGAGATGTATATAAAAATGCATGCTTTAAGTACATATATATCTAAATATGTGCCTATATTTATGTATATTATATTAATATTAAAATTACCTTCATTTGATTAGTACTCAATAATAAGAAAATGAACCCCCGAAAACAAAATCAGCACTGCTCTTAGTATTGAAATACTAAAAATTCCAAGGATTCTGCTTTTCAAATCTTAATTTTGAGAATCTTATTAGACATCTAGTGGGATTTTAGGGAGGAAAAATATGCTTGTATTTCAATGAAAAGTTTTGGCAAGAAATATAGGCAACCTCCAGGAGCTAATTGCATCCTTTAGATGAAAGGGGGTAAGGAAAGAGGAATTTCTACAGTATTCAGTTGACTAACAGGAAGTAATCAGTAGTTTTGGTACAATAAAGACTTTTGGTAATTTGACACTGATAATTTCTGTAGGGAGAGATATTTGACTTAGAGTAGGAACTATTAGAATTAACATAATTCAGTCAACTTGCCTGAAAAATATAAATTTATAGAAAATAGCTTGTTTATATCTTAATAATAAGTTAGGAAAGAAATGGAAAAGCTGGATTTACAACAGCACATATGTTAATATTAAACCATCTAAATTATACTATTATCCTTCCCTATAAACCTTCCAAAATTCCCATTACATGAGATAAATGCAAATTCCTTTTTCCTAAATCAAAAGACTTCACCTACTTCCTCAACTTAATTATACGTGATTATTCTCCTAGTTCACCAGGATTGCATTGCCATCCTTCCTGTTGTATCTTCTTGCAAAATCTGTTCTCAAATCAAATTTTACATACTCAGAAAACCCTTGATTAATAATCTCAATAAACTACAGCCACTATTTTGAGGTAATCTTGCATTACATTACCCTATTTTACTTTATTCAAATTACATGTTAATATATGACATGCAGTTCTTTGTTTTATTATTTAGACTATTTAACATTCAGTCTGAGAATATTACTTCCCTGACAGCAAATCATGACTCAGTTGTTAGTCATTAGAAAGGGGCAGAATAAAAGTTGCGGCAATGGCAAAGGAAAGTACATTTTAAAAGCTTTCTGAATATAAAATAGGATTTAGAAGGGGTTATAAAAGGAATATTATCCTCCCATTTCTTCCGTGCCCATACATTTCTTGTTTTGTTTACTGCAAATATAAAACATCACCCACCCCAATCTGTAGGTTAATGAGAGAATAAATGATTTTGGAGCCAGTGAGTATGAATGATTTGGGGGATTTTCCTAAGAAATAGAGGGGAGCAGATTGAGATTGTCTGAAGGGAACGGAATGATGGTGAATGTGTATTTCTCAAAAAGATGTAAAACTATGATGAGAGGTGTGATAAATGGAAAGAAGAACAGTTACAGGATTAAAATCTTTGAGAAGGCAGTAGAGACCAGCAAGTAGTCAATGTTGCTGTTTTCATTATAAGTGGGAGAAATATTGAAGATGAATATAATCAGGTTAGGTTTATTTGGTAGATACATAAAGTAGCTATTATTAATCAATAGTTTTCATTTTCTAGGGGAAATTTGAAAGCTAATCATCTCATTGTTACAGAAGTGTTTATTGACATTTTTATGTGAAAGAAAAGAGATACGAAGTAATTGTTTGGGACAGTTGAAAATATAGGGAGTTGCCATTGTGGTTCAGCAGGTTACAAACCCAACTAATATCCATGAAGATGCAGGTCTGATCCCTGGCCTCTTGCTCAGTGGGTTAAGGTTCTGGCATTGTTGTGAGCTGCGGTGTAAGTCATAGACTGTGGCTGTGGCATAGGCTGGCAGCTGCAGCTCCAGTCTGACCCTTAGCCTGTGATCTTCCATTTGCCACAGCTTTGGCCCTAAAGAGAAGAAAACAATTTAAAAAAGGAAAATATAAAAGGATTTCTAGGCAATAATTATACCTGTTTGTACTCTTTGGCCATCAAGGCAAAGTGAGAGCAGTCAAGTGTGTTCTTTGATTTTTTAACCCCAGCAAGTTAAATTGCTAGGTGAAAATCTGGGTGCGTCTAAGAGATGACCTAAGCTCTACCACTTGCAAAAAAATTAATGTTAATGATTGAAGGTGGAAACCTTTTCCAAGGAAGAAATCTAGGGCCCAGCATTCAGGTCACATATTATGTATAGAGGTGAATAATGATATAAGTATAATATAGTGCAGTAAATGATACTGCTCTAATTGCAGTATGGAGAGAAGAATGATGGGAGAAATTAGGAATAAAAGATAATTTTCATGAACATAAATCAAACAAGAATATCCAAGTAATAAAAATCATTTTGCAAGTTTCACCATGATTCATAGTTATTAAAAATAAACAGAAAAAAATAATGGTAATGTAACGTTTCGGTACTGAAAACTTGAATCTTATAAAAATGAGCATGTAAATACCTTTTAAATCATTTACAGAGAAAATATTAGCATGATTCCTTGTGTGATATCAAAATTGATATATTAACAAAGTGATAAATAAACAAAGCAGGATTATTTTTAAAGACAACATTATTTTCATTAAAATTCTTAAAGCAGTTGTCAAAATCGGTTCTCTAAAGTGTATATTTTACTCAGGTGTGCTTTTATGGCTTACTTTTCGGAAAGTTTTCAATACAATGAAAATCATAATCTATGATTTTTACCTACTAAACTTTTATTAATTTTTTTTCTAACTTTTGTTATCTATGGGCTGTTTTATTTTGTGTTAGATTTTTAAACTCCTATTTAAAACCTAATTTTCTTTGGACAAATTGGGTTGGAAGATGCCTATATCTTAAAGAATTAAACCAAAAAAAGGAGTTTTTTAAATTACTCCATGATTTTTATTATATTTATGCTCATACAAAGATCATCACTACCCAGTTTTACAGCATTTCCATCCCAAACCCCCAGCCCATTCTCCACCCCCCCAAACTGTCTCTTTTGGAAACCATAAATTTTTCAGACTGTGAGTCAGAATCTGTTCTGCAAAGAAGTTCATTGTGCCCTCTTTTTAGATTCCACACATAAGTGATAGCATATGATGTTGGTGTCTCACTGCTTGACTAACTTCATTTGGCATGATAATTTCCAGGTTCATCCATGTGGTTGCAAATGCCATTATTTCTTTCCTTTTAATGGATGAGTACTATTCCATTATGTGTACATACCACATCTTCTTTATAAACTCCTCTGTCAATGGACATTACGGTTGTTTCCATGTCTTCACTATTGTATGTAGTGATGCAGTGAACATTGGCTTACATGTGTCTTTTCGAGTCATGGTTTTCTCTGGATAGACGCCCAGGAGTTGGGTGGCTGGATCTATTAGTAATTCTGTTTTTAGTTTTCTGAGGACTCTCCATACTGTTCTTGACAGTGATTGCACCAATTTACATTCCCACCAACAGTGTAATAGGGTTTCCCTTTCTCCACACCTCTGCAGTATTTATTGTTTGTAGACTTTTTGATGATGGCCATTCTAACTGGTATAAGTTGGTGCCTCAGAGTGGTTTTGATTTGCATTTGTCTAATAATGAGTGATGTTGAACATCTTTTCATGTGTTTTTTGGCCATCTGAATGTCTTCTTTGGAGAATTGTCTCTTTAGATCTTCTGCCATTTTTTGATGGGGTTGTTTGTTTTTTTTGGTATTGAGCTGCAAGAGTTGTTTATAAATTTCAGAGATTAATCCCCTGTCAGTCACTTCATTTGAAAATATTTTCTCCCATTCTGTGGGTTGCCTTTTCCTTTTGTTTAGGGTTTCCTTTGCTGTGCAGAAAGTCTTAAGTGTAATTAAGTCTCATTTGCTTATTTTTGTTTTTATTGTCATTATCTAGGAGGTGGATCTGACAAGATGTTGTGGTTTATGTTAGAGAGTGTTTGGCCTATGTTTTCCTCTGAGAGTTTTATAGTATCCAGTCTTATATTTAATTTTTTAATCCATTTTGAGTTTATTTTTGTGTACGGTGTTAGGAAGTATTCTAATTTCATTCTTTTACATGTGGCTGTCCAGTTTTCCCAGCATCACTTATTGAAGGAATTGTCTTTTCTCCATTGTATATTCTTGCCCACTTTGTCATAGATTAGTTGATTTTAGGTTCATGGGTTTAATTCTGGGCTTTCTATTCCGTTCCACTGACCTATATTTCTATGTTCCTGTACCACATGATTTTGATGACTGTAGCTTTGTAGTACTTACATATTTAGTGTCTGGTTATTTATTTGAAAAATAATAAAAAAATTATAATAAAATATTTATATAGTTGAAAAGACAGGAATGATCTAGTCCCACATGGTTTTTAAACTATTATAAAGCTATAATGATTATTATAGAATAAAGTATATCTAAGTTATTATTTTAGTGTTTCTTATAATATTTTCAAGCACAGCAGTCAAAGTTTGAAAATATTCTATGAATAGAATAACCTATTGTTTTATAAATTTTATCATAAAAATAAAAGGCATTCACCAAATGTAAACCTTGTTCTGTCTGATCTCTGACATTAAAAAGGATTTGTATTTTGTCATTTATTTTTGCTATAGCTATAACAACACTTCCATAGATTAAAAATACAATATAAACCTGTTTGTTTATTTTGTCTATGGAAGAATTATGACATATCTCTAAATAACAATTTTGATTTTTATTAATCGAAACATATTATTGCATAAAAGATAAATTTCAGAGAAAATGGATGTTTGCTAAACATTGCCAACATACAGTTTTTTCAGGTTTGAAGGAAGTAAAATAGAATTAAAAAAATCAAATATTAGAAGAGCAGAAATCACAGTGCTACTAATACAGAACTGACAAAAATTGACTCAGTAATGAGCATGGTTAATAATATTTTAGTAAATACCTTAGACATATGCCTAATGTAAATGTTACCATGTTCTGTAAAAAGTATGAAAAACAGTATTTCTATATCAAAAAAATCAACAAATGAGATATGTCATTTGCAGCAATATGGATGGACCTGAAGATTATCATACTAAGTAAGCCGGAAAAGAGACAAATATCATTTATCACTTATATGTGGAAATTCAGAAAAAGGATACAAATGAACTTATGTGTAAAACAGACTCACAGGCATAGGAAAAAGCCTTATAGTTACCAAATGAGAGAAAGATAAATTAGGAGCTTGGGATTTAAATATACACACTATATATAAAATAAATAACTTACAAGAACCTATTGTACATTTAACATACCAGCATTCACATCATAGGGATTCTAGAAGAGAAGAGAGCGAGAAAGAGTCTGAGAAAATATTTGAAGAGATTCTAGCCAGAAACTTCCCTAATGTGGGAAAGGAAACACTCACTCAAGTTGAGGAAGCATAGAGAATCCCACATGGGATAAACCCAGGGAGAAACATAGTGAGGCACATATTAATCAAACTGACAAAAATTAAATACAAAGAACAAATATTAAAAGCCACAAGAGACAAACAACAAATAACTTACAAAGGAACCCCCATAAGGATAACAACTGACCTTTCAGCAGAGATTCTGAAAGCTAGAAGGGAGTGGCAAGATATATTTAAGGTAATGAAGGTCTGGAACCTAGAATCAGGAATACTATATCCAACAAGGTTGTCATTCAGACTTTTGGAGAAATCAAAAGCTTCTCAGACAAGCAAAAGCTAAAAGAATTCAGCATCTCCAAACCAATTCCACAACAACTAGTAAAATAATATCTCTGAGCAGAGAAGAAAAAGCCACAATTAGAAACAAGAAAATTTCAATGAAAAAAATCACTGGTAAAGACAAAGATAATATAAAGATGGAAAAGCATTGACAAATATGATCTCAAAACTAGCAAGCATGAGAAGAAAACACAAATGCAGAACATTGAAAATGCATTTGAAAATAAGAGAACCACAACCAATTTTGTACAAACATAGATGGTTGTATCCAAATCCAATGGGAACCACAAACTGAAAACTGTAAATAGACGCACACATAAAAAAGAAGTAATCCAAATTCAACATTAAATTTAGTCAAGAAATCACAAGAAAAGACAACAAATGTGGGGAGAAAAAAAAGACCCAAAGTAACAATTCAAAACAATTAACAAAATGGCAGTAAATACATACTTATCCATAATTACACTAAATGTAAATGGATTAAATGCTGGAACCAAAAAACACAGACTGGCTGAGTGGATACAAAAACAGGACCCATATAAATGCTATTTACAAGAGATGAACTTCAGACCTAATGACACATACAGATGGAAAGTGAGGAGATGGAGGAAGATAGTATATGCAAATGTCAGTCAGAGGAAAGCAGGAGTAGTAATACTCATATCACACAAAATAGACTTTAAAATAAAATCACAAGAAACAAAGAAGGATATGACAAAATGATAAAAAGATCAATCAAAGAAGTCGATCTAACTATTGTAAATATATATGCAGCTAACATAGGTGCACCTCAATATATAGGCCACTGCTGACAGCCATTCAAGGAGAAATCAACAGTGACGTGATAATAGATGGAGACTTTAACATACATTAAGGAACAGGTCAACCAGTCAGAGAATCAACAAGGAAACACAGGCCTTAAATGACACCCTAGACCAGATAGATTTAAATGTTATTTATAGAATATTCCATCCCAAAGCAGCAGATTATACATTCTTCTCAAGTGCACATGGACGATTCTCTGGGTCAGATTACATCTTAGGCCCCAGATCAAGCCTTGGTAAATTTTAAAAAGTTGAAATTTTCCAATGCATTTCCTCTAACAACAATGCTACTACAAAACACACACACACACACACACACACACACACACACACACACACACACACAAACTCCTAGAGGCTAAACAATATGCCAGTGGACAACCAGTGGATCACTGAAGAAATCAAAGAAGAAATAAAAAATACTTAGAGATAAATGACAACAAATAAACAACCCCAAACCTATGGGACACAGCACAAGCATTTCTGAGAGGGAAGTTTATAGCAATATAATCTTATCTCAGGAAAGAATAAAAAACTCAAATAAACAACCTAACTGTGGACCTGAAACAACTAGAGAAGTAATAACAAAGCCCCAAATTAGTGGAAGGAAAGAAATGATAAAGAGCATAAAGAAATGTAATAGAGACAAAGAAAACTAGAGAAGATCAATGAAACCAAATGTTGGCTTTTTGAAAAGATCAACAAAATTGTTAAATCCTTAGCCAGACTCATCAAGAAAAAAAGGGAGAGGGTTCAAATCAATAAAATTAGAAATGAAAAAGGAGAAATATAACTGACTCCACAGAAATAAAAAGGATCATAAGAGACTACTGTAAGCAACTATATACCAATAAAATGGACAACCTAGAAGAAGTGGACAAATTCTTACAAACGTACAACCTACCACGACAGAACCAGGAAGAAATTGAAAATATTAATGACCTATTACAAATAAAAAAATAGAAAATGTAATTAAAAGCCTTCCAAAAAAACAAAAGTCCAGGACCTGATGGCTACAAAGGCAAATTCTATCAAACACTCAGAAATCAGTTAACACCCATTGTTCTGAAACTCTTTCAAAAAATGAGTACCAGAAAGAAAATTCCCAAGCTCATTCTATGAGGCCACCATCACCCTGATACCAAAATCAGACAAGGATACCACAAAAAAATAAATAAATAAAAAGTAAATTACAGGCTAGTATCACTGATGAACATAGATGCAAAATCCTCAACAAAATACTAGCAAACAGAATCCAAATATATATTAAAAGAATCATACACCGTGATCAAGTGGGATTTATCCTAGGAAAGTAAGGATTCTTCAATATCCACAAATCAATAAATGTGATATACCACATCAACAAACTGAAAAATAAAAAATCATATGATCATCAATAGACGCAGCAATGGCTTTTGGCAAAATTCAACACATTTCTGATAAAAACTCTCCAGATAGTGGGCATAGAGGGAACCTAAATATAAAGCCAGATACTACAAAACTCCTATAGGAAAACAGAGGCAGAATGCTCTTTGACATAAATCACAGCAATATTTTGCCTGATCTGCCTCTTAGAGTAATGATAATAAAGACACAAGTAAACCAATGGGACCTAATTAAACTCAAAAGCTTTTGCAAGGGCAAAGGAAACCATTAAAAATAACAAAAAGTCAACCCAAAGAATAGGAGGAAATTTTTGCAAATGATACAACAGACAAGGGCCTAATCTCTAAAATATATAAAATATAGAAACAACTCATACAACTCAAAAAAAAATTAAAAATGGGCAGAAGACCTAAACTGACATTTCTCAAAAAAAGACATATGGACAGCCAACAGGCACATGAAAAAATGCTCATTATAAATAATTATTAGATAAATGCAAGTCAAAACTACAATGAGGAACTACTTCACACTATTTGGGGTGGCCAGCATTAACAAGGGTACCCTCCTTCACAGTTGGAAGAATATAAATTGGTACAACCACTATGGAAATCAGTATGGAGGTACCTCAGAAAACTAAATATCAACTACCATGTGATAC
Source organism: Catagonus wagneri (assembly GCA_004024745.2). Classification (NCBI taxonomy): domain Eukaryota; kingdom Metazoa; phylum Chordata; class Mammalia; order Artiodactyla; family Tayassuidae; genus Catagonus; species Catagonus wagneri. The sequence continues at coordinate 6,263,788 of PVHT021183528.1, forward strand.
AGCAGTCCCACTCCTGGGCATATATCTGGACAAAAATGTCATTTAAAAAAAATGCATGTGTGCCTGTGTTCATCACAGCACTATTCACCATAGCCAAGACATGGAAACAACCTTAATTTCCACTGATGGATAAACGGATAAAGAAGATGTGGTGCATATATACAACAGAATACTACTCAGCTATAAAAACAGACAGGCAACATGGATGGAACCAGAGATTCTCATACTAAATGAAGTAAGCCAGAAAGAAAAAGACAAAAACCATATGATATCACTTATTTTTGGAATCTAAAATATGGCACAATGATCCTATCTACAAAAGAGAAACAGATGAAGGCCAAGGTGTATGGATTTGTGGTTCCCAGGTGGGAGGGGGAAAGGAGTGGGAAGAATAGGCAGTTTGGGTTTTTATGGATGCAAAAACTGTTATATTTGGAATGGATGGGCAGTGGGGTGCTATGGTACAACACAGGGAACTGTGTGTGATTGGGTCACTTTGCTATATAACAGAAATAAAGGAAACATTGTAAATCAACTACAGTTTAATTTTAAATATTTGAAAAAATAACCTAATGTGTAGTACATGTAACTATACTCACTATCTTGCAATAATCTATAATGATAGAGAATGTAAAAAAAGATCATATATATATATATATATCCTTTTAACATACATGAGATACTAACACAACATTGTAAATCACCTATATTTAAATAATTTTTTAATGAAATAAAGATGGTCACCTACCAAAACTAATAGTATATGGTGGTGGCAATAACTGTGATGATTGTAATGATGTAGTGATAAGGGTGACAGTGGCGATAGTGGTGAGGATTATGTTGGTGGTGAATATACTGAGTTGTAGAAGAGCTATTCTTTCGTAATCCGTTTTAGCTCTTATTATCTTCAGTTAGCTGATCATCTTGATATTTTCTCAATCCTCACTTTGAATATGGAGGGAATTCCTTATTCTTCAGCAAAAGCCATACTAGGAGAAATAGCTTGACTAATAGTATACGTTTTAAAATTGCTACCAAAATATTGGGCCACTGCTAGGTGAATGCTTATATTATTGCAATGTTGAGTTACACCAGCTACTTTTATTTTTTATTTTTTTTTGCTTTGTAGGGCCACAACCTGCGGCATATGGAGATTCCCAGGCTAGGGATCTAATAGGAGCTACAGCTGCCAGCCTACACCACAGCCACAGCAACACCAGATCCAAGCCACTTCTGTGACCTACACCACAGTTCACAGCAACGCTGGATCCTTAACCCACTGAGCAAGTCCAGGTATCAAACCTGCAACCTCATGGTTCCTAGTTGGATTCGTTTCTGCTATGCCATGACAGAAACTCCACACTGAACTACTTTTTAGGAATAAAGACTCCAACATCCTTGAAGCAGTATCATAAGATATCCTACTATGGCAGAGAATGATGTCTAGAAGGGAAGGCAAGCAATGAAAGTAAAATAAATTGTTGTTGGTTTATGCTTAATAGTTATCTTGCTTAGTACCAGGAATCCCAGATAAACTCTTCCTGTGTTTCTGTTTTTTAATAAATCACAGATGCCTGTATATAGGTGGATTCCTGATCTTTAGAGTCAGCACTTAACTGGCTGGCTCCATTTAGAGTTTATTTATGTATTTTAAGCTTGCTATACAAAATCTAGCACTCCTAACCTTTATCACACTATGACTGGCACATCTTAAACTAGGAAAACTCGGAGACTGAAGACTTCTTTTGCTGCCATGTTATATGTGCATGAACATTTTAATTGTTTGTGTTTCTTTGACAAAGTATTTGTGTGCTCAACCACTAATGTCACTGATCCAATTAAACCTGATAAATCACAGTAATTTTTGTATATTATACTGTATTAAGTATTAGTGTTTCTTATTTTACACGTAAAGTTTCATTCCGAATTATGAATCAAATGCTTCAATAAAAGAGTTGGAGAATTTTTAAATATACAGATTTTTTGCAGTAAAGAATATACTAGGTTATTTGTGCTTTTTGCACTTCTCTGAAGTCCAGAACAAAACAGAAACAAACAAAATGCAAATGAGACTATTAATTTACAGATATTCTATAAGTTGTAGTTTATGGCATGCAAATCACTCTTAGGGCATCAGCATTGAAACTTTAACTCATGCTTGGAAACAGGAAATAACAGCGCTTTTTCATCAATGAGGATTATAATTTTTAGAATTATACCATCAAACTAAAATTTTAATACAGTTTGGAATTTAAATATCACAGTTTCTGTTAAGACAGTGCTCATGATGCTGGGCTAAATCTGGTAGTTCTTAAAAATATGTAATGAGTAAAACATGTCAATTCCAACTTGAAAATTCATAGCATATATTATTGCTGCTTTCCATGGAATTACTTCTCTGTTCAGCTCAGACTCCAAAGTCTGCCACTTTGCAGACAACCATTATCCAATTTCTGTAGCAAGTGCTGTTGGGATGGTGGTTCTTTATAGGTTAAATATCTCCTCTATGCAGTGGATATTTATAGCGTTCTACTTTCTTGGAGAAAAGCTGACATTGCAATACTATATTTAACTTGTGAACTCAGATAACATATTGGGTTGATAACATTAGTTCCAGCTTTAACATTTCACCTTTGTTCCTTCTTAGTCCATGTTTGTGAATCATTCTGTCTACCTACTTGCACAAATGTCATGTCTATCAATTCAGGCAAATATCTATTCCTTATTTCTTTTCTCACCCTGGAGTATGTACTTTACCTGGAGAGACACAAAATGAAAATAAAGTGTGTCAGACCCTTTCTCTAAGCAAGCTGATAAAAAAGCATAGTGTTCTTGTTTGTGATGGTTTTTGTTCTTTTTTTTTTCTAAAGTCTCAGGAAAAGCAGTGCATGTAGGCATATGTTCATATAAGTTCAGAAGCAACAGATATTGATTGATTATTAAGAATCACTAGTACAAATCTGCCAGGTTTCAGTGGAGACCCCTTAACCCTAAAGGAAATGTGTCACTGGATCACATAACAGATTAAATACATTTTAGAGTACAGTCAGATTTGGCATATATAACACCTCTTTCTGATTTCCAGAAGAAATATACTATAATGAAGTATGACTAACTAAAACAAAATAAATAATAATGATAATATTATGCTTCTTGGAATTTCAATGTCCTCTCACAAATCTCACACCTAACCATCCCAACAACCCTAAACCAAAACCTTCCTGTGGGCATATTTTGAGGCAAATAAAAACAGTTTTCAGGATAAATAAAGGCAACTTCTTGGACAGAATTCAATCAAATGATATAATATAAACTTAGATTGTCCTCACAGACAGTATGAAAGAATAATGACATTAAGAAATTCACTGCAGACAGTTTCACCATCAACTTTAAATCTGATTAGTTTGTTTTACAAAAATATTCACATTAGCAAGCCATTAAGATAGGCACGAAGTTGAACTTTCAAATCTCTTTTCTATATATTTGTTAGGTTTGACAGCTATTTATCATACAAAAAAAGAGTAGTATTTGGTAAATTTCTTTTTCATGCAATAGATTTTTATATATGTGACACCTAGAAATCATTTAAATGAATACATGATCCAATGCTAAATCCTTCATGAGTGTTTAGAGCAGTTTAATAGAGGTATAAATCATACATAATTTAATTCACCATTTTTATTCAAGTGTACCAATATATATATATATATATATATATAATTTTAATACAATTACCACAATTCATATAAAGACCCCAAAATTTGTGTTTCTGTAATTTATAAAGGCTGATTTACCACACATATCACTACTTCACTAACATATAAACAAATATGATTCAATATTTTATTTTCAATTAATTATCTAAGAAATACCTGATAATAGTATATTCCACTACTAATGAAAGGTAGTATTTTCTCAAGAGAATGTTTTATTTTTTAAAAGGAAGCATATTTTATAAATTGTAATTATTTTCATTTTTTAAAGTATTATTGAAGTAGAGTTGATTTACAATGTTGTAATGAATTTCTGCTGTACAATGGAATGATTCAGTTATACACGTATATACACAATCCATTATTTTTCAGATTCTTCTCCCATATAGGTTATCATAGAATATCAGGTAGAGTTCCCTGTGCTATTCAGCAGGTCCCCATTGGCCAGTCATTTCATATGCCACAGTGTGCATATACTAATCCCAAATGCCTAATCAATCCCTCCCACAACCTGCCCCCTTTGGTAATCCTAAATTTTTTTTCAAATTCTATAAATCTGTCTCTCTTCTGAAAATAAGTTCATTTGTATTTTTAAAAGACTCCACAGGTGATATAACATGTTTGTCTTTAACTGTCTGATAACTTCACTTAGTATGATAATCTATTCCATCTATGTCACTACAAATGGCATTATTTCATTCTTTTTTACGGCTGAGTAATATTTCAGTGTCTATATGTACCACATCTTTGTCCATTTCTCTGTCAGTGGACATTTAGTTTGCTTCCATTTCTTGGCTATTTTAATTAGTACTGCAGTGAATATTATGGTGTGTGTATTTTTTGACATTATGGTTTTCTCTGGATAGATGCCCAGGCGCAAGCGGGTTGCTGGATCATATGGTAATTCTATTTTTAGTTTTTTGAGGAATCTTCGTACTGTTTTCAGTATAGCTTATATCAATTTATATCTGCACAAACAGTGTAAGAGGATTTCCTTTTCTTCAGGCCCTCTCCAGCATTTGCTATTTGTAGACTTTTTGATGATGACCATTCTGGCTGGTATAAGGTGGTATCTCTTAGTAGTTTTTATTTGCACTTCTCTAGTAATTAGTGATGTTGAGTATCCTTTCACATGTCTTTTGGCCATCTGTATGCCTTCTTTGGATAAGTGTTTACTTATAACTTCTGCCAATTTTTTAATTTTTTTTCTTTTTGATATTGAGTCACATGAGTTTTTGGTATATTTTGAAGATTAATCCCTTGTCAGTTGCTTCATTTTCAAATATTTTCTCCTATTCTGTGGGCTGTCTTTTCGTTTTGTCTATGGTTTCCTTTTCTGTGCAAAAACTTTTCAGTTTAATGAGGTTCCATTTGTTTGTCATTGTTTTTATTGTCATTATTCTAGGAGGTGGATCTGAAAAGATCTTTCTACAGTATAAATTATAATTTTTTTTTAAATTTCATACTACATCAACAAGGTATTTCATTTGACTTCTGGCAATGGGATCCTAATAAATGTAGCTTGGAAAAATTAGGTGTTTTAAATTTACCACATAAATTTTTATTCTTATTTGTGTACCGTCCAAGATATCTACTAGAGTTCCAAGTATGGCTACTTAATATTTAGAGAAATAGGAAGATAATATTAAAAAAAAGGCAGTGAACAAAAGACATGCAGGCTAAATTAGCCAACACTGACACCTAATGTCTCACTACTAACTCACCTTAAGAAATTTTGTGAAAAAGGAGTTCCCATTATGGCTCATTGGTTAGCTAACCCAACTAGCATCCATGAGGACGTGGGTTCAATCCCTGGCCTCATTCGGTTGGTTAAGGATCCAGTGGTGCCGTGAGCTGTGGTGCAGGTCTCAGATGCAGTTCATATCCCACGTTGTTGTAGCTCTGGTGTAGGCCGGTGGCTATTGCTCCAATTCAACCCCTAGTCTGGGAACCTCCATATGCCATGGGTGAGTCCCTAAAAAGACCAAAAAAAAAAAGAAATTTTGTGCAATAAAAGTTTTATGGAAAGCTGAAATGTTCCAATAATCAAAACTATACAAAAACTATTTGAAAGTTCTAAGTTTTGTTATTGAATAGTATAATTTTCTTAAAAATGATAGACATATAAATAGAAATTAACATATCTACTGTTTTAAAAGGAATTTCAATATACTTAGGACTCTGTCTCCTAGTTTGAGTGGTAAGTGAGAATTAGATAATAATAACAGAGTTTAAAGTGCATATTTGTTTTGTGGTTAAATCAGGTAACGTTCTTATATGTGGAATATATAAACAACATAATGAAACACCATGTTGCTAATTTTCTCTCAAATGCTTAATAAAAGTGTTTTGAAGTTCTTTGTACTAAAGAAGATAAAGTTTAAGATAAAGTCTTAATAAATTTGAAGTACATATTACAAAATTCCAATGATAAAGTCTAAATAAATTTGAAGTACATATTGCAAAATTCCAATGATAAACTTTGTAATAATATTGTAAACTTCCAAAAAAGATTAGTTGAATGTGAGAGATAATAAGGAATCATCCCTGATATTTAAGGCTTTATTGAAAAGAAACATATCTTTGTAATTAAGGACAAAAATCACACAAATATATATACTGTGAAAAGATTTAGAATCATCACCTAATTTATAGTAAGTCAGTAGTTTGATCTTTGAAAAATGTAACTATCATACCATATTTTGTTTTAAAATTAGTTCTCAAAAATTTGAAAGTTAATTTTAATGTCATTATCTAAATAATAGAATCAATAATTCTGTATAATTTGTTTGCAATGAAAGACTTTTCCTGGTTACATATGTAGAGTCCTAGCTATGAGAGAATGTTAGAAACAACTTATATTTTATACATTTTTATTGACATTATTTAATATCATGTAATTCACATGTTAAACATTTATTTTTAAGATTTTTGACAATATATATTGTCAAGTACCAATAGTAAATCAAAATAATAGAATAGATTCATCACAGCACCAAAATTGAATTATTTTTAGCTGGTAAATTCCAAATATTTTAAATATTAAAGTACAAACATTCATGTTAAATGTTTGCCCTTATACATACAATAAATATATCCTTAACAGACAAAAGGCTTTAGTACTAAATTTTAGTAGTCTTTGTATCTTTTTCTTTATATTTTGATATTCTATGAGAATTTGTATTTTAAGCAGAGTATCCCGGGACCACTCACCACAATAAAAAAGGCTTTCAACACTTCTTAATTATAATTCATATAATTAAATAAATTTTAAATAAAATTATTAACACATTTCACAGTGTTCTTTTTCCCTAGGAAAAATTTATCAGCCTTTCTTAAAAATATTTTCCTCTTATTATTCTATAACCCCTGGTCTTCACAGGAATTTTATTTATTTATTTATTTTTTATTTATCCATTTATTTATTCATTCGTTCATAGTCAAACAGGGTTCTTGTAAGTAGGTAGCACATAATCTTAGTGGGATCTTTCACATATAGATGCCTCCAATAAAAGGAAGGGAAGAATAAATCGTAAACTCAAAGCTAAAAACAGTTTATTTTATTGCTATTATTTTCATTTCATGACAATTGTGTTAGAAGTAAAGAGCAGTGCGTACACAAAAATCTGTTTTATTATTTATATTTACACAATAAATATAAGCATGTGAAAAAGAACCTACAGAAACAATCAGTCCTCCAATAAATAGTTTCAGAAGTTTCGGAAGATTAATGGATAAGCTTGATAAAATCTTTCCTGGCAACTAGTAAAGTGAATGATGAATGTGGTCTCAAAATTGCACATTTTTCTCTAATATCAATACTGTTTTAATAATCCAAAAGCACTGACAGTATTAGAATATTTTATGTAGGCTAGCTAGTATTCATAATTAAATTGCCCTTTTTTATTGCCCTGCAGTTACCATTTCTCTGACACTGGACATAAATAGTGTCTTTATTAAGCACTGACATCTGAGAGATGTCCTTTATCATTGGGAATTTAATCAAAATCTAGTAGATTTATACTTTAAATCTTTTCTAGTGAGGATTAATATATTTGAAAAACAGCAACTAAATTAATTATTTGTGAGCAGATAGCCAAAATCATAAATTTTCTACCATCATCCTAAAAATAAGACTGGTGGTTAGTAATAAGATTTTCTCACTTTCTCCCAATGTGTTACTCTTCTTCTTCCCTCTTTTTTTGTTCTGACCTTAGTAAATGAATGTAAGTCATTTATTGAGTATTTATTCAATAATACTGTAATTTATGTCCTTTTTTTTCCCTACAGCAGTTCTTATAGGTTAAGGAAACCAAAATAAAACAAAACAGTTCCTTTGCCATGACATTTATGAAGAATTTGCCACAAACATTTTTATAGGCATCTGCCTGTTGATCAGTTGTTAATTCCATATATACCATATAGGTAAGGTGGTATTGAGTTTTTTATCATTAAAAAACTACCATGGGGTATTTTAGAAGGTAAGTTTTACTGAAAAAGAAAAAACATTTTAAAGAACATTAAAAATATGTATGACTATGATGAAGGTTTATATGATTTAAAACACTTCATCATGATTCAAGATAGCATTTTACTCTGCGTATGGTTTCCATTGTATTCTTCCGAGAATATGGGAAACAGTAATTAGAAAAAAATATTTTTATATTTAATATTCAACGGTTCAGTCATATTTTACACAAATCAATCTCAATATATCAAATTCCAAACCTCTTTATATATTTAATTGTGTATTGAAAGTTATAGAAGTTACCTAGTGTACTTAATATTCACTTTCACCGCAAGTATTTACATATTTTAAAATAATGATGTCTAAATATTCATGGAGTGCATATATAATTACAGCTCAAATGTAGATACACTGCCTTTTATCAATGCCTCCTAAATTTAAAAGCTATTTACTACTTCAGCTCAATAAGCATTGCCAGTCTATACTGCTGTCAATCACAAGAGAAAAATATAGATCTTCACTGCTGCATCCACTATGGTCATATTAGAACAACTGTGATTAAAGAGATGCTGTAGAAAATAACTAGACCTTTACTAAATTTCTCTGTAATATTAGAAGAATAAGCACAATGTTAATAATTCCTTTATTTTTCTGAAGCGTTCTTATTATAAAAGGTGATGAACTGAGTAATGAAGATGAAGTCTGCTTTTTTCATCACAGAATGTTTAGATGGAAATAACTGATAAGTGCTGTAATTACAATTTTATTATATAAATTATGAAATACTTTAGGATAAGTCATTAAATTCAGCTTAATCACTCACATATACCTAAAAGCATATATGTAAAGAATGCTTGTTTTTGGATGGGACACTCTTTATAAAATGTGTAAGTTGAATCAGTATACCCCTAATATTTTTTCTGTCTATGAAAAGTTGTTCCTACTCAGAAAGTAATTATCCAGTGATAAAGTAGTTGTTTATAGTTTTTATTTTTTATTGCTCAATGAATTTTATTACATTCATAGTTGTCAAAAGGTCATCACAACCCAATTTTATAGCATTTCCATCCCAAACACCCAGCCTATCTCCCCACCCCCCAACCTGTCTCGTCTGGAAACCATAAGTTTTTTACAGTCTGTGAGTGAGTATCTGTTCTGCAATGTTCATTGTATCCTTTTTTTTTTTTAGATTCCACATGTAAGTGATAACATATGATGTATTGGCTCCTTGTCTAACTGACTTCACTTAGCATGATAATTTCTAGGTCCAACCATGTGGCTGCAAATGCCATTATTTTTTTCCTTTTAATTCTGAGTAATATTCCATTGTATGTACATACCGTATCTTTATCCACTCCTCTGTCTATGGATATTTAGGTTGTTTCTATGTCTTGGTTATTGTATATAGTGCTGAAATGAATATTGGAATACACGTGTCTTTTTGAGTCTTGGTTTTCTCTGAATAGATGCCCAGGAGTGGGGTTGCTTGATCAAATGGTAATTCTATTTTTAGCTTTCTGAGGAATCTCCATGCTGTTTTCTACAGTGGTTTCACTTTACATCCCCACCAACAGTAAAGTGATTGTTTGACATGTAACAGACTCAACAGATGAAAATCATTTTTGCACTTACATTTACTATAAGAAAAATGATACTTCCAATGAAGCACTTTTTTTTTTCACAGTGAAGACACTTTAATGGCTAATTTTGCCTCATCAATTTAGATGTCACTTTTTCTTAGATGCTTTTCACCATTTGCAAATACTACTTAGGTCAATCTCCTTTAGAAGATCCTCTGTTTTTTCTTATGTTTTAGACTACAGAAAATAACTGAGGGAAATGATGTTTCTAGCAGAGATGCTTATGAAATTATAGATGGGGCTGTAGAATCACTCTTAAGATCAATTTAGAGAAAAATTAGTACAAAAATTGCGAAAGCAGGAAAAAATTATATTGGTCTTATAGGAACTGATATTAAAAATCAATACAGATACATTACTGATTCTAATAAATCCTCCATGAGAAATAGAAAACAAGAGTAACAAACTCTGCACTGTGAAGTTGAAGGTTACTATCATTATTTTTATTTTTTAATTTTTTCTTTTCCTATTTTTTCTTCTTAATGGTTTTTACTTTTCCTTTATATTTCATTTACAGTGTTCTTTCATTTTTCTACTGTATAATAAAGTGACCCTGTCACACATATATGCACACGTTATTTTTCTCACGTCCTGCATAGTGTTCTATCACAAATGACTAGGCATAGTTCCCTGTGCTGTATATCAGGATCTCATTGCCTATCCACTCCAAATGCAATGTTTGCATCTATTAACCCTGGACTCCCAGTCCATCCCACTCCCTCCTCCCCCTTGGCAACAAGTCTGTTCTCCAAGTCCACGCATTTCTGTTCTGTGGAAAGTTTCATTTGTGCCGTATATTAGATTCCAGATATAAGTGATATTCATATGATATTTCTCTTTCTCTAAATTAGTCTCTAATTCCATTCATGTTGCTGCAATTAGCATTATTTTGTTCTTTTTTATGGCTGAGTAGTAATCCATTGTGTATATATATCACATCTTCTTAATCCATTCATCTGTCGATGGACATTTCCGTTGTTTCCATGTCTTGGCTATTGTGAATAGCAATGCAGTGAACATACAGGTACATATATCTTTTTCAAGGAAACTTTTGTCTGGATATATGCTGAAGAGTGGGATTTCAGGGTCATATGGTAGTTCTATATTTAATTTTCTGAGGTACCTCCAGACTTCAGGCAATATAACAAAGCTACAGTAATCAAGAAAGTATGGTACTGGTACCAAAACAGACATACAGATCAATGGAACAGAATAGAGAACCCAGAAATAAACCCAGACACCTACAGTCAATTAATCTTTGACAAAGAAGGCAAGAATATAAAATGGGAAAAAGACAGTCTTTTCAGAAAGATATGCTGGGAAAACTGGACAGCCATGTGCCTGGTTTCATTTCAGTAAATCAATGAAACTGGAACACACCCTCACACCTTGCACAAAAACAAACTCAAAATGGCTTAAAGACTTAAATGTATTATAAGACACCATCAAACTCCTGGAAGAAAACTTAGGCAAAATATTATCTGACATCAGTCATACAAATCTTTTCTTAGGTCAGTCTCCCAAGGCAACAGAAATAAATGCAAAAATAAACCAATGGGACCTAATCACACTGACAAACTTTTGCCCAGCAAAGAAAACCATAAAAAAATGGAGAAATGGGAGAATGGAATGGGAGAAAATAGTTTCACAGGATGCAACTGACAAGGGCTTAATCTCTAAAACATGCAAACAACTTATACCACCCAATAGCAAAAAACAAAACAAAACAACCCAGTTGAAAAATGGGCAAAAGACCTGAATAGACATTTCTCCAGAGAAGATATACAGATGATCAACAAGGACATGAAAAAATATTCAACATTACTATTTATTAGAGAAATGCAAATCAAAACTACTATCAGATACCACCTCACACCTGTCAGAATGGCTGTCATCAATAAGTCAACAAATAACAAATGCTGGAGACGGTGTGGGGAAAAGGGTACCCTCTTACACTGACAGTGGTAATGTAAATTGCTACAACCACTATGGAAAACTGTAAATATTTTCGAAGAAGCTGGACAAGAGCAGGTAGGAGAGAAAGTGCTGTAATTTAATCATTCTTCCATGTAGTTGTTGCCGTGTTATATGTTATAAATATATGTGGGTTGCCCTGTCTGCTTCTAACAAGTTAAACAGTCTTATGATGGGCTGACCCAGAATAAAAAATGCAATTAGGTAGCAAAATAGGTCTTAAAATCAGCAGGTTCGACGTGATTCTGTGGAGTTCTGTTAACCTGCTATGAAATTAGAATATTACCCATTCTGTTATTTACTGAATAGTAATTTCTGCATTGTCCAATTGTTGAGTATTCTAGATAGGCTTCAGTCTTTGTAGGTCAGTTTAATAGTTAATATACAAAGATATGTGAGTGTTGTGGGAACGGTTCAACATACATTCTGAAACTAATAGCAGAGATAATTTGGATCATACCAACAAATCCAGATTTTTCATAATTAAACAAAGGAAATGAGCTATATGAAACAATGTGTACCCTAACTCAAATACACTCTTAATCATTCTGTCTAAGTCATACCACCTGAAATAAATGTATCTATGTTTGGAGTATTTGTCATGAAACCAAAATGTAGACTCTCAGGGCAATTAGCACTTTGTGAGATTTAAAATTTTCACCTACTGTTGGTAATGTCTAAGTATTAAATATTTGTGCCAGCCATCATCTTTCAATTTTTGAATGATCTTGTTTTTGCATTTATGCCTTTTATCTCATGACATATCACAAAATTTTACATTAGAAAACTGAAGAACATGAGATTAGCTATTTTGTTATAGATCCTCATAGATCATGAATGGCACAACTTAGATTTTAACTCGTGTTAATCACACTGTAAAGTGTCTTTCTAATGCACTGTACCAGAAAGAATCTGCATATGGTAGAACAAAGTTATTTTGGAGAATTATAAAATTTTGCGCATGTGCCTTGTTTCTATGTGCTTTACAATGGTTTATATGTAATTTTCAAATTTGTCTTAAAGAATAGCACTCATATGATATCACTTTATAGTTTTTTTAAATAAGCTTTTTACTCCTTCTTACCCATGCCTAATTTAATAACTTTTTTGATTTTGTCACATTTATCAAGCTTTCAGAAACATCTCAACTACAGGAACATCAACTTGAATTGTTTTGTACACATATTTTACTGGTCTATAGAACATAAAGCTACTTTTTCCATATTACACCTCCAATTGATATAAACAGCTTTGTGACCTAAACAACTTACTCTTGGTAGGCAAAAGACTCAACTGTTGGGAGAAAGGCTCTGTCTTACAATTGAATGGTTTAATAAACCTTGTCATTGGCAAGCAGTGTGTCTTAGAGTGAAATAGAAGGCATTCACTAATCCAGAATGGAACCCTACTTTAAAAGTTTTCATTATACAGCAAATTTGAAGTTTTGTTTTGCATGATACATAGTGATAAAATTCCATAAATTTCATTAATGACATTTGGACAAGACTACAAGCTCATTCATGTATTTCTATACTGTATCAGGATACTTAGATCATATTAGATGCTGAATGAGTATATGCTGAATGAAAAGTTGACTGAGTGGATGTTTATTGTATAATTTCCATTCTGGGAACAATTAATTCACTCTGTTCAACAAATGATTGTTGAGCATCTACCTTAGCCAAGCACTTTCATCGACACAGAATAAAACTATGATAAAAGTAGACAAATACTGTAACCTCGTGATACTTATATTTTCATGTAATGATGGACAATCCACAAGATAAATTAGTGAAATACAAAAAAAGAATTAGATAGCAATTAGTTATCTATAAACTGTGTAGTTACAAGTGCAAAAATTTGGAAGCAAATATTAATCATTTATGAAATTTGGTACTCTTGTACACTTGGGTATAAGCAACTTAGGATGTGATGCCATAGAAACTAGATGTATTAGAAGGTGATAATGGACAGCATATAGATATGCTTTTAACTTTAATCTGGATTGAAAAGTCAATATGTTTCTTGGTGTATTTATGCACTCTAAAAAAGTTCACAGTAACTTCAAACTTCTTTTTTTTAATCTGATACCTCAAATGTGACAGTTTCTCATTTAACTTGCATTGCCCTGGAGTCAGAAACAAACATGACATTTGATTAACAAAAGTGCGTTAGTGAGAACTTCTTAGCTTTAATACTCAATCCTTTAGAGATTATTTAAATAATATTTCCAAGTACACTTTATATGGAAGCTCTTGAAATCTCAGAGGTAAGATTGATAAATGACTTGTTTATTTTGATCTTCAATATAATTAACGTTTTCATTACTATTTTCAAGAAAACATTTTATGTAGAACTATCTTAATGAGTACCTTACTGGCTGATTAGATTTTTCTTATCTTCAGCCTTTTCTGTGTAAACCTTGACTCTTTTATTATAGTTTCTGTTTGTTTAATATTTAGTTTTATTATTTTCCTGCTATATCATTTTAATCAATTAATAAGACAAAGAAATAAGCCTAAAGAATTAGCATTATGTAAATTATGATGAAGCTATTTTGATAAATATGGAAAGAATAAAAATGAATATGAAAAAAATAAAAATTGTTTTGGTTGAAAAGACTCTTAAAGGATAGGTAAGCCAAATATTTTAATTGTGATTCAATCTCTTTTACAAGTGCTCACCTATACAGAGTATCTCAAGAGTTTCCTAAGGAAAGTAATGTAATTTTAAAACATATAACTGTTAGTTGAGGGTTTTTTGTTGTTGTTGTTTCTTCATATTGATCAGAATTATCTGCTGACTGTATGTAAACTGAATAATTTTAAGATTAAGAAAGGTTTTTGAAAAGCCTTCTACAACTAACTTTCTTCAGCTTTTTCAGCTCTTTGCCCTACTATATTTTTCCTAACATTTAGAAAGCCAGTTTTAGGACTAAAGATTTTTTAAATCTTTCTGTCCTGATGTATCTCTTGTGGTGCTGGATTTAAGAGACCACTTTTTTTTCCTCTTTTCTCTCTCTTTTTTTAAAAACATAGGCAAAATCTCAGTTTCAATCATCTATTAAAAACTGAGTTAATCATATCTGTATGCCTACATGTAAATTTGAGGATTAGGTAATAATGTTTCTAAAGAAAAGGCAATGAAATCAGTCTTTGAGTTTACAGATTGATTTGAGAGGAGTAACATGTTAACATTTATCTAGTCGAATAATAGTGGGCCATCTTTTATGTTTGTTGCCAGATGTTTGGAGTAGTGCTTCTCAATCATTTTGGCTCAGGGCTGCTTTGCATTATATACATCGGAATTCATTTTATTAGGAATTAAAACTGTAGAATTTAAAATATATTAATGGATTAATTCACTTAATAACAAATTATCGGTTGCATCCTAATATATTTAACCTGTGTCATGAAAACAGTAACAGTACTTTCCTAATGAAAAAAGGATGACCAAAACATAGTGAGAAGAGTTGTGCTGTTTTGAATTTCTACAGATGTTTGACATCTTCTTATATCTGTTCTTTCATTCAATCTGTTCAGAGACCATGTATCAATTTGTAGCCTCTGAAAGATTATGCCGTATATTTTGAGAACTGCTGTTTTAGAGATTTATTCATAATTATCTCAGACATTTTGCACATGATTTCTTACCGGGATATTAAGTTTTCAGTATGATTGCGAATGTCATTTTATTTGATCCCAGTAGGTTTTCTCAATGGTTATGACTGTTTTCTGGAAAGACTATGAAATGACATGCTTTATTATTATTTCTTCTGGTTTATTATTTTTGCCTTAGATTCTTCTTTTCTGATACTGATCACACAAAACAAATTCTCTTTGTTATTATGTATTTATAGTATATTTAGTACAATTTCTGATATATTTGGTTTATGCTTTTCATATATTCATTAGTGTACATGTTATACCTATCTGTGTACTCTTTTCTCTCTGTTTTATTTTTCTTCCTCATTAGTTAGTAAGCATGATGTGAAGGTCTCCCCTTCCTTAGCATTTGTTCACGTGTTCTTTTACTTTTAGCGGTATCTCTGGAAATTTTAATGTTATTTTTATTATAGAGATCTTCTATTTCTATAATCTCAAAAGGCATCTCCTTCTGTGAATCTAGACTAATCTCTGCTTAATTCATTTTAGCCATCATTTTGAATTTAGCAATAAATTTGCAGGGAAAAGTGATATTAAACAGAGTTCCCCATTTTCTTAAATTTTTTTCTTTCCTGTTGTGCTATAATCATATATTTTAACTTCCCATCTATTTAAGCTCAGCAGGTGAATAGTGTTACTTTATGTGGTCAATATTTATTTACATTTACTACTCATATGCTTTCCCTTACATTTTCTTTCCTATTTCTCTGAGCTGTCATCTAGGAATTATTTTTCTTCTGCATAAGTGGTAACACTTTCACGACAAGTCTTTGAGTCTCTTATCTTAGGTCCCACCTTTAATCTCAATATACTCGGGTGTGTTTATATTGTGCTGAACTGTAATTCAGTTCATTAATTCTCTCTTAGGCTTTCTCAAATCACCTTTGAAACTCATTTCACTGAATTCTTAATTTCAGTCATTGTGTTATTTAAATTCTTGGACACTTGTTTTATTTTTTATAAATTTCTGGTTTCCTGCTTACTTTTCACATCTTGTATTTCATTTTCCAAACATGTTATATATAATGATATTGAAATTTGTATTTAAAACTTCACTATATTTATTTTCCTTTGGTATCGCTGTGCTCTTCAGTCTTATGTTCACATTTTTTGAGACAGTCCTGTGTTTTTATTGGGCTGGTCATTTAGATGGAGAGATGGACCTTTATTAAAAACATGTAGATAATCAAAGCTCTGGTTTATGTTTCCCCATAGTGGATTTAATTTTGCTTCAGGCTGTCAGTTGGGCTGGAGGCAAAAGCAATCATAGATCAACTTAATTTAAATTAATTGTAACTGGGCTTTGATTTCTGTGACGAGTGTTCTATTTCTGATGTACTCTTGTTCTTAATGGTTGTCCATCATGGTTTTATCCAAAAAAGCAGAGAAATTACCTTCTTTTCCACTATCTTTAGATGCAATGTATGCTGCTCCATTTTCTCTTCCCTAAGGGTTAAACATTTCACATATATCATTCTCTGAAAGGGAAAAATAATATCAAATGGGACTCACAGTTTGGTTTTCCCTACTTTTCAGGATCTTAGCTGACAACATTCTTACCAGCTTGTTAGCAATCTCATGACTTCAAGCACACATTTAACATTTGTCAGCATCATGACAGTAGGTTTCATCTCAGAAATGCAGAGCTACAGCATGGTATTCACTGTGCCATGCTCACAACAGTATAGGAGATGAACTGTATATTAATGACTTTTGTTGAACCCATCAGGGAACCTAGGTCACAGAAAATGGTGAGGAAAAGGGGAAACCTGAGATTTTGCTTACTGTGGCAGATGTCATCTTATATACATGTCATAAATTTTAATGTTCCAAAAAGAAAGTTTTAGAAAATTTTAAATATAAGGGTAACTTACAGTGAAGTCTTTTGCTATCCACTGTCATAGGGAAGTTCTCAAACACCTGTACGTTTTTCTTGAAGGATATCCATCTGCCTCTCAAAGGAAGGATTCATTTGAAGAGAATTTAAAGATAGTCTCTCTCCCATTATTTGGTGCCCCTTGGTGGAGAGAAAAAACAGCCATAGCTGAAATGCTTGTAAAGCCATGTTCCCTGTCTTACTTATGGAGCAAAGAATGTATTCTTTTGTGGAAAATTTCCTTAGCAGCTATTAGAAGACCAAGGAAGCCATCATAGACAATCTGTCTGGACCCATTTTCCTTATATCCCTCAGGTAACTAAGGCTTTAGTCTGCAAGGGAAACAACTCCTAAATTGTAGTCTGAAGCATCCTCTGCAGCTGGAGAGAGGGAAGAGAGTCTGGAAAAGGAAACGATTCCTGGGCCAGGGGAAGAAAGCTGATGAAGCCTATAACCTCAACTTAGGTCCACAGCGTAAGGCGCGAGATGTTGCAAGAAGATCAGAACATTGTAGAATATTCCCCCATGACCCTTCACCATCATAAAAACAAGGCCTAAGAAAAACTAATGGTGCAAAAGTTAGGAAAGTGACAAGATCCAATCAGGAGACAAAAAGCAAAGTATCGTTGAGGGAATTTGAAGTATCTGGTGGACATAACAACAAATTCCAACCCTGCTAACCACAGTAACATCAAACTTTACACACAATCTAACTCATGAATAGATTCACACAAACTCTCATGTTAAAGGCCTAGGAGAAGGAAATGGTACTCTTTCCCAAACACTAAAAATAGGCTCCCCAGTAGATATGGTCTGATACAATATGTCCAGTATTCATCAAACAATTACCAAGCTTGCCAAAGTCAAATAAAAACAATCTGAAGAGACAAATCAATCATGAGAATGAGACACAGATATGGGAATTACTAGGCAGAGAATTTTAAATAACTGTGATTAATATGTTAAAGGCTCTAATGGAACACAGAGGCACAGATAGGTTATTTCTGAAAATATATGGAAATTAAGAAAAAAATGGAATTTAGAGAAAATAAAAACAGTGTAACAGAAATAAAGAAGACCTTTGATGGACTCATTAGGAGATTCAACAGAACAGGTAAAAGTATGGTGAACTTAAAGATATTTTAGTAGAAATTACCACACTGAAAGTATTAGACAAAGCCAAATTGAAAGATATTCTCCAGTGAGTTCCCATTTGGGCTCAATAGTAACAAATTCGACTAGTATCCACGAGGACAAAGTTTTGATCCCTGACCGTGGTCAGTGTGTTAAGGATCCGGTGTTGCGTTAGATCACAGATACTGCTCAGATCCTGTGTTGCTGTGGCTGTGGTGTAGGCCAGAAGTTACAGCTCCAATTTGACGCCTAGCCTGGAACTTCCATATGCCATAGATAGAGCCCTAAAAAGCCAAGAAAAAAAACTACAGAAAGAAAGAAAAGGAAGATACTCTTCAAAGTACATGACCAGAAGTCCTCAAGACTGCCAAAGTCATGGGAGATAAGAGAAAACCAAGAAACATTTACTAGAGGAAACCGGGGAAACATGACATTAAATTGATTTGTTATCCTGGATTGGATTCCTGCAGCAAAAAAAAAAAAAAAAAAAAAAATCACATTTATAGAAAACTGGTGAAATTCAAGTGAAGTCTGAAGTTTAGTTTTTGGTACTAAAACTAACATCATGTGTAGTTTTAGTTTAGACACGTGTATCATGGAGATTTAGATGTAACAACAGGAGAAAATGAGTGCCATATGGTTTGAATGTGTCATCCCTAAAATTCATATGTTGAAATCTTAACACTCAAAGTTATGTTATTAGGAGGTGTGGGCTTTGGGAGGATCTTAGGGCAGGAGAATAATGACTTCATACATGGAATTAATGCTTTTGTAAAAGAGATTACGTAGAGCTCCCTTTAACCTTCTACCATGGGGGGGACACAGCAATAAGTTTCCATATATGAGCCAGAAAGCAAGCTCTCACTGGCCCGCACACCTAATCCTCCAGTAGAATGAGCTTGGATTTCTTAGTCTCTAGAATTTGCAGTAATAAATTTCTGTTGTTTATGAAGTATCCAGTCTATGGTATTTTATTACAGATACCCAAATTGATTAAGACAAAGGTGATAATGGAAACCCTGTCCAATTTTTTTTACATATTTGTACAAATATAATTTGTTTAAAAAGCTTTATTAAAAATTGTCTGAATATTCTAATTTTTTATAGAATAATCAATTGAAGATAGTCTGAATGACCATTTCTTGATTCAGATATTTTAAAGAGGATTTTTAATACTATCCTGAGTATCTTGAATATTATATTTGTAAATATCCACTCTGAGTAACAGACCATGATCAAAGCAGTTTTGTGTATTTGTTTGTTTTGGAGGTTACTCTTTTTATTGCAATTTTAAATAAAAAATAACTTTGTAGAGTTTTGAGGATACTTCTAGGATTGTAGTATTTCCAAGGATGAATTAACAGTGGGCCGGAAGATTGTGGTGGTGATAGCAATGGAATAAGGTGCACTGATATTAGTTGAAAAGGAAGCATTTCTAGTACTGTGTAACATAATAAAATCTTCTCATAATTATTAATTGACAGTAATATCATAAAATAGGGCTTTCTGATAACAGCTTTTTAGTTAATTTTTTACTATGGGATGGTGGAATTAATACTTTGAACTTATTTTCACGTTAGCATATATTATTTGCATGCCACCTGAAGCAACTAGTATATTCATCAAAACAGTGTGTTCTGTGCTTAAATAATAAAAGAAGAATATTACTAGAAACAGGCACTAAAATCACATGGTATCCCACATAAAATGGGGGTCAGGTACCTTTTGTTGGTGGTGATGGTGATATGGCTGTTTAGGAATTATTTTCCTAGTAACAATATTTTTCCTTTCTTTTTGTTACTTTTATATACTACACATTTACCAATTACAAGGATATGATATACTCACTAACTGTTGTTTCAGAATAATAAGACCATTGATTTCAAGTCATTTATAATCTGCAGTTGAGACAAGAAAAGCATACATGGGAAAGGATGAACTTCTATATATTTAAGATACTAAGGAAGGAATGAATGAGTACTAAGATAATTCAAAATTAGAAAACAGTTCTTATTAAATAGCAGTAACAAACAATGCTTCCAAAAGAGTAATTGAAATTCTAAAACATAGAGCTCAGAATAACATGATGACACGTAGGAAAAATAAATTTAAAAAACTTTTTTAGTTTGTTTACCTATCTTACTATCAGTAAGGACTGATAAAGAAATTAAAAACTGTGAAAAACAATAAGAAATTTAGATTAAAAAAGGACATTTTTATAGTTTTCCGTCATGTCATCATAGTACTCCTTACTGAACATTCGTTTTTAACTCTGTTTTTGTAATTTTAAGTATCTGTTCATGACACATTATGCTTATTTTTAAATCATAAAGAAAAATAGATGGATGTCTTTAAGCATATTTCTCAAGATTATTTCCCCAATTTGTTTTATTTGAAGGCAATAGGTACCTACATTAGAGTAATTTTAAAACAATTTGTCTCCTTACAAAACTGTGTTACTTGTATATACCAGATGGGCTTGATGTATCTATTATGATAGCATACCTGGACAAAAGTAATTTCATCTTTAATGGTAAAGAGTTCTTTAAAGGTTTACAGTTTCTTTTTTTCTCAAGATACTTAAAACAGCTGTTCAGAAAAAAAATATATATATATACCTATGAGGACACAAAAAATACTTTATTCACAGAAACCTAAAGAGTGTGAGGTGGGAGTTTGGGGTTTCAAAATTATTCTTAGGCTTCCATTTTCATTAATAGGTTATTAATTCTGAGGCTATCTTGGAAACTATAGTCCCTACCATAAAAATGCATTATTAGAAATAATACCTTTTTCTCTTTTCGGGAAATAAATGCTCAGATACTGACGCTTCAGAAATGCCTGTCTGAAAATGAATTAAATGTTTTTCCACTATAGTTCTGACAAATGACAGCAATGCTCTTTGGTTATTTAGGTTAATGGAGATTATATGTTTAAAGTAAAGCTCCTTTTAGGACAAATAAAGTACCAATCCCATAGGTCTAACACTACTGCTTCAACAGATTTAGAGACAGAAAACCTGGTGGCCTTTACATGGATGTGTTTGTGTGTGTGTGCATGTGTGTGTGTGTGTGCAGTTTGTGTGTCTAAAATATCAGTTTAAAAAGAGTCCATTGATAATTTGTGTTTAAAAAAGGGAATAGTAAAGGCAAGATTTTTCCAGTTCCATAATTTGTAAAAGTTAGAAAAAAAATATAAAAGATAAAAAGGAAAAGATTTCAAAAGTGCCCTATAAGGCAAAATTTAAAATAAATGTAATTATCTTAGTCATTTAGGGCTTCTATAACCAAATGTCATAGACTGGATGAGTTAGAAACAGCAGAATTTTATTCCTCACAGTTCTGGGCACTGAAAGTCTGAGGTCAAGGAGCCAACATGGTTGGGTTCTGGTGAGAGCCACGTTCCTATTTGAAGGGTGCAAATTGTGTTCTCACCTGGCAGAGAGGATGCCATCTCTCCTGTGATTCTTAAAAGGGCACTAAGCCGATTCATGAGAGCTCCTTCTTCAAGGATTCATTTAATCTTAATTATCTCTCGTAGGTCCCACCTGCTAACATTGGGAAGTAGGGTTTCAACATATGAAGGTGGGGAGAGAAAGGAGATAGGCTATAAACATTCAGTACATAAAAGTTATTTAAATTAATTTTGCTAAAATATCTATTATTTTTCATGATATAAATTTTCAACGAGGTTAGTGACATATTAAAGATATTTTTCTATTTAAAATTACATGTGAATTTCAAGTCATAAGATTGAAATCACTGATCTCTGCATCCTTGTGGAGTGTTCTGATTACCTGAACTCCCATTTTGCTTGTGTCAGAATTAATAATAGAACTTATTGCTGCTATGTAGTTAGTCTCATTGGTAAGCAATAATTTACATGAGTGTATTTTGAAAAATATGAAAATGTCTTTGGAGACATATCTCAAACTTAATATGTATTGTAGTGATAAATACTCAAGACTTTTAAATTATTATCCACATAAAACGAGTATAAAAATCTTTTGAGTAATGAATAGTTTATGATATATATTACATAAGCAGGAAAGGAGATTTCATTTTTGTCATATAAAAAATATTTGTATAAATTATACAATTTTTCCAAATAACCTGAAAATATGGTCTTTAGTAGAGTTCACAGAAGCCATTTTCTATGTTAATTTACTTGGAAAAAATAAATCTTGTTTATTTTTTTAAAGTGCTAATTGTTTTCACAGTTGTTCGTTTCATAGATATTACATACTATAATTTTGTTGGAAAGGACACACGTGTTATTTGGAATTACATATAAATTCATTAAAATATATGACCTTTATTTATGACCTTGCAGACATCACTTTTAAAAAGTTACCATTCTACAGATTCTTCAAAATTTGTTAACTCTAAAATATAAGTGATTACTGATAGTTTTGTTGGAACAATTAAAGGAGGAACTTATCCGTGTGTGCCAAAAGATATTACCTTTCTAAGGCTGAGTTTCCTAGTATGTGGTTGTTATATTTTTAATTCTTGTAAAGTGCTGAGTGTTCAATGAATGTAAATTATTATTATGTTATTATTATGCTTGGCACAATAGATGCTTAATGCATCTTAATTACTTATTCTTAACCAATAATATGTATGCAAAATTTGGAAAATAAGAATCATTAAATGTGTAATGATTCCTTGCAGTTTGGTAGTATAATTTTTTTATAACTAGAATTGAAATTGTTTGATTCAGTAGGATAATTTAGATATGTGAACTCCAGATGATGAATTGTATACCCACTAAAGTAGTAAAATGAAAAAATAAAGGTAAAAAAAACAGAAAGAAAGCAAGAATGAAAGGAAGAATCATAGAGGGAAAGGAAAAGGTGAGGTGGATGGGTGGAAGGAACGGAGACATAGCTTTGGAGGATTTTTTTTTTTTCTTCCACACACAGGCTGCATTTGAATAGTCAGAGCCATTTGAATATTTAAATGTGTTGTGAAACTACAGGAGACCACATGGGATATAAAGAGTTAATGAACTACATTGAAGCCATTGACTGAAAAAAAAATGCACAACCTAAACGCCAGAAATATGTTTGATTTAGTGGACTTGCAGAGGGCTTATGCCCAGGAAGCAGCCTCTCAGATTGTTCTGAAGGACTGCTCTGAAGAAGTAAGGGAGGAGCCAGTATATATAGGAGTTTTTGCAACAAAAAGCAAGTAATCAGAACATCAAAAGATTACTATTAAGAACAGACATCTCATGTTAATAATACATTTAGCACTTATCTAGGTATGGGAAGATGCATGAGTCTGGGCTCACTGAAATCATTCCTTTGATATGGACGTTAACTCTCTAAAGCAGTATCCAGCTTTCTTCATCCTAAATCCCCTTAGGGTGCACAGTTGGGGATGGCAGCAGAGGAAGATGGGTTGATGGATGTAACATCCTTTGTTTACTGGTAGGGCAGGCAGCATTCTTCATCCACATCCACAAAGCCAATGGGAATTGGCAGAAAAGACTATACACTAATGAGATTTAGCACTGCTTAAAATAATTCTAAGTGTTTTTCTGTTTGGTTTTGAAAGCCTTAGTCTTAAAATTTAGCATTAGTTAAGATCTGTTCCTGGTAAGTAATTTTTTTAACAAACAGCTAACGTATAGAAGACATGAACATCTTTAACTTTGGCTAATAAACTTAGAATAAGTCAACCTTAAATGTTTATTATGAGTGTAAATAAATAAGTAAATAAATAATTATATCTACCAATTTAATTGATATTATATTGATATTAAATATAGTAACAAATAGAATGATTCATCCTTTCATGGCTTCTAGGACATAAAATAAATTTCAAAAAATTATTGTGTGATT
Organism: Catagonus wagneri; assembly: GCA_004024745.2. Classification (NCBI taxonomy): domain Eukaryota; kingdom Metazoa; phylum Chordata; class Mammalia; order Artiodactyla; family Tayassuidae; genus Catagonus; species Catagonus wagneri. The sequence continues at coordinate 6,288,106 of PVHT021183528.1, forward strand.
TCCTTCTATCCCTTCAGTAACTCCTGCATCTTAGCCTCTTGTATATTGGACTTCTCTTTAATATTTTTAATTTGTTCAAAGATTTAAATTGCTCTTTATATTAGTAACAACCGTGAAACTAAATTGTCAACCTTGAAACAGCAATTCTTATCATTTAATTTGCTTGAATAGATATGTCTTTATAAGAATTCATATAGTAAATAGGGGAAGTGAGGGATGTTGACATGAATTGTCAATATGAAAGCAGCTCTGATGTCTTTTTAGTTCCATCCCTCTTAACAAGAAAGAGATTTCCTATCCTGCCTTTTTTGAGGGGAATTATGCCATACTGTGAAAAATTATATTCTATGATTTATTTCAATTTAAATTCTGTAATTCTATGTGTTAAAATGAATTTACATATATAGAAATATATATAATACATGTTTATATATGTAATATAGAGAATGAAATTTTTCAAAAGTATGAGATATATAAATATATATTTACGTAGGCAATAGAGTAGATTGGTATGCATCTAATTAGACTTTTTATAATAAAAAGGAGACTCAGATATGCTTCCTTTTTTTAGTCTTTGAAATGTATCATGAAATACCACATAAAAAGATAGTATATATACATGTGCTCACTTATTCCTAGTATATTTGTATTCTATGTAAGCTGAAACAACAGCAAGAAAGATGTTTTTAAAATTTATATGGCTTTGGCAGACTGCCACTGTTTTTAGTCAGAACTCAAATTAGTCCATTTCTTAAATTTAAATTGGAATAAAAGAGTCATGGTTTTCTTTTAAATACACTTACCATTGATGTTTATAAGCTTTTAGAATAAACTCTATCAGTGTAAATACACAGAATTGCTCATGTTTTTAAGATAAATATCAAAGTATTATAAACAAATCTGAGGTTGTAAACGGATACTCTTCTTTTTTATAGAATGCATACACACTTTATTCAATGTAATGATAATAAGATAGTCTTCTGGAATCATAGATAATTAAATACTTTATCCTATGAGTTAAATCCACTTGAGTTACTTTTCAAAACAATCAAAAGAGAGAGAAATCTATTTTGAAGATGCAGCAACTCAAAATTTGAAAATTATATGTCTCAACATTGCTTAATCTATATCAACCACCTTTTACTGAATCCGTTAGTAATGCCTGCTTATCTGATTAATTCACTTCATAAAATTTATGAAATTTATATTACAAAATTACTTATAAATGTCACTGCACCCCAAATCATTTACAATTGATTTGCATATTATAAAATATTGATAGCTGGACATTTTTCTAAATTATGTTATAAATTTCTCATGTCAAATTTTTGAGCATGTGATATACTTAGTTATTATAACAATTTAATTCAGCTTCTGTATTAGCATGTTAGGGTTCTTTAGAGAAACAGAATTAATATAATGTATAAGGAATTAGCTCATGTGATTTTGGTGGTGTGGCAAGCCCAAAACTTGGTGGAGTTGGCTGGCTGACTGGAGAGTCTGGAAATTATCAGTTTGAGGTCACAGGGCATCTTCAGCTGAACTGGTTAGGTCAATGTTGCAGCTGAAGTCTGAAGGCAGAGTATGGAGATTCCCTCTTAATTGTGGGAGATCAGTCTTTTCTTCTCTCCAGGCCTTCCACTCTCTGGATGAGGTCCACATATATAGAGACAAATCTGCTTTAATCAAAGTTCACCAATTTAAAACTCATCTAAAAACATCTAACAGAAACACCCAGAATAATATCTGTCCAAAAACTAGGGCACCATGATACGGATAAGTTGATACATAAAATTAACCATCCTAAATCTACCTCTTTTCAACTTCACAACCATATACAACTCTTCAAATCTTATTTCATCTCCAAAAAGTAGCAAGGTCATATATTTGCCTATCATTATATAACTATCCTGCATACAATAAAAAATGCACTAACTCTTTTTCCAGAGAAGATCCATGTTTACTCTTCTCTTTGCTTACATTTGCTCTTCTCTTTGATACCCTGTACTTAAATACTGTTACATAAAATTAACAAAACTTAAATACTATGATATAAAGTCAATACAACTTACATTAAGTGATAAAAATATAATAGAAGGATAAAAACAGATATTTGGGGAGTTCCCTTTGTGGCTCAGTGGTTAACGAATCCGACTAAGAACCATGAGGTTGCGGGTTCGATCCCTGGCCTTGCTTAGTGGGTTAAGAATCTGGCGTTGCAGTGAGCTGTGGTGTAGGTCGCAGACGCGGCTCAGATCCCGCGTTGCTGTGGCTGTGGTGAAGGCCAGCAGCGACAGCTCCTGTTAGACCCCTAGCCTGGGAACCTCCATATGCCACGGGTGCGGCTCTACATAAAGGCAAAAAGACAAAAAAAAAAAAAAAAACAGATATTTGCATAACATCATTTTTATATCTAATACATTAAATCTTGAAACAAATATATATTTGATAAATATCTTATTTAGATAGGTAGATGGAGAGCTAGATACATACACATAAGCACACAAGCTTATTTTAATAAAATGAGGAGGAAATACATATGAAAAATTCAGTCCTTATAACTGTACAAATGATCATAACTGGTATTTATAGCTGTTGTCTTCCTCTACTCATTTGTATCCTCTTTGGCTTCAGCAAGCACCTCATCTGATTATAGTTCTTTACCTGGTAAGGTGACTTAAATCTTCATTGCTGAAGGATCTGGGCTGTTAGTAGTAGTTCTGCCTGGTTTGAGCTGTTACTGTTTTCCATTGACTTTAATCACTGGGCAAGGTAATACTCAGAGATGGCCTTGGAGATATCCTGTATGGCTTCCTTTCTTCCATTGCCAGTAGCAGTCACCCCAGCCAGCACAGTAACTCCCTTCTTTACCTGCTGATTTAAAGTCATGAGGAGCCTAGAGTGCAGAGGTTGCAGGGTTAACTCGCATTTTCATGGATGATTTATGTCTCCTGGTGAAAGCATTTCTCCCGTTGGAACCTAGACCACTAGGTTAGCAAAGCACAAGGTCCAGGGATAGAAAGATTAAAAAAAAAATTGCTAATGAGTAATAGTGAAGTTTTACTATAATGAGGGGTAATAATGTGTAGTGCTGTTCCCACTTCCACCCCTTAATTTTTAGACCTGTGCATCCTAACTTCTTCAAAGATGACTACAGTGGCATGAGTTGCACCCAAGACCTCTTTGTCAAATGATTTTCCACCCATACCCTTGATATTTTTTTTTTCCAGAGCATGCTTTTCTATTTGCTCTGGAAAAGCAAGCATGCTTTTCTGTCTCATTCATGTTGTAATATGGATGAGCTGAGAATTTTTCATAACATCAAAATCCTGTTTTGTTTTGTTTTTCATTTAACAATTCCTTCAAATTATCATTCTCCTTTCACAGTTTACTAATGTCTATAACAGGGAGCCAGACACAGCTTCCTATGTTTTTCATACTATGTAAATCGAAACATTTTTACTATGTAACACATAGCATTTAACAATTTAAGCTCTGTGCTTGATTTGCATACAACTCAGATTCTATGAATGCTGAAATCTGAGGAGTTTCCAATGTTATTAGAAATACCACACTTTTAATAACAACTTTTTGAATTATTTTACACCTGAAGTGTCCTTAGAAACTAATGATCAGGAGTTCCCATGGTGGCTCAGTAGTAACAAACCCGACCTAGTATCCATGAGGATACACGTTCAATCCCTGGCCTTGCTCAGTGGATTAAGGTTCCAGCGTTGCAATGAGCTGTGGTATGGGTCACAGACACAGCTTGGATCCGACCAGTTCTATGGTTGTGGTGTAGGCCAGCAGCTGTAGCTCCAATTTGACCCCTAGCCTGGGAGCTTCCATATGCCTCAAGTGTGGCCCTAAAAAGCAAAAAAAAAAAAATTATTGAAAAATTTTTCAGAATGAACTTCTTCAGACTTCTGAAAACTGACCAGAGGCGTGCAGCAATTGAGAAGCTTTCATTCCAAGAAAAATGAATGAATCTCTGTAAAAACAGCAAGGTTCGTAGCACTTTTTATTCTGTTCTTTCCTCCAAGTTGTGCGGTAGTTTTAAAAACTGAGTGTCCCAGCAGCCTGGCAGCCACCAGAGAGGTTAAAATTTGATACACACCTTTTCAAATCCTCATTTTCAGACAGTTGTCATTATTTTAACTTTCCTAGAAGAATCTGCTTTCAAAGTTGATTTATTTGATCTGACTCAGAGCTTGGCCAGTTTAAAATCTGTTTACATGGGGCCACTGTCAATAAACATTGAAGCCAGTTCTTTAACTTTGTGGCTTCCTTGAGTAGTGGCTAAGAGCTGGAACAAATGATAAATAAACCAAAAAACTTGAAAGGAATAGCCGAAGAATGAAGTCTTCATAAGGACTTAGTAATACTATAATATATTCCTCAGAATCTAGAAGGTCACTTGCAGTCATTGGAGCATGTGTGTACCAGGCTGGGCATGGGCTTAGGAAAGACCTAAGAAAGACCTAAACTTTTATCTCAATAAAATCTCGAGGCTTTGCTCAACCAAGAAGTTAATGTGAAGGTGAAGTGAAATGCCTGGTAAAGTGTAAAACCACCCCAATCCTCACACAGAGCCCCTCAGCAAAGATTGATTTAGTTGCTGGTTTTAGGCACTTAATAAAATTTCTGTGCAAACATTGCCTGACCCCTAAGCTAATCAATCAAATATATTGGTGTTCATGAATGGCAAGAACCCAGAATTTACAAAATTATAGCAGTAAACAAACAGCAAACAAAACTCTTGGTAGGGAGAAAATATAATTTCCAGAGTCGCCACTTCATATTATTTAACATGTACATTTTTCAACCAAAAATTAAGAAATATACAAAAACAAGAAAGCATAGATCACACACAGGAGCAATAAAGGCAATCAACTGAAATTGCCCCCTAGAATGTCCAGAAATAGGGATTTCTAGACAAATGTTTAAAGTCAAAATTTTAGAATATGATAAAATAACTGGAAACATGTCTAAGGAATTAAATAAAGAGAATGGTATCTCAACAAGTAGGATATATTAACAAAGAGATTAAAAAAGAACCAAAGAGAAATCCTCTATGTTGTAAAGTATGTTTATTGAAATGAAAAAACTTACTAAAGGAACTCAATAGCCGATATGAGCAGGTAGAAGAGAAAATCAACAGACTTGTAGTTTGCTTAAATAAAACTATTCAGTCTGGAGAAGAAAAGAAAAAAAAAAGAAAAATGAACTCGAAGTGGTTAAATGAATTAATCAGAGCCTTGTTTATTGAAGTCAGGTAAAGGAATTACCTCTTTATCGATCCTTTTTATTGAAACACTTAACTCTAATTTTGTATTACTTTTAATTCCAAAAACATAAATGAAGTATTTCAACAGCTTTGTTTAGAGATTTCAGCAGAGAAGATAAACTTTTAGAATAAAATAGAATATTTGTTTGAGTATATTTTTTAACCTTGTGCTTTTAACCTGATTGTGTCAATCTTGTGAACACACTTCATAAAGTTAATAAAAGAGAAAATCAGAATAAAATGGACTACTAAAAATAACAAATTAGACCTGTGGTTGCCAAGAGGATGGGGGAGGGAGTGGGATGGTATGGGAATCTGGGTATTGCTTGTAGACTATTGCCTTTGGGATAGAAAAGCAAGATCCTGCTGTATAGCACTATGAACTATGTCTAATCACTTGTGACAAATCTATATATGTATGTGTAACTGGATCACCATGCTGTACAGTTGAAAAAATTGACAGAAAACTGTAAACCAGCTATAGTGGAAAAAAAAATAGCAAATCTTCTTCAGTTAGATATGTAAAATTTCCCACGATACCCTCCCAATCAAGATAATTGAGTTATTGTATAAAAGTGCATCTCTTCTTATATATATATGCCACTAAAATATTTACGTTGTTTTTTACCCAACAAAACTCCACTAAGAAAATAAAGTGCTTATCTACTCAAAATATACAATAGATTAATGACTTCTACCATGGAAAATAAAGTGATTCAACAATGACTTTATACAAATTAAAGTATTAATTATGTAACTATACATTCCGTATCGATATAATCAAACATTATAAAAGTGGAGAACTTGAGCAAAAGGTATTGTGAAAATTAAAAGATTGAGGATATAGATTGCTTTTTTAAAATTTATTCTAGTTGAAATTCTAGTGGAAGAAAAATAGCAATGTGCAATTGAACAGTTGGTTAATTAGATGGTGATGAAAAAATTTAGTCTTCTCTTCTTTGGCTTGAGATGCCAAAATGATAACTTCCTGGCAAAAGATAAATGACAAATCTCACAAAGACATGAGATAATATATTTGGTAAAATATTTTTAACCTAATGAAATGAAATCAGGTATTTTTAATTGTTATTAGAAAATAATCTCAAAATATAGCATTCAGTGGTAGAACAAACTTAAGTAAATTAAAAGATGAAGTTTTCCTATGATTTCTTGGGCAAGTGGAGAGAGATCTAAGGCACTCTTCAAAACTGTCAAGGAGTTCCCTGCTGGCTTAGTGGATTAAGGATCCAGCATTGTCATTGAAGTGGCTCAGGTCACAGCTGTGGCACAGGTTCAGTCCCTGGCCAGGGAACTTCTGCATGCTCTGGCCAAAAAAAAGGAAAGAAAAGAAAAACTGTCCAGATAAGATCATGGCAAAACAAGGAAAGACAAAGACACTGTCACAGAGTTCAGGAGACTAAGCAGACTTGGAAACTAAATGCAGTGTAGTATCCTGGTTTGCATCTGGACAAGAAACACTGATGAAACCCAAGTCAATAGTTTATAGTATCTTACCAACATTCTTTGTTTGGGCAAATTGGCCATGATTGTGTAAAATGTTAGCACTATGGGAATCTCAGTGAAGGTTATTTGGGAAATGTCTGTGCTCTATTTTCAACTCTTCCTGAAATTTAAAGATATTTTAATGTTAAAAGTTTTTTTTAAAAATCTGGAAAAGAATAAAACAATAATTTACATTTGTATGTGGGTCTACTTATACTCTATATACTCTTCCGTCAGTATATATGCTTATCCTTATTTAAATACCACAGTCTTTTGAATAATATAGCTATGTCAGGTACAAATTTTTCAACTTTGTTCATTTATTTCAAGTCCCTTGGTTATTTTATGTTCTTTGTATTTCCACTGACTTTTCACATTTGCTTGTTATCATTTACAAAACCACTTACTGGGATTTTGAGATTACTCTTAATCTGTAGATTAATTATTGAGAATTTATATCTTCAAAATGTTGATTTTTTTCAATTCTTGAACATAATATCTCTTTTTTAATTTCTCTCAAGAGTTTGTTATTTGCAGAGTACAAATCTTAAATATATTGTCAGGAGCTTAGCTGAGCTGGAGAGAGAGCAGAATTTCCAGATATCAGAACAGACATTTAAAACAAGTCAGAAATGAAAATGACAGGCAAACCTTTCATCACTGCCGCTGCCATAATATAAGAAAGAGTCTAAAAGCAGAGGAGGTGCCTGGTGCCTCTTGTTTCATTTCCCTCATGTAACAGTATTCAGGTGGATCAGCACTTGAGGGGGCTTTCTTGGAGAACCTGAATAAAAGATTCCTACCGTTTTATGGAGCTGAGGATAATGGGAAGGGAAGGAGAAAATAGTAGGAGTGGAAAAGTACTCAGTACTGTGTGAGAATGGAGAAAAATATCTTCTAGTTTCGCTTATTAATAGATCTCCAAATGGAGGGCTCTGGGCTAGGAATGCTAACGTACATACGGACATGAACAGCCAGGGGGACATGAATCTTTGCTGTAATTATCTTCAGAGACTGGAGATGTGCTGACAGTGTACCAAGTCTAGTGCAGAGAAGACAGGACTTGCTTATGGGACCTGCCAGGTAGGGTCTTTGTAATTGCCTAAGGCTGGGTCTGAAAAATGACACAGAGTTGATTTTTGTTTGTTCATTTTAACAGGGAGCTGGATCTCACATGTACTGTATTCCCATGTACTGTGTTTGGATTTGATTTTAAAACATAGTTTATTTTTTTTGTTCTTAATTTCTTGTAAACAAAAATAAATTTTATGTATATTTTCTTTTCTCTGTACAGTCGAAAAGACTATGCATACTTTAGCTGATTTTTGTTCTGTTCTTCTCTGTGTGTTTTTTTCTGTTTCTGTGTGTGTTTGTGTGTTCTGTTCTTTCACTACTCTGTGTCTGGTGTGGATGATTGTTTTTCAGTATTAATATCTTTCATTTTATGAAAAAGATAAGAGCACGCATGTTTTCTTAAATATGAGAAAATCATCATGATTTTTCATGTTTTCTCCCTTATTTATGACTTTTATTTCCCTTAATTTGGGATTCTTATTATAGGGATCTTAATATATATACTTGCATGCTCACATCTGTATTCCTTCAAAATTTCTTTCTTTAATTTTTTTAAATAGGTTAATGAAACATCAAAACAAAAAAATTTAAGTAAGCATAAACATTTCCAAAAAGAATAGGAAAGATAGGAAATATGAACCACTTAAAAACAGTGTAAAAATTAATAATACTGATATTAAAATGCAGTCACTAGAGTAACAATAAAATAGGTGCAAGAGAAGCACATGCTATTTTTTTATTAAAGTATAGTTGATTTACAATATTGTGTTAGTTTCGATTGTACAGCATTGTGGTTCAACATTTTTGTAAGTTATATTTTGTTGTAGGTTATTACAAGATAATAGGCAGAGTTCCTTTTGCTATATAGTAATTCCCTCTTGCTTATCTGTTTTATATATGGTAGGTTGTATCTGTTTAACAGCACTAATTAAACCCCCCATGTTTTCCTATTCCCTTTGGTAACCATAATTTTTTTTTCTGTTTCCCACTTTGTTTCTCTTTTGTATATAATTTTTTTTTTCTTTTTTGGCTTTTTAGGGCTTCACCTGGGGCATATGGAAGTTTCTAGGCTAGGAGTCCAATCAGAGCTACAGCTGCCAGCCTAAGCCATAGCCACAGCAATGAGGGATCAGAGTGATTTCTGCAACCTACACCGCAGCTCACAGCTATGCATGATCTTTAATCCACTGGGGAAGGCCCACATCCTCATGGATACAACTCAGGTTCATAATGTGCTGAGCCACAGAGGGAACTCCCATCATTTGTTTTATTCTTTACATTTCACATATAAGTCACACAACAGTTGTCTTTCTCTGACTTATTTCAGTTGGGATAAAAGCCACCAAGTCCGTCCATGTTGTTGCAAATGGTAATTTTTCATTTTTAATGGTTGTGTAGTATTCCACTGTATATATGTACCACCTCTTAAGACAATCGTCCTTCAGTGGGCACTTGGGTTGCTCCCATGTCTTGGCTGTTGTAAATAGTGCTGCTGTGAACATTGGCGTCCACATATTTTTGCAAATTAGTATTTTCATATTTCCCCAATAAAATTCTATTTTTAATTTTTTAAGGAACCCCCCCACATTGTTTTCCAGAGCGGCTGTACCAATTTACATTCCCAAAAATAGGGTATGAATATTTCCACTTCTCCACATCGTCTCCAACATTTTTTATTTGCAGATATTTTTATGATAGCCATTAGAACACTTGTGAGGTAATACCTTATTTTGTTTTTGATTTTCATTTCTCTAATCGTTTCCAATGTTGAGCATCTTTTCATTGGCCTGTTAGCCACCTGCATGTAATCTTTGGGGAAAAAAATCTATCACAGTCTTCTGTCCATTTTTTATTAGATCAATTGTTTTTGATATGGTAGTGTATATGCTGTTTAGATATTAACCCATAGTTGGTCACATAATTTGTAAATATTTTCTCCCATTTTATAGATTTTTTTCATTTTGTTTTTCCTTTTTTTCATTTTTCATTTCCTTTTCTGTGTAAAATATTGAAGTTTAATTAGGTACAATTTGTTTATTTTTGCTTTTATTCCTTTTGCCTTGGAGGACTGACCAAAGAAAATATTGTTTCAATCTGTGACAAAGAGTTTTGTGCCTATGGTTTCTTCTAGAAATGTTATGATTTCATGTCTTACATTTAAGTCTTTAAGTCATTTTGAGTTTATTTTTGTAAATGTGAGGAAATAATCTAATTCCATTGTTTTAATTGTAGCTGTCCAGGTCTCCTAGCACCACTTTTTAAAGAGACTGTATTTTCTCCATTGTATATTCTTATGATTTTATCATAGATTAATTGACCATAGGTGAGTGGGTTTATGTCTAGGCTCTTTATTCCATTGATTCATGCGTCTGTTTTTGTGCCAGTGCCATGCTTTTCTTGTTACTGTAGCTTTGTAGTACAGTCTGATGTCTAGGAGCATTAAACCTTCAGCGTTATTCTTTTTTCTTCAAGATTGCTTTGTCAATTTGGGGTCTTTTGTGGTTCCAGATAAATTTAGTGTTATTTGTTCTAGTACTATGAAAAGTATCTTGGATATTTTGCTAGGGATTGCATTATAGATTGCTTTGGGTACTATGTCCATTTTAATAATATTAGCCTTCCAGTATAAGAACATGGGATATCTTTCTTTTTTGAATTATCTTCAGTTTCCTTCATTAGTGTTTTATAGTTTTCAGTGTATAGGTCTTTCACACCCTTGGTTAAGTTTATTCCTAGTTGTTTTTTGTTTGTTTGTTTGTTTTGATACAATTTTAAATATGATTGTTTAAATTTCCCTTCCTGATGTTCCATTATTAGTGTATAGAAACAACAGGTTTCTGTATATGAATCTTGTAGCCTACAACCTTGCTGAATTCATTTATTTAGTTCTAATAGTTTTTGGATGGAAACTTTAGATTCACCATGTAGAGTATCAAATCATCAGTAAATAGGGTTTTACGTCCTCTCTTCCAATGTGGATATGTTTTACCTGTTTCTTGTTCTCCTCATTTATTTCTGTGGATCTGACTTCTAATACAATGGAACAGAAATGGCAAGAGTGGGGCTTCTTGTCTTGTTCTTGAATTTAGTGGAAGACTTTCAGCTTTTCACCATCGAATATAACGTTGGCTGTGGGTTTGTCATAAATGGCCTTATTTATGTTGAAATGTGTTCCCTTTCTACCCATTTAGATGAGAGATTTTTGAATGGATGATTGTTGAATTTTTTCAAGTGCTTTTCTTACATCAGTTGAAATGATCATGTATTTTTTTCTTTCCTTTTGTTGATTATTTTTCATCTATATTCATCAAAAATACTGACCTGTGATTTTCTTTTTTGGTTGTGTCTTTTTCTGACATTAGTATAAGAATGATAGTGGCTGCATAGAATGAATTTAGGAGTGTTCCTCTTATTCAGTCTTTTGGAATAGTTTTCTCTGTCTTTATATTTTTGGTAGACTTTCTCTGTAAAGTTTGTCCATTCCTTAACTTTTGCTTGATGGGATAGTTTTTGTTAAAATTAAAGTTCCCTACCAGTGATTGGTCTGCTTAAATTGTTTTCATTCAGATTTGGCAGGTTGTATGTTTCCAGAAATTTGTTTTGTAGTTTTTTAATTTCTTGGCATGTAACTGTTTGCCATATTTTCTTACAATTTTTTGTATCTCTGTGGTATCAGTTTTATTTCTCCCCTTTCATATTTTATTTTGGTTTGTTGATTTGGATCTCTTTCTTTTCTGCTTGATGCACCTAGCTAAAAGTTTATCAATCTTTTCAGAAAATAAGTCCTTAGTTTTATTGCTCTTTTCTATTGTTTTTTTTTAATCTCTATTTTATTCATTTCCTCTTGGATCCTTATTTTTTCTTTCCCTTTTCTAATTGTAGGTTTTGTTTCTTCTTTTCTAATTCTTTTAGGTGGTAGGGTTAGGTTGTTTATTTGATATTTTTTTGCTTCTTAGGGAGAGCATATATCACTATGAACTTCCTGCTTAGAACTGATTTTCTCAGTCCATTTCTGTAAAGTTTTGTTTTCATTTTGATATGCCTTGATTTGTTCTTTGATTTCATTTTCGACCCATTATTATTATTTTTTTAGTAGTCTGTTGTTTAGCCTCTGAGTATTTGTTCTTTTGTTTGTCCTTCTGCAGCTGATTTCTAGTTTCAAACCATTGTGGTAAGAAAAAATGATTGATATAATTGCTATCCTCTTAAATTTGTTGAGGCCTCTTTTGTGACCAAGTATGTTATCCATCCTGGAAAACATTCCACCTGTACTTGAAAAAATGTGTAATATGCTTTTTTTCAGATGTAGTGTCCTACATGTGTATTTCAGTTAAGTCCAGCTGATCTGTTGTGTCATTTAAGACTTCCTTTACCTTATTTTTTATCTAGATGATCTGTCCTTTGATGTGAGTGGAGTGTTGTCTCCTCCTCCAACTTATTTTTTTTTTTTAATTTTATTGGAGTAAGTTTGACTTACAAAGTTCTGTTAGTTTCAAGTATACAACAAAGAGAATCAGTTATTCATATACTTATATCCATTTCTTTTCAGATTATTTTCTCATGTAGATTATTATGGAGTATTATTATAGAGTATTGTCCTATACGGTAGGTTATTGTTACCTGTTTATTTTATATGTAGTCATGTGTATATGTCAGTCACAACCCCCTAAATTGTCCCCTCCCATGTTTCCCCTTTAGTAAACATAAATTTGCTTTCAGAATCTTTGAATCTGTTTTTTGTTCCTTTGTATCATTTTATTAGATTCCACATATTAGTAATCTCATATGATATTTATATTCTCTGGCTAAATAACTTCACTTAGTGTGACAATTTCTAGGTCTATCCATGTTGCTGCAAATGGTATTATTTAATTATTTTTGTGGCTGAGTAATATTCCATTGTATATATGTATCACATCTTTTTTATTCAGTTCTCTGTTGAGGAACATTTTGGTAGTTTCCATATCTTTACTGTTGTAAACATTTCTGTGGATGAACATTGGGGTGCATGCATCTTTTTGAATTATAGTTTCCCCCAGATATACACCCAGAAGTGGGAATGCTAGATCATATGGCAGTTATATATTTAATTTTCAAAAGAACCTATGGTTCTGATAGTGGTTGCACCAGCTTATATTCCTACCCGTATTGCAGAAGGGTTCCTTTTTCTTCACACTCTCTCCAGCTTTAATCTTTTATAGACTTTTTGATGGTGAACATTCTGACAGATATACAGTGATATCTAAGTCTACATTTGGTTTGAATTTCTCTAATAATTAGTGAAGGTTACCATCTCTTTTTGGGCATTGTCTTCTCTGGAGAAATGTCTGTTTAAATCTTCTGAACAGTCTTTAATTGCATTGTTTGGAGGGTTTTGGTATAAAGCAGTGTGAAGTATTTGTATATTTTTGATATTAATCCCTTGTTAGTTGCTTCATTTGCAAAGATTTCCCCTCCTTTATGTAGATGTCTTTTTGTTTTGTTTATGATTTCCTTTGCTGTGCAAAATCTTTTAGCTTAATTAGGTCCCATGTGTTTATTTCTGTTTATTTTCATTACTCTAGGAGGTGCTGTAATTTATGTCAAAGTGTCAAAGGGTGCCCTGACTGTGATTTCCTCTAAGAGGTTTTTTGTGTTTTTTTTGTTGTTTTGTTTGCTTTTTTAGGGCCACACCCACAGCATACACAGCATATGGAAGTTCCCAGGCTAGGGGTCAAATATGGGAGCTGTAGCCACCAGCCTACACCACAGCCACAGCAACGTGGGATCTGAGCCAGGTCTGTGACCTACACCACAACTCATGGCAACACTGGATCCTTAACACTGAGCAAGGCCAGGGATTGAACCTGCATCTTCATGGATACTAGTCAAGCTCGTTTCTACTAAGCCACAGTGGGAACTCCTCTCAAGGACACTTATAGTATCTGGTCTTAGGTTAAAATCTTTAATCCACTTTGAGTTTATTTTTGTGTATGGTGTTAGGGAGTGTTAATTTCACTCTTCTACATGTAGCTGTCCAGTTTTCTCAGCACTACCTACTGAAGAAGCTGTATTTTCTACATGGTGTACTCCTGCCTCCTTTGTCATAGAATAATTGACCATACGTGTGTGGTTTTATTTCTTGGCTTTCTGTCTTGTTCCACTGATCTATATTTTTGTTTTTATGACTGTACCATACTGTTCTGAAGACTGTCGCTCTGTAGTAAAGTCTGAAATCAGATAGCTGTTTCCTTCAGCTCCATTTTTTTTTTTTCTCAAGATTGCTTTGGCTGTTAGGAGGTCTTTTGTGTTTTCATACAAATTTAATATTCTTCTGTTCTAGTTCTGTGAAAAATGCCATTGGTATTTTGGTAGGGATTGAGTTTAAACTATAGATTGCCTTGGGTAGTACAGTCATTTTTACATTGTTGATTCTTCAAATCCAAGAACAATGGTATGTTTTTCTATTTATTTGTGTCATCTTTAATTTCCTTCTCAGTGTCTTAGAGTTTTCAGAATACAGAGTTTTGCTTCTTTAAGTAGATTTATTCCTAGGTTTTATGGTTCTCTTTGATTTGATGGTAAATGGGATTGTTTCCTTAATTTCTCTTTCCAATCTTTTGTTGTTAGTGTATAGAAGTGCAAAAGATTTCTGTGTATTAATTTTATAACCTGCAACTTTACAAAATTCGTGGGTGGCCTCTAGTAGTTTTTGGTATATTGAGGATTATCTAAGTATAGTATCAAATCAACTGTAGAGAATGAGAATTTTACCTTTTCTTTTCCAATTTGATTCCCTTTATATCTTGTTCTATTGTGAATGCTATGACTAGGACTTCCAAAACTATGTTGACTAAAAGTGGTGAGAGTGGACGTCCTTATCTGGTTCTTGATCTTAGAAAAATTGAAATGTTTCAGTTTCTCAACATTGCTAGCTGTGGATTTGTCATATTTGCCTTTTATTATGTTGAAGTATTTTCTCTCTATGCCAGCTTTCTGGAGAGTTTTATCATAAATGTTGAATTTTGTTAAAAACTTTTTGTGCATCTATTGAAATGATCATATGTTTTTTATGCTTCAGCTTGTTAATGTGGTTTATCATATTGATTTGCATATATTGAATAATCTTTGCACCACCAGGGTAAATCCTACTTAATTATGATGTATGATTCTTTTAATGCATTGTTGGATTGAGTTTGCTAGTATTTGATTGAAGATTTTTGAGGCTATATTCATCAAATGATATTGGTCTGAAATTTTATTTCTTTTTTTTTTTTTTTGTGGTGTATTTGTCTGGTTTTGGTATCAAGGTCATGGAGGCTCCACAGAATGTCCTTGGGAGTATTCCTTCCTTTGCCTTTATTTGGAACAGTCTCAGAAGAATTAACATTAACTCTTCTCTAAGTGTTTGAGAATTTGCTTCACCTTGGGGCATCAGTATAGAAGCTACACACAAGCTGGTCTCCTACTCTTATTGTATTGTTGTCAATTACTCCCTTTATGTCTGTTAGCACTTGCTTTATATGTTTAAGTGCTCCTGTCTTGCGTGTGTATATATTAATAAGTGTAATATTCTCTTCTCTTGAAATCTTTATTGTTATATAATGCCCTCTTTGTCTTTCGGTGTAGCTGCTGTTTTAAAGTCTGTTTTGTCTGATATAGCTATAGCTATGCACAAAAAAGTTTTTGCATACTCTTTTTCTTTTTTAGATTTCCTTTTAACCACACCCATGGCATGTGGAACCTCCCACGCCAGGGTTTGAACCTTGGCCACAGCAGCAACCTCAACTGCTTAGCCCACTATGCTACAAAGGAATTCCTTTATCCTCTATCAGTCTCTGTGTGTCTTTCACCCTGGAGTGAGTTTCTTGTAGGCAACAGATTGAAAGGTCTTCCTTTTTTTAACCCAATCTGTCACACTATGTCTTTTGTTCAGAGCATTTAATCCATTGACATTTAAAATAATCATTAATATGTAGGTATTGCCATTTTGTTACTTCTTTTTGATTGCTTTTATAGTTCTTCTTTCTTTTTTTGTTTGTTTTTCTGTTTTAGTATGACAATTTCCTTTTGTAGTATGACTAAATTTCCTTTGAGTTAAAGTGCATTCTAAAAGATTTACCTTTTTACTTCCATTCTGTACATTTTCTTAAGGAACTCACCTGTGGCATATGTAATTTCCCAGGCTAGGGGTCAAATTGGAGCTGCAGCTGCAGGCCTACACCACAGCCACAGTGACATGGGATTCAAGCCACATCTGTGACCTACACCACACTGGCAACACTGGATCCTTAACCAACTCAGCAAGGCCAGGGATGGAACCCACATGCTCATGGATACTAGTCAGTTTCATTTCTGCTGAGCCACAATGGGGACTCATACAGTTTGTTTTTTTGACATCATTTTGTATGTTTTCATGATTTTCTATTTATTGTTTATTGGAGTTATCATTGATTTTACATTTTTTTGTAATCTATATACTGGCCTATTTAAATGATCTTCATTCCTTTCTAAATTTGCCTTTCCTATTGGGATTTTCACTTTTCTTTAGATTCTTGCTTCTTATTTTTTTAAAGTGTACACTTCAAAAAAATTATAGGGCAAGGTTAGTACTGCAAAATTCTTTGTTTTGCTGTCTGAGAAGTTTTCTCTCCTTCTATTCTAAATGATAATCTTGCTGGGTAGAGTATTAAGTTGCATGTTTTTCCCTTTAAGGATCTTGGCTAGTTTATGTCATTCCCATCTGGCTTTCAGTGTTTTTGCAGGGAAATCAACTGATAGCTTTGTGGAGGGTTCCCTTGTATATGACTTTCTTTTTCTCTTGATACTTTTAGAATCATCTCTTTAGCTTTATTTTTTGCCATTTCAATTATTATATGTCTTTGTGTGGGTCTGGTTTCATTTTATTTGTTACCTTCTGTGCTTCTACTTAGATACCTGTTTTCTTCTTTAGGTTTGGAGAGTTTTCAATTATAATTTCTTCAAATACATTTTTAATTCCCTCTTTCTTCTTTCTTAACCCCTTTTATGCATAAGTTGGCATATTTTATATAATCTTATAGGTCTCATATGCTACTTTATTTTTTGTTTGTTTATTTTGTTTTGTTTTCTGTCAGCTGTTCTGCCTGGGTGATTTCTATTATTCTGTCTTCCAAGTAACTTATGCTCTCTTTTTTGTCCTTTATTCAGATACCCATTGCTTCTGGGGTGTTTTTTTATCTCAGAAATTGAATGACATATTTTTATTGGATCATGTTTCTACTTCCTTGTTAAAATGATCTATATTTGTATCAACAGTGTTTCTTAATTCAGTTAGCATTTTTATCATCAACCTTTTGAACCCAGTATTTGGTAGATTAATTATCTCTGTTTCATTGTTTTTTTTTTTCAGGTGTTTTCTCTTTCTTTTTTAATTGGGAGTAGTTTCCCTGCCTTTACATTTTACTTAACTTTTTTTGTCTCTATGAATTTGGGTAAAACAGTTATCTCTTGTGGTCTTAAAAAGATATTTTGTGTAGGGGCATCCCTGTGTAGTCTGCATGTGGCCCATGTCCTATGTACAAGGGCTGGATTTGATGTGGACATTATCCATGTCTTTGCTCAAGATGTCATGGTCACTTCTTTTCTGCTTCATGGTTGTTTCTTCCCTGAGGAGTGGGGTATGCTCCCTGGTTACTGGTGCAGAAATCCTGAGGTTGGGCTCAAGCAGACTCCATTCCCTTTAAGTTTGTATTATTTCTTCTCCCCACACTGGGGTCCTTCCTCCCAAAGGCAGGGGGCACTAAAGTAAGTGGGATTCATGCTCACACAGGTCTATCTTATATGTTGCTTGAGTGTATTTAGCTCCTCTCATATGCAACCCAAGGTTGTGTCCTTTCCCCTATGTAGTCACCCCTGGTCTACTGCAATTCTGTGGCATGGAACAGGCAGGTAAGGAATGTTTGCTCAGCTAGCCAGGGTGTTGAGACTTGTGGTTGCTGAAAAAGAAGTGGCTGTGCTACTCTCAGAAGTCTGAGATGCCTCTTGGTGCTGCCTGAGCAAGTAACAACACTGGCTGCCACCACCCCACTTGGACCATACTCCAGGCCCTCTTAGCCTCCTCTGCACCCCTAGATTAAATCTTTTCCTGGGACCTGGATGTCTCAGATCCAATGCCCAGCTATAGCATGGAGTTGTCAGCATTAGAGTATTTGCTGGGCTGGGAAAAGGGATTATAATGTATTTTTCATGGGTCCTTGAATTGGCTGCATTGTTGCCAGAGGTCTGGACTGCCTTGTGGTGCTATTTTAGTATGTGCCAATAGTGGCCATCACCTGTTCACCCAGACCATTCCCCTGGGACCTTAACAGTCTCTGCATCACTAGGTGGATTTTTTCCCCAGGAACCAGCTGAACTAGATACTATGCCAAGCCCTGGTGTGGAGTGAGTGCGGCTCGGGTGTTTGTCCAGCTTGGATTGGGGAGAGCAATGAGGCAGCAGCACCAGTGCAAAACTCACTCCTCCCTGTCTGTTGACATGGCAGAACCCTTGCATTCCTTGAGAATGGATTCTAGGTTTCTCCAGCCCTTCTATGTGTCCTAGCAGTTACCCAGAATCAATAGGGCTTATCTGCTCCACATAAGACACCATGACTGCAACACACAGTCTACAGCTCACTTCCAAAGACAAGAGTCTGCCTATTCAGTCTTTCCTTTCTTCTCAGACCACTCTCAAGGGTACAGGTCTTGACTGGCTTCTTTTTTCCGCATCCTATCCAGTTGCTTGAGAATCTTTCTTATACCTCGGTTGTATATGCATTCTTCTGCCAGTTTTCAGTTAGTTTTCCTTGAGAGTTTTTCTACATGTAAATGTATTTTTTTATGTGTTTGTGGAGGGATGTGAGCTCCATGTCCTTTTGCTCCACCATCCTGATCCCTCTCCACCAAAGTTCACGTATTATTGAGTTTTACAGTTTAAGCTCCTCTAATAACCAGATACCTTGTAATTTCCATATTAAAAATAAAAAGGGTATTTCTATCTTTATCTTTCTTGCTTCTGTACAATAACTGACATTACTGACATGTCCTCCTACTTGAAATATTATTTTGGCTTAAAAATTTCAGCATTATTAATTCTGAGCAGTTTTATTCTCTTTAGAGGTTTGTATTCTATACCTTAAATATTGGTATTCCCTAGTATTACATTCCCAATTCTTTGCTGTTTCACATAAAAAATTTTATGGACCAAACTCTTTTAGACCTGTTGTTTTCTATTGTTAATCAGTTTGAGGTCAAGTGATCAAAACAAAACAAAAAAACAATTTTATTTAGACCAGAAAGGAACTGAAGTTGTAATAAATCCTGGAGTAGTCTAGGAATAAAGGATGCACTATGTATAAACGTCATAATTCAGGAGTGTTATTGAAACTAGCGACATTCCTTACTGCTGTAGCTTTTTTCAAGCAAGAAATTATCTGCCTCCTCCAGCATCAGTTATAGATTGTCCACACCGTTGGTTAGTATTTCAGAAATTCTAGTTTGTTTGATCACATATTTTATCTCAAAGAATTTAAAACTCCTACCTGTTTTACCCTTTGTGCTTATGTACCCATTTACCACTATCACCATGAATGGAAGAATGATGTGACACTCTAGTAGGTTGCATGCATTTTATACTTACTTTTTCCCACACCCATAGTGTGGCAGCAAATCTGGATTTTGATGGTAATTAGAGCCAAAAATCCCTACAAGTAAAAACACTTTTTGCTTGCTATTCCCATATATGGAGTCCAGACTGACTACAAGGTGATGATAGCTGTAACATCTGCCTGTGCCCTCTGTTGAAGAATTCTATGAGTTCTATTAGTAGTAGAACCCCAGAACTATGATCCAGCAAAGCCTAATAAGAAGTCAGGACTTTGAAGCAAAAATTCTCCAAGAGGCTCACTAGAAATAATTGTTAGAAATACCAGACATACTTCCATCTTTTGATTCTGTGCATCTTAATATATTAGCTGTTGATTCTTTGATACTATTTTATCCTTATGAATAAGGATATCAGTTAAACCCATTAGGAAAATTTCTCTAAGCTGGTACTATTTTTCTATTAGAAATGCTGCTTCTGAATAATGAAGACTAGAATAGACCAACTTGATTCCAGGATTATGAGTCATTGTTACATCTTCTTTTGTAAAATAGGTCTTGTAGTCAGCAGCAATGTTTTTTAAACTTTCATGGTTTTAAATCAGGCATCACTTTTTTACATCAATCATTATGTCAGCACTAAAGTAGCCAAGGATAAAGACTCACTGGCAGTCACAGGAAAAATTATATTGTCTACATGCATGAGACCATCTTTTGTGGTAATGTACTCTATTGCATATAAATATGAAATATGAATATGTACCTCTCTATGCCTACACAGTGTTTTATACAGAGACCTTTTCCCAAAACTTTCTTGTCTTTAGTCTTCTAAATTTTGTATTCCCACATCTTTGACCAATCAGCCACTCCATTTCCCACAGCAGCAGTCTATGAATATTCTTAATTCAGGCTGTTTCACCTCCATAAAATAAGTAAATAAATAAATAAAAATGACTGGCCATTTTACTGCCATACTTCTACTCATATCCCTGCCACTGGGAGGATTTCCTTTACCAGTTTCTTTCTGAGTAATACCTAAGTTGGTTCTCAGTTTTGTGGTAGTTCATTTTCATTTAATACATTATAATGGATCAAGCTATCTGTTAGCCAAACTGAGCTCCTTTTTTCCTCTGCTAGTTCTAGGAAAGACAGTTCCCCCACTTTAGTCCCTAGGTACAATTTATGAAGGAGGCATTGGTATAACTGAGGTAATTAAAATGAAATGTTGTAATGATTGGGAT
This sequence comes from Catagonus wagneri, assembly GCA_004024745.2. Taxonomy (NCBI): domain Eukaryota; kingdom Metazoa; phylum Chordata; class Mammalia; order Artiodactyla; family Tayassuidae; genus Catagonus; species Catagonus wagneri. The sequence goes on from PVHT021183528.1 coordinate 6,308,811, forward strand.
TCATTCCAGATATACTATTTTTAAGGTATGAGAGATTTCTGTTTCACTAATGCAACTCTGACTTACTGAGTATCTTAATCCATTCAGGCTACAGTAAGAGAGTACCACAGCCTATATGGTTTATAAGAACAGAAAATTTTTTCTCATAGTTCTGGAAGCTGGGAAGCCCACAGTCAAGCCAGTGGCAGATTCTGTAGCAAATGTGGACCTATTTCCTGGTTCACAGATTGCAATCTTCTCATTGGTTCCCTACGTGGCAAAGGCGACATAAAAGCTCTTTGGGCTCTCCTTTATAAGAGTGCTAATATCATTCAGGAGCGCTACCTTGTAATGACCTAAAGGCCCACATTTTGTAGCAGATGGCAGAGTTGAGTACCATTGCAACAGAGCTCTAAAAATATCTTAAATAACATCAAATAAGTCAGATAATACCTAGTTTAATTTATTTAAGAAAAGTCATGACATATAGATTTTTCAGCTGAGATTCTTGATTTCTAGGTTGTGGCACAGCTATAATTCTGGAATTTTATTCTCTCATGGTCCAGAAAATTCCTTTTATTCATTCATTTATTTTTGTGTGTGGATAACTCCAGGATCCCTGGGTTCCTATTTCTTGCTCTACTCTCTTATTTTGGAATTTTATCAAACATCTACTATGTTCTAGGCACCATTCTAAGTACTTTATATATACAAAATCATGTATTGCTCAAAAGACCTTATGAAATTGATAGGTTTATTATTTTTTTTCTGTTTTACAGATAAGTTAAATGAGATTCGTAGAGGTTATTCAATAGTAAAGAAATGGCAGAGGCAAATTCTAATCCAGGCTGAGGAAGCCCCAAGTGTGGACCTTACCCAAATAAAACTCTACCCTTGTTTATTTATTTATTTATTTTGACGTGGCTCTGTCTCATGTATCAAAACAAGGCCATCTGAACTCTCTATATCATTATTTTTTGTTTTGGATCAGTCTAATGAGAGAATTATTAGGGTTTTGACATTTAGTTGTCTAATTCACATTTTGGTGTAGAGTTGTAGCTTTGTGGATATTACAGAGCGAAATAAAAAAAGCTTATTGAGATCCAGTAGAGATGCTATTTTGACCCCTAATAGAAAACATCTTTTTAATATAATTTTTATAACTCTTATTTTTGTGTAGCTTTTATAATTTTTTCTGTGGAAATTGTTTGAAATACTTAAAGAAAAAAGTATAGTGAAATCACAAGTAAATAATTTAAATACCAACACAATAGTTTTTCTCTTGATAATAGTGGTGTATGAGGTTTGTTCAGCCTTCCAGCTAAGAATAATTAGAAAAGCTTAGGAAAATCATATGCTTGAAGTCATTGAAGAGCCATCATGTTGATAAGAAACTGCTGAACTAAAATCTGGAATAGAAATAAATGACTGAGTCTAAAATTTGTGGTTAATGTTCCTTTTGAGACAATTGCTGATTTCAGACTTGGTGGCTGTGAGTTTGAGAAACTGGACAGAGGTACAGAGAAACTTAGAGTAAACTAACTTGGGTGGAAGAGAAAGGAGTGGGGTATTTGTATTTTACATCTTGTAAAAGGTGGCTCCTGATATCATCTTGTCACCAACATTAGACTTCAGTTTAAGACCCAAAAAACTGTGAACTAGAACTGTATCGTCCTACTGAAGGAGAGAAAAATAATGTTAAATCCTTTAACTTCCTGACTGTATTGAGGTGATGTGAGATATTAAATGCCCTTTGCCCAAACTCTGCAGAGCATCAATGTAAAAAAAAAATTAATATTCAGAGACTCAAATTTTCTTTGTTATTTATATACAGTTTCTAGCATACCTTCTTAGGTGCTGACACCTGTGGAAGATGGACTCTAAGTGGCCTGAATCACTTGCCTGATAGAATTCATGTCCTTGAATAAACCACTCTCCTTGAGTATAAACCAAATCTATATGCTTACTGGCTTCTAATCCACAAAATACTGTGATGGAGATGGGATGTACACAAATACTTTACATAAGATTGTATCATATTGCCCATCTTGCTGGGAAACACTCCTTTTTGCTGGGTTTGAAGAAGCTCCCTAACCCTAACCCTGAGCCTAACCCTCTCTAATTTTATTCCATCTACACTGGCTTTCTAGTTCCTGAAATTCACCATGCTATTTTTTGTACAGGGTATATTTCTTATCTTAGTTCTTCTTCCTGGGGCTTTGTGTCTTCATTTTTCTAAATGTTTTGTTTGTTTGAAATCTACATTCAATATCATATCAGTGGTGATTTCTCATATTACCATCAAAATTAGTGGTATGGACTACATTTTCCACATTAGAAAATAAATTTTGTTTTATAAAAACACTTATCTAAACTTGCAATTAATTATCCTATTCATAAATTAGCTTCTTCTTTTTTTTTTTTTTTTTTTTTTTTTTTTTTTTTTTTTTTTTTTTTTTTTTTTTTTTTTTTTTTTTTTTTTTTTTTTTTTTTTTTTTTTTTTTTTTTTTTTTTTTTTTTTTTTTTTTTTTTACTTTTCCTGCCTCTCAACTAGAATTTAAGCATTATGGATATAATCAGCTTGATTGCTATTGTTGCAGTCAGCATCCTATTCAAGATACTTGCATGGAGCCTGGGATCTAGAAGTTGTAAAAGGAAATAAAGACTAAATGAATGACTTAAATGAATAGCAGCCGATAAGAAATTACTTAAGGCAAGTCTTAACACAAATCATTTTACTATAATAATCTATAATCTAACTAAATATTTCACTACACTAAATATTTAGTAAGGTCTTTTCTACCCACAGACTGTGTTCATTAATCCTAGGGAATCAAGGAATTTAGCTTGTGTTTCATTGCATAAAATTGTATACAAAATTTTATGCAATGAAACACATACGAGTTATGAAAAATAGCAAAAGAAGAAGTTGTGAAGTCTGTGAAAGATGGAGATGAGTTCAAGGCAGGTTTCAGATGTTCTTCTTGAAACTAGACCCTCAACTTCAATGTTTCAAAGCTCAACTAGATATTTGGATGGTGTGTATATTCAGAGCCCCTCTTGCCCCCTTGCACTACCCATCATTGATTTATCCTGTCCTTGAGATCACTCAAAGTTCTGTCTTCTTATTTCTCAGTCAGTAAGACTGAAATATTTTATCCTCCTTTGACACTTCCCATAGCACTAGCTGAGGCCCACCTTCAGTGAACACTTTAAATGAGAAAATCACACAGATCTTCCTCTTCTTCCAGGTGTTACCTCACTTTCAGTTTTTCCCAATTTTGTGTTTTCTTCAGATGGTTCTTTGTATAATTTTTATCTCAAGTTTTTAAATGTTATATATAGACATAGGGTCCTTTTTACTCAAATTATAAATTCTCTACAATTATTTTTCTCCCCATTTCTAAAGGAAAGAATGAGTGATGTACATACATTATACCTCACTCACATTCTATATACGTTGTATAGTGCAAAGGTGCAAACATCCGACATTAGTTATTACAGAGGAGTGATACTAGCATGATATTCAAGAGACTTTACCTAAATTGAATTTCAGCTTATTTCAGTCTTTCTCGAATGTCTTTTGGTCTACTCCTCCTTAGATTAGACCTAAAGCAAATGGCTGATAATTCCCCAGCAAGTTTCCCCCAGTGTGTATTGTAGTCATCCAGGCCATTTTTGTCTCAGTATTATTTTTTTCAGCTTATGAGATTATTAGTCATGGATACTGGCACAATTAGACATATTCTTCTTTCTTCCATCTATGTACATAGTAAACTAAATTGGTTCATTTTCTCTACTGTTCAAATATGTCTGGCCTTAGCATTCCCTTCATTGTATATGTCCTTAACAAAGATTGTGGATTAAAATTAACAGTAGTTCAACAAAAACAATAAAGATATATAATTTTAAAGTAACTTATTCATCTTGTACACTTTCACATTGAATACTACTTAATTAATAATCCATCAGTTCTGGCACCAGAACACAGGAAATTTTGTACACTGGAAGTATTAGGAAGTTAGGAACCTTTGGTTGTTATCTTTGTATTTAAATGTGTAAACAAGGAAAATTTTAAAGATCTTAGTTTATCCCTAATTGTATAGTTTTTTTACTGGCATTATGGTAATAACTGGATTCATGTCCAGAAAATTCATGGGATTCATATACCCCGTATATATGCTATTGAAAGTAAGTAATTTGTAGAAATGCAATGAGTGAGCATTCGGAGGGAAGCAAATAAATCCTTCTAGTTTCACATAACTGACATATGATTTTAAATCTTTAAAATATTTACTTTAAATCAATGTCATATAAAAAAGAGGAAATTAAAAATTCTTATTGTCATATATCTGTAGTAATTACTATAAAATTAAATGATTCTCTTACAGTATAATCTTTCCAAAGTAATATTATACCATAATTATACATATTTGAATACTTGAATATTTTCGCTCTTGTTCCTTATGATAATCATCTCATAGTTATCTTTTATGATATATACACACTTTGTGTTTCTTATAACCTAGGACAGTAGTAATTTTAAGGCATACATAGCCTCATATTTATCACTTCATTCTATTTCTATATTGAAACCACAGAATCCAAATACATTTGCATGACAAATATCAGGGGAAACAATATTAAAAATGACAATTTCTAATATTCCTTAGAAAGATATAGTTCATATAAGTCTCATAATTAATTGATGGCCAATAGTCCAGGAGAAAAATAGTAGGAAGTACAAATGAATTAGAAAATATAAAATTAGACTATATTAAACAGTATATAAAATTTTATATAAAAAAATAAAATATAAATAAATCAGAAAATCTAATATTGAAACATATTAAATAGTAATTGCAAAGTTATAATCACTTTGGTTGGACAGAATCACGTTCTATTTTAAAATACAAATTTAATGCTCAAAGGTATTTATTATAGTAGAAAATATATTGTGTATATCTCACATCACAAAAGTAATGATGCTGTATTTTAACAATATATAATTAGTAATTACTGAATAAACTAATAATAAAGTTTGTTAGTTATCTTTCTTTAGCAACTTGCAATACCACAGTAATATACATAAGTTAATTTTAGTAGTGAGAGCAACTGATTATTGAAAGCCAGATTTTTACTTTGAATTCTGACATTCTATATAATCTAAAAATTTTCTAATATTATAAAGTCTTACAAATTTTGTAAATAAATATTATTTTCAGTATTTAAATGTATATTTCTGATTAATGAAACATTAAATTTGCAGGTATTTAATAAGGATTTATATTGGAAATAAGGTTTCACGTGTATAGCAGATGTTGCTTTCTCCTTGTCAGTAGTGAACAGAGAACATTAAGCATAGAAACTCAGAACATAGAAGTTATGTTCTGAAAAGGCAATTGAGGTTATCAGAAGTTTAACATTAGTAACTACTGTTCCATTCTCCCAGTGACCAAGAATTGGTCTCAGCTTTATCAGAAGCAATGAATGAATTTTTATAAGATTTACCACCAAGCAGAGGGTAGAGTAACAAGAAAGGAGAGTAAAGGTAAGAAAATGAAAGTCCCTTCCATCTATCTAATAATCACTTATACAGATGAGTATACAAAGTGAAATTGTCATAAAATTTTCAGTGGTGCTTACTAGGAGTAAGAAAATACTCAACACATTAGATTCATCTTTATATGTGACACCTTTACGTAAGGGCTAAGTGTGTGTGTATGTGTTATCTTTGAATGCCGAAGTGACAAATGCCAGTTAATGCAGCTATGTTTATTGGTGACCAAATACTTCAAAAATTATTTCATCACGATTCATACTATTTTCTGAAATGATTAATAACTTTGGTCAAAATTCCAGAGAGAACTAGCCTTATTATTGGGGGAAAGACAATATATATTAACAGTGCAAACTGTGTTAGCTTTCTGTGTAAAATTCCATCAGATGATAAATTTAGACACTTGCAAACATATCTGACCTCAAGATTCTCTATGGGACTTTCAAAATGAAGGGAGGACATACAACTCTTCATTGTATTATACCAACATATAATTTTTAAAATATGTAACATCAATAGCACTTGCCTATAGTATTTACAGAAGCATTATGACAACTGAAAATACCTCCGTGCATATCCAAAATGCATCTTTGTGAGAAATAAATACTGTCCTCCTTAAGAAACATGCTCTAGATTCTGAGTTTCATTGTTAATGAATATATTACTTCCTATAATTATGTCTGAACATCATTCTGTATAAGACAGTACAAAAGTAGCAGTTATGCATATTTTATGAAGATAATGAATATTTACATTTATATCGATAGAGTTTTAGATTTGAAAATTTAAACACGGTGCCACATAGATCTATTATGTCACACAAACAGGAGTGAAACTGACAGCACTAATGGCCTGAACCTAGCCAGAACACAGATTGGGGCTTGAACCCATGTGCCGGGACTCGAACCCAGCCTAAACCCAGATTGGGACTTAAACCCATGGTTTTAAATTAGAATCACTCACCCTGTGTCTGGACTCAATGAGGTTCAGGTTCTTCATGTCTCCGCACAGAAGGAATTCAGGGAGAGACAAAGTGATAAGCATAAAATAGATTTATTAGGATAGGATGCTTGTGAGAGATGCAAGTGGTCAGGCCAGGAAGGTCTGCCCGGAGCATCTGGTGGGCTACAGTTTTATCCTCCAAGGGGAGTCGGGGTTGGAAAAGCCCACCTCTTCCTTTCTGGAAGTAGCAGTTCCTCCTTGGTATCCAGTAAGTTGTATATTCAAATCAGCAGAAGGGTGGTCCTCAAACCCCTGCCCTTGGTCTGAATCTGAATGTAGGCCTAATCCCATCCCCCACCCAAAGACCTTAGGCAATTCACACTTCCACTAGCCAAGCAAGCCTGCCCATTCTGCTGGCTTTTTTGAGCAGTTTATTTACTTACAGTGATCTCCCAATGTCCCCTAAGTTTCCCTCCTTATCTGTAGTCCTTTATTGGGACTTCTACAACTACCTGTGCCTACTCCATCCCTATCAGGAGGACTAAACAACAAAGAGAAAATAGGAAAGAAATGAATAACATTGGTCAATGCGAAGTTGACAGAAAAAAGCATAATTTTAAAAGTATATTTATCTGTTTCCTGTTTGATAAATGTTTTAGACTGTTGTAAAGCCTGTTAGACATAGAACTGCTAGATTTGTTAAAATAATGTGAATAATGTTCTCTTATTTCATTATATATTTCTAGATAAACTAAAAAATTAGAAGCTAGGATTTTAGGTTGTTTAAATGAGAAGACTTAAACTGGGTCTTTGTACACATTGGTTTTAGAAATCAGTTAGTAATTTCAGAAAGGACATGAATGATGCTGAGCCTTCTTTTCCTGTTTCTGCCTTTATGCCAAAAATAAGACTGTCTGAGGAAAGAAATGACATCTCCTACAAGGCTCCCACTCAGAGAAAAACCTGGAATCTGAGCCTCCATTCTTTCCTCAGCAAACTAAAAGGACCTCAATTATTGCAGTTTTTTGTGGCACAGACCACAGACAGAGCAAAAAAGTGTCTAATATTCCATGGCAAAATATTGTGATATCATTGTGCTTAGCGAACAAGGCAAAATCCTCTCTAACAGAGGGACAATTCCTTATTCAATATACTATTAGGTTGTTGCCACAGAAAGAAAATAATATTTTGAACAGAGCTGCTTATTTAATGGACTAGCATGAAAGTGAAACTGAATTCCCTTGATGAGCTTGTAATTAACCCCTCTATCCAAAGCCTTATTCCCTTTTGTATAACACCTATTCCTCTCAAGATTGAGGAGTATCAAAGCAGAGGATTGAAACTGAGGCAAACCCTGTGGGGCCCTCCCAGGTGCAAAAAAAGTCTTTCTGTGTCCCCTGTTTCTTCTTTGTGGGAAGAAGGTTTCAGTTTCCCAGTCCTTCCCTCAGTTCCAAAGAGCAGGTTCAGCAGTTAACAATTAAGACAATAGATTTACAGGACCCCTAGTTCCTCCTGAGGAGATACAGATGACAATCTGATGCAGATCTTTGAGCTGTTCTACAAAAGCTAAGATCCTCATCTAGGTTGAGGACAGTAATCACATTCTGACTGTAAGCACGTGGACCTCACTCTAGCTGAAACCAGAAGACCAAGATTCCACAAACAACACACCACCAACCAATCAAAAGGAAGTACATAAGTAATGCATCCTATGACTGTCTTCCCTAACACTATCTTTAAAAGTTTTTCCTAAAAGCCATCAAGCAGTTGGATCTTCTCACCACGAACCCCAGTTCTCCTTGCTTAACCCTTGCAGTAAACCTTTCTGTGTTCCAAAATCTAACATTTTATTGTTTGGCAGTACTGTGGGTTGGGCAAATGAGCTTGTATCTGACAGCATAAGGAAGCTCTCTGACATGCACCTCTCCATTAAGGAAGCTTTGGAGTGGAATTTAGTTCATCTTCATTGATTAGTATTCATAACTCACCTTGAGAATTTACATCCTTGCAAATGCAAACACCTATATCCTCCTGACTAAGACCTCTAATGTTAGATAAGAATGAGAATTTTAGCAGCAATCCCAAAGAAACACTTCCTTCTGCGTATATCAGATTACTTGATGAAGAGTAAGAATGGTGTATATTTTTAAACTGAAAGGCTTCAAGGCGAGGAGAGAGAGATTGAGAACACATGCAAATGGAAACATTTAAAAAGGAGAATAAGGAGTTCCCTTCATGGTTCAGTGGTTAACGAATCCGACTAGGAACCATGAGGTTGCGGATTCGATCCCTGGCCTTGCTCAGTAGGTTAAGGATCTGGCATTGCCATGAGCTGTGCTATAGGTTACAGACACAGCTCGGATCCCACATTGCTGTGGCTGTGGCGAAGGCCGGCAACTACAGCTCCTGTTAGACCCCTAGTCTGGGAACCTCCGTATGCCACGGGTGCGGCTCTAGATAAAAGGCAAAAAGACAAAAATAAATAAATAAATAAATAAATAAATAAATAAATAAATAAATAAATAAATAAAAAGGAGAATAAGGTGAGGAGTAGACATGATGTTCATACATACAAACATTTCTGCATGGAATTCAGTTTTGCAGTATCTTCCCTTATGCTTAAAAATAGTTTGATTTTGTGAGAACTTCAAACTTTGTTCTTTTCCTAACCTTGATTTTTTTTGACTGATTGTGAGGGCCTATACTTTCAGTATGTAGTTTCTGTATGTGCATATCATTTCTTTATATTTGTATTTTTATTTTATTTATTTTGTGTTGTTATGGCTTCATCCATAGCATATGGAAGTTCCCAGGCCAGGGACTGAATCTGTGTCTCACCTGTAACTTTCACCATAGCTGTGGCAACTGCCAGATCCTTTAACCCTCTGCAACTTCTAGGGATTGAACCCATGCCTCTGCAGTGACCCAAGCCACTGCAGCTGAATTCTTAACCCAGTGGACCATAGCAGGAACTCCTGTATTTGTATTTATCTGAAGGGAAATGATAGCTAGAGGATATTTTTAAATTCTGGCGTTCCCGTCATGCTCAGTGGTTAATGAATCCAACTAGGAACCATGAGGTTGTAGGTTCGATCCTTGGCCTTACTCAGTGGGTTAAGGATCCAGTGGTTGCCGCGAGCTGTGGTGTAGGTTGCAGACATGGCTCGGATCATGCCTTGCTGTGACTGTGGCGAAGGCCAGCAGCTACAGCTCCTGTTAGACCCCTAGCCTGGGAACCTCCATATGCCACGCGTGCGGCCCTAGATAAGGTGAAAAAAAAAAGAAAAGAAAAGAAAAGAAAAGAAATTCAGAGGTTAGGATCATTGTCCCATTGAGTCAACTAAGATTACACGTGGAAAATAGCAATGAATGATTGATGATATTCATAGCAGATTGGGTGCTTTGTACCTTATTATAGCAAGTTACTTTAGCAATTCCATTTCAGGATAATCTTAAAAATCATTTTAATCAAAATTATATTATGATTCAAACAAATGGATACTTGATTTTTTTTTTTAATTTCTTACATGTTGACTGTTTTTAAACAAAAGACTTGGAGCTCCTGCTGTGACACAGTGGGTTAATGATCCAGCTTGTTTCTATGGAGGTACAGGTTTGATCCCTGATCCAGGGCAGTGGGTTAAGGATCCAGTGTTGCTGCAGCTGTGGTGTAGGTGGCAGCTCTGTTTTGGATTCCATACCTTGCTGAAAAGTAAAAATAAATAAATAAAAAAAAAGACTCCCCAGGTTTAGCTATTTAAATAGTAATACTAAAGTGAGGGAAAAGATAGGACAGATGGCTAAAATTGGGATATGGGGAAATCAAAACACCTTTACAACATATTCCACCTGAAGAAGAGGTGAGACTCTAATAATCATATTGTTTGCTAAATGGAATACCTAAATTCATGTTGCAAAACTAAAATGTTGTGCTATCCATAGGTATATAGAGAGTATTGGTTCTTAAAATAGCACATAGTCACTACAATAAAAAGAAGAGTCAGCATTTGTGCGGAACCTGTGCTATGAAAAACACATTATTTTTCTAAGCAATCCTGCAACATAGATATCACATTCCCATTTTACAGGTCATGAAATAGGCTCAGACATAGCATACTCTGGTTTTAGTCAGCACCTTATGCTCATATATGCTACTCCAGGAGACATATGCATCTGTGTTTCCTCTTCATCACTATTTATAGATTATGAGGTCCTCACCATGTGAATAACTTTACAATGTAAGGAATAGCATGCCCCATATCCAATTATTATACGATCTGTTGCTATAAAGATTCTATTTAAACAAATTCATAAAGAAATATATTTCTGTATATGCTTTTAAATGTTGTGATCAACACAATAAAAGTGTTCTATCATATTTGCCATTGAAATGCTTGTTTCTTTACCAGCCTATCATATTTTAAAATATAGTGTTTTACTTGCTCCATGGCAGCAAATGTGGTTCAGCAAAAATATTTATTTGTAATTACTTGGGTAAACATAAAAAAAATGCACAGGTTAAACTAATATTTTACATTGCTGTGGCCTAAAATGTGATATCCACTAGACATATATTTTTTCTATTGAGTTAAATTTCATATGCTTTTTGTTACAACTAAAAACTTAAAAAAATAATGGACAATAAAAGGAAAAAGAAATTATAAGTTTAGAAAGTTCTAATAGATACAACTTTTGAATTACAGAAGTTTCAAGGAAAGGATCCCTGAGATTTTCTGGAAAAGGAAATATTTATAAAATTGTCAGTTCTGACATCTTTAAATGTTTTTTTTTTTAAATTTGTATAGATAGAAATACATAAATAAAATAAAAACAGAATTAAAATCATAGTTTCAAATATACTGGCAAATTAACATATAACTAAAGGTTATATTTTTTGGAAACAACTTTTTATTCCACAAAATCTATTCAGTTTCCTCAGAAGCATGAGAAAGAACCATCAAAAAAAAAAAAGAAAAAATCATCAGCCACTGTGAATACTTATGGTAGCATGGCCACCATGGCCAGTGTTTCTCTGAAGATTGCTTAGGGAGAATCTATGGAATTCTGTCAGCAGGCAAGAGTCCCCCTAACTGATGCATTAATAAAGGAAAAAGAAGGCTGTATTCAGGATTGCTTATCAATAGCTTTGAATTATCTGCAGCACCTTAAAAGAAAGGGCCTTAAATGAGCGTAATGCAGTGTGTGCTTCTTCCTCTCACAAACTGGGAATGATTAAAATGCATCATTATAATATTAAGCTGGGAAGTAGCCTGATAAATTGGAAAAGCAAAACATTCATAAATGCAGTAAGTTTAGCAATAAGTGTATTTTTTTATGTACTGGGTGTTGGTGACCACTTGAAATAGAGAAGAAATAATTTTGATCATGGAAAAATATGAGGCACTAGGAAGACAGTGAAATCATCTAAGAATTATTTAGTAATGGCCAGATGGTGAATAGACTTTCATATTTGGCTGATTGATTATTTTTTTAAATATTTTTACTCTTTAGTAGAAAACTCACATTTTACCTGGGTACAATCTAACACATTCATGCTTCTGAAAAGTTTGAGCTGTATAATTTGGATGCAAATCTGAAACTGAAAACACCTCTAACTCGAACCCAGCCTAAAGCCACGCTGGTACTTGAACCAACTTTTTTTATTTAGAATCAGTCATCTGGTGTTTGGACTTTACTGAGATTCATGTTATTTATGTCTCCGCGCAGAAGGAATTTAGTGAGAAACAAACTGATAGGCAAGAAATAGATTTATTATGACAGGATGCTTGTCAGGGATACAAGCAAGCAGGCAAAAAAAATTTGCCCCATGGATTAGGTGGGCTACATTTTTATAATCGACGGAAAATGGGGAGGGGAAAAAGACCACCTTCTTCCTCATTTTTAGAGAGATGTCAGGCTTACATATCATCAGCTCCTCTTTCATATTGGGTAAGAGAGTATTTGACCCTATGAGGTCAAACTAGGGCTGTCATGGTGCAAATCAGCAGGAAGGTGGTAACATATGCTAAAATATGTTGGATCATCTCAGGTTTCTATATAATGAGGGTCTCCTACTTTGGAATATCATCTTTCCCTGAAATTGCTGTCCTTGATCTTAAGGATCATTCTCTTACTGAACTTAAATGCAGGCCTCATTTTATCTTTCACTTAATGACCTGAGGCCTATCTCATGCTTTTATTTATAGTTTTATAGTCAGTCAAGTCTGCTCATTCCACTACATTCTGGTGACTTTCTTGAGTGATTATTAACTTACAGTGGTCTCCCCAAATTCCTTAGGTTTCCCTCTCAGTCTGTGGTCCCCTTCTGGGACTTCTACAACTACATGTGTAACTGTTCTACTCTATCCCTATCTGAGTTACTGCTTGCATAGAGCAATACAGATGTGACTACCCATTGATACTGGAAATACCCAAGAGAGATAAAAGATAAGCTAACATTTCAGAGAATCCTGATGATTATCAAACATCACCTGTTGAGAAATAAAAAGTGTGGTTTCAAGCAGCAATGTTATTGCCTGATACTTTTAATTATGTCAAAAGGGAAAGGAGGACACCAAGAACACTCAGATGAGGGGTATGCGTGGTCCCATAGAGTAGAGTTGTCTAAAATGTATTAAGACATAATAATGATACTAGAACAACTGGATAGTGTCATTTTTCACTAACTACCTATGTGAGGTTTACCATATTACTCTTATTGCAGAAACCCAGCCCTTGTCCTCCAGTCCTAAATAGAAACTCCAGTACCAAAAGAGAGTTTTGGGTGAAGGAGAAAAAAAATAGCTTTATTGCTTTGCCAGGCAAATGAGAGCACAGCAGGCTAATGCCGTAAAGACTGTGCCCCACTTGGGAAAGAATAGGAAGTAGTTTTATAGTTTGGGAATAGAAAAGAGGGCCACAGATAAGGATCAGGGTAAATACAAGCTTTCATTCTTGTTCAGAATGGGTTTTTAGTGGCCCTTGGACTGGTTCTGGTGGTCCTACCTTTTTTTTGGAATGAAGAATGATTCATAACATCCTTCATTTGTTAGGGGTTTTAGTTTTACAGAAGTCAAAATTATTGTTATGTATATTCCTTGAGGGGAAACCAGGATCCTGCCCTTAGGCTGCACTAGTGTTAAGGATCCCTCCCGTATCTCTGCATCCTCCTCCTTCCCTGATTACCTACTGTTGAACCTGCACTTTGGAACTCAGGGAAGGTCCTAGAGCCTGAACGAGGCCTATTTCCTACAAACAGGAAATAGGGGAGAAAAGGCTTATGGCCAGGAGCCCCACAGGCTCCTACTCAGCTTCACTCTGCCTTTCTGGGCATTCTTTCTAAAATATGAGAATAAATACTTGCATGATGTCTCAAGTATAAGAACTAGGTAGAGTATTTTTGACTCTTTTGTATATTTAAACACTATTTAAATACTATTTTTATTCCTAATTCTTGATTTTTCTCTCATTTTTTATTAAGAAAAACTAGAAAGTAGCAGCTAATAAACAGTGCAAACAAATCAAGGATATATTAGTAGAGAACAGACAAAATAAAACTTAACATGCCATTGGCTTCTTTAATTGGTTGAAGCACAACAAGTAACTGCAGAAGGTTTATTTTAAATTAAAAAGCTGTTTTTCTTTTTTCCTAAGTCAGATATATAAACACCCACAAAAAATAGTGTGTGAAGGAAAGCTGACATACACAAGAAATTGTATCCCGTTTTAAAGAGTATAAGCTGTTGAAGCAGGAATTAACAGAGTAACATCAGGAACAGGTTAACGATATTAAAAATTAAGTCTTTAAAAGCTGCAATACACAAAGCTATGTGATACAAAATACTGCAAGTTATGAAGGAAGAAATCTGTACCACTTTTATCAAAAAGTCTTTTCCAGGAATGCAAATCAAAACAAGACAATAAGCAGACCGAAGAGGCTGTAGCTAGATGTCAGAGCTACAACCTCTTCTATCTGAGCTAGAAAATCCTATTTATCCAGAATGGACCAAAATTTCAGGAGAAAACAGGGACACTTTAAGTATTTCTTACTTTATCCACTTTAAGTTCTCTATTTCTTTCCTCCACATCGCTTAATTCAGCATGAGTCAGAAGATGGGCCATGGCCATGGCCATGGCTACTTTTAGAGCTGGGCTATTTACTTTTTTTCCAGTGCTGAGACTGACATTGAACCTGGATGTCTCAGGCTTTTATACATCCTTTTATCTAGTGTTCCACTGTGGTCAAAAATCTTAGCAATGGACTTGGGGAACTTGGTTTCCCATTCCTGCTTTGATCTTCCATGATGAAGTTCAGCTTTAGAGTGAATCTGTTATTGAACCTTTTGAGACTGGACAATAGGTGCCAAATAGCATCAGGATCCATCCCTATAGTATCTGCCTGTGGGCCAGAAGAAAAATACTCTTCTTCTTAGATGGTATAAATGGTCAGGATCTGCAAAATCACAAAATAAGGTATGATGTGCAAAGCCAAAACAGGTTTGGACTCTGAGAAGGAGCGCATATAACCCCACATCAAAGCTACTATGGCAAAGAAGCAAGATGTGGCACAAATGATGAGGTGACTGACCATTAGTTAGACTAAGACACTGTGGTGATGATTTTGCAATATATACAAATATTCAATACTTGTATTTTTTAGCAGAATCATCCAAGTAATTTTTCACAGCTGATACATCTATTTGTCAATTTTTACAGGCTTATTAGCACTCTTCCATTTGTCTATCCAGCTGCTGTGGCTACTGCCCAACCTACAGCACTGGCGCTATTGTCAAACCCAGATTTATTTGCCTGATATACGGTAAGGCCAAACAAACCAAAATGTTGAGTTTGGAGAGGAGAGAGGTTTATTGCAGAGCCAATCAAGGAGAAAGGGACAGCTCATGATCTAAAGACCAGAACTCCCCGGTGGTTTTGGCAGAATAGGTTTTATAGGCAAAATTTATGCGGAAGTCCACAAGGTGTGTTTCATTTCTCTGGTTGGTTGGTGGTAAGGTCTTAGGGTGGTATTCCAGGAATCTCAGTCATCAGCCTTCTGGTTCCAACTAGACTGAGGTCCAAGTGCTTGTGCTTATCCTACAGTTGCCATCCTCCACCAGGGTGGGGATCATATTCCTGCTGAAGAATTAGAGATACGTGTCAAATTGTAATTCACATCCCCAAGGAGGAACCAGGACCAGGATCCACCCTGCACTAATGTTTTTTCTGCATTTTCTCACTCCCCTAGTTAGTAAGTGTTTGAATCTGCCCTTTACAACACAGGGAAGGCCTAAGTGGCTGAAACTTTTTTCCTACAAACAAGAAATTGGGGACACAGGAAGACTTCTGTAATTCAGGGGGCCCCACAGCATCCTATTTGGTTTCCATTCTCCTTTTTTTTTTCCTATACTCCTCCCTCTTGAGGGGAATACATGTGGCATAAGAAAGAGAATAACAATTTGAATAGAGAGGTTAATCATAAATTCAGCAGAGGAACTCAGAGGGGACTCACATTCAGAGCCACTGTCAGCCCCACTACTGCCTCCACCAACACTGGTTCTCCCAACCTGAGCCACCACTTCCATTTTCTCTCTCTAATCATTTCTTTCAGTTGACTACATTTTATACAGCTGAACCTGCACAACCATGCATGCACGCACACACACACACACACACACAAATAAATACATTCACAGTAGAAAGTTCTTTGGACTGTATATTGAAATAACAATTGACAGAGTGAAAGTAGATATTTATCTATATAAACAACTTAGAATTTTGAAAATAAATTATTTTAAATTGGTGTTTGGTAGTAAAGGTATTGTGTTAAAATTGTGATTTAACATATATGCAACAGTTAATACACTGAATACAAGGAAAGCTAAAATTTTGATTCAGGATGAAATTTTTGTCTAAATGAGTTAAGCAGGAATGGAATCCCTAAACTGTGAAAGTATTAGTTAATCCTTTTTTTTTGTCTTGGAATCGCAAAAGTATCGATTCTTAGAAAACTGTACTCAGTTGATTTACAAATATTTGTAATGCCACACTTGTCTATCAAGTTCAGTTACTATCCAACCAAGTAGTAAACTACCTGTTATATTTTTAGTTTATTTTTGATGTCTTTGAAGGAACATTAGTTTCTCCTGAAAAATAACATTTCTAATTTCTGTATAGATGAATCCTACTAATACTGGATGATGTAAATGAAGACACTTTTAGTCCATACTTGTGAACCAGATAATACTATACCAATTAGATCAATTCTGACAGATTTCACTTGATACCGTGACACAGAAGTTCAGTTGATTATATATTAGTGAATATGATTAATATGAGTATATAAATGAATATATGATATATATATATATGATTATATATGAGTTAAGTTTGTATATGCATGCACACCCATATATACATGTACACACAGAAGCAGGTCACACCTATAACTTTATAACTGTAATTTGTAAAACCATAGATGTTTAGAGCTTGTTCTAACAAGAAGATTACATTTAAAGATATTCTTACAATTTTGAAAAGTAATGTATACAAATTATAGTGTGTCAGTATTTCCTTTTCAGATTTCTGTAAAACCAAATAGATATATAGGACAACTATTGCTATAGCAACAGGATAGATTTTAGGGAATCAAATATAGGATAATTTTTATTTAATGTTCATACCCACTCACTTCCATCCACATGATGTTTTTTTTCTTTATATATACATTACTGGCTAGCTATGATCAGCAATCATTAGAAAAAATGGTTTGAAAAAATTCGATTTGACTATATTTCTCTGATATATATCAGTGCATTGTAAAGGTTTTTCAAATATTGACACTTTGGTTTCCAAATGACTTTTTTATACCTGTTTATGTTTTGGTTTGATTTTCATGAATAATTGTTATGTAGACAAATGATAGATATGAGATTTATATTTTTGTGATTTTGTATGCAGATTAATTCTTGTTCTTGAGAGACTAGAACTGTAGCTCTCAATTATAAGATTGACATTTGGGACCAAATGACCTTTTTTTTTTTTTTTTTAGTGCTCTCCCATGCACTGTTGATGTTTCACAGCATCCCTGATCTCTGTCTACTAAATGCCAGTAGCAGCCCCCACCATGCCAAATTCAAGGAGCAATGAATTTATAATTCAAGCAATGCATACCGAAGATGTCTCTAGACAGTGCCAGAATTCTCTGGGAGACAGATTTGCCCTGCTGTGAAAAGCTGGTCTAATGTTTTAAACTATTTCGTACCAGCCAAATATATAGTAAAGATTATCAGGAATAGATTATTTAAGTATTTGCACTATTTGAAAAATCCATGTAAATCTTTGCTGAATTTTCTATTGACTCTTCTAATCATTCAAATCTTAGGTCTCTAAAATATTTTAAAATATTAGATAAATAAGGAAATTTCTCTCAAAAATAAGTCATTTATGAAATGTAGTAAAACAGTCATATAATATAAGTTAGGAACTTTAAATAGTCTAAGGTTTTACAATATCTACAAGCTAATTAATTAATATACGCTGATTTTGTATATACTGAGATTCCTGAATCAAAGATGTACAGGTTATTGCTAAAGCAATTGTAGTATCCAGAAAATCAGCCTTATTTGTGTTGGTTTCCTATGTTCTGGTTCCTATAGGGAAACCCAGAGAGTCATATGATAACTGTCTAGGTGGGGTAGATTGTAATACAGGAAAGGAATGCTGAGTTTAGAGAATTCAAATCTCTTGTAATGAGGAATAAGTATCCCTTCAATCCTGTTTGCTATAAAAATGCCCTTTTAAAAAAGTGTGGATGAAAAGACAGTCAGTGCTTTGCTTACAAGATTTACAAAGCATAGAAGACCCAGTGAGAATTTTTTTCCCAGCATGTAATGTGTATAGATAGGTTACATTAAACATAAAGTTGAATTTGATTATTGCTAAATACATGCTGAAACAATTTAAAATCAAATTTGACTGATATATATTGATTTTATCTTCAGGATAACAATGTATAAAACCTGTGTAAGATAAATAAATGCAGGCCCAAAATTTTGAAACATAAGTAATTGTGCTTTTAATGACCTGTTTTCCACTTCTAGAAAAATAATATCCTGTGGTAATTACGGAATCACATTTGGGAACTGGCCTATCTGGATTCAAACTCTGGGTTAGCTACTTACAAGTGATGTGACTTTAGAAGAGTTTTCTTTCTTTAGCTCTTCAACTTTTAACTTGAGTTTCTTCTGTAAAAGAGAAGATACTAGTACTCACAGCACCAACTGTTGCAAAAATTATAACTGGTAATTCATACACTGTATACCATGTGGAATGAAATAAATAATAAATGCTGTTTATCTCTTAATCATTGTATGAGTGCATTCAGTGTGCAAGTCAGTGAAGCAAACATTGAAAAAGCCAAGGTAAATAAGAGACAATCCTTTTTCTCATAAAGATGATGAAGTTATGATTTCTACATATCTTTACAATACATGAAAAGATAAAACATAACTTCCAATGACTGTTTCTCTCATCCAGTACCCATCATCTTCAAGGGAATAAGGTTTTTTTTTTTTTTTTTATTTATTGGGAGTTCCCTTTGTGGCTCAGCGATTAACAAGCCCAGCTAGGATCCATCAGGATGCAGGTTCAATCCCTGGCCTTGCTCAGGGGGTTAAGGCACTGCCATGAGCTGTGGTATAGGTCACAGATGCAGCTTAGATCTGGCATGCTGTGGCTGTGGCATAGGCCAGCAGCTGCAGCTCCAATTTGACCCCCTGCTTACTTTCATATGCTGCAGATGCGGCCCTAGAACAGCAGAGTTGTGTTTATTAAGAAGGATGACACTTGGAATTCCCATCGTGGCTCAGTGCTTAATGAATCCGACTAGGAGCCATGAGGTTGCGGGTTCGATCCCTGGCCTTGCTCATTGGGTTAAGGATCCGGCATTGCCATGAGCTGAGGTGTAGGTTGCAGACGCAGCTCGGATCCCGTGTTGCTGTGGCTGTGGCGAAGGCCGGCAGCTACAGCTCCTGTTAGACCCCTAGCCTGGGAACCTCCATATGCCACAGGTGTGGCCCTAGATAAGGGAAAAAAAGACAAAAAAAAATTCAAAATAAAAAAAGGATGACACTTTTTATGCTATATAAGCATAACATATGTTTTTAGGAAAATATATAATGGTATTTTAATTTAGCCTGAAAAAAATGAATATTTCACATTTTACAAGACCCACAAATAAACCATATTTTGTTGTATAGTATTTTGGAGATTGAAAAGAAATTAAAATGTGATAATAATATTGCTTTTGTTTAAACCATGTAACTTAATTTACTGTTAGTCATTCTAAAAATGTATTATGCAATAAATCATTGCTTTATTCCAGCAATTTAGTGAAATAAGAGCAGATGAATCTTATATTTATTTTATTAATGTCTCCTCAGAATAATTTTAGAGATATTTTTCCCTTTTTGTATGATTTCTAGGAAAATAAATTATGTCAAATCCGGCCTTATATTTAATTTTTTGTTCTTATGAATATTTTTGTGCCTCTTTGGGGTTTAGTTGTAGGCTCTGTGTTGTTATTTGTTTGTTTGTTTGTATCTCTAACCTGTCCTTAGTAATAATAGTCCAAAAAAGACAAGGGAGCTTGATATTTTCTGATATCACTTCCCAGTGTTTTTGGCAATTTGGCACAATCTGTTTATTTTACTTGAACTGCCCTTCACTTCCATGATTCAGTTCACATGCTAACTCAGCAAAAATTCTCTTTGATCATTATAATGAAACCTAGCATATATGAACTTCTGTAACATTCTTCCACCCTTTATTCATTTCTTTTTTTCATTCAACCAGTATTTGCTGCACAAACTATGTCCCAAGCACTCTGCAGTGCACCTAAAAGAGAGATTAAAAAGACACCAAGCCCTTCCTCTCCATGAATTTGAGGTTTGGAAGTGAATATTGATATTTCAACTCATCTGCTTCACTTTAATTAATGACTTGAAGTAGATTGTTAGCCATGTGTATAGAAGCCAAAGGTGATGAATAAGCTTGTACTTGAAAATAGAAAGTTAGAGCTAATAAATAGAACAGGAAATGGATCCAAGACAGATGGAACAGAAAGGGAAAAATACATAAAACTGTTTAAGTGCAGGGAGTGTTTATTGAAATCAGAAGTTTGTGTCTTTGGAATACAGATTGTATGACAGGTGAGAAGATGGCATGATTCTTTGGAAACATGGATGTTAGATGAGGACTGGTTCAGTTACTGGAGACTTGCATCACATGCTATTATTGTTTAGACTTCTTTAGTTGGACAATTTTAATTCCAGATAGATGTGACAAAATCACATTGATTTTGAAGGCGTTTGACTCTGGCAGTAATATAGAAACTGTATGTGGGGAAATCTGAGTTAATTAGAACTAGTATAGTTCTTTTTGCCTTATGCTACCCTAACTAATGCAAAAAAAAAAAACTATTCCTTAAAAAGGTCCTTTTTAAGTTTCTCTTTATAGCTGTGTTTTACATCCCCTTCCTTTTATTTTTTAACTCTACATAATAGACACAATGGAGACACTTGTAGTTAAGAACAAACCCATGTGACTGGAGTACAGTGAGCAAGGGGAAGCATGGGAGGTGATGAAATCAGGAGGTTAATGTGGAATTAATAATATATTGTATAATTACATGCAATTGTATTATAACACACATGCAGTTGCAGAACAAGGTCAAATATTTTGCCCTATCAAAAAATATAGACTATCTCACCTTTCAATATTTGTTTTCATGTTATATATATTACATAATTATATAATATTACATGTATTTATTTCTCTATGCTTTTGGTACTTGGTATTTTTTTATCTATTAATTGCTTTTATGTTAATATCTTAAACATTTTCCCTTTTTGTATAAGATATTATATGTTGCCTCAACAGTGATTTATATAGAAATATCTTCTATCAACTCTTTCTAAATATCTGATTTTAAATGATGTTTTTCATTCCAAGTTAATATCTACAGGGCAGCCCATTTTACTTTTCATTTATTCTAACTATCTGCTATATATAAAAATGTATCTCTGATATATTTGCACACATTGCCATCATTCATTCCTAAATTTTTTTTAAAAATTAAATGCTCACTTTCAGAACATAAAATAAATCATTTTCAAATTTCATTATTTATCCATATATTATTCTAAGAAAGGATATATAAGACAATATTCTCTGAGACTTTGCATTTTTATTGTCTGTTCATTCCAATTATTCTTGAAAGATGTTTGATAGGAAAACCAGATATCCTAAAAATGTCATTCCATTCTGTTTTGGAATAAAATGTTGCTATAAAGAATTGATTTTCTTTCCCTTATAAATCACTTGATATAAATGTCAAATTGTTTTTGATTTTCTTCAACATTTTTCTAGTGTGTCTTAAAATCAAATTTTATACTATTACTTGGTTAATTTTCACCTTTTTGTTATAGGATATATAGGTGAATTAGTAATCCTTCTTACTGATTTTTCATTTTTGAGTTGGGTTTTCCTAGGTTATTAAGAGAAAGTTTCTAAGTATAGTGAAGTAATAGAGCTGATTAGCTTTCCCAGTTGAATAAATAATACCCAAATTTCTCCCTTTGTGCTTTTACCATGGGATATTAAAAAAAAAAAAAAAAGTGTCTTTGGGAGGTCGCACAGAGATTATCCCTCACAGATAAGTCAGTTCAGAGTACTTCCTTTGTACCTTTTTGTATCTTCCAGAACCCTACAAACCTTTCAAGTCGTTCTCATGTTTATGAAGACTGTATTTTGCTTCTATACTACATTCTGAATTTGATATCCTCAGAATCTCTCTTCCTTCATCTACAGACTTTGCAGTAGATTTCTATCAGTGGGAAAGGAATTAGTCATGTTTGCACTTTTCATCAACTTGAAACCTGTGAGGATTTTGAATTTTTTCAATATTCTCAGATTTGTTCGCCTCGTTGCTACCCGGCTAACTACCTCTCATTAAGAGTGTAAAATTGGTTGTCAATATCTTCCTTCCAAAATTTATTAGATCTTTTAGTATTATGCATTTCCTCTATCACTTCTACTGAAAAGTTAGTCATCCTGCTCACCTATATCAATGTTCAGGGGTTGATGGAGATTCCTTCTTACCTAGAATTGTCAAAGATGTCATATGTGGATATTTTTCCCTTTTCCACTCTGTGTTGAGTATATTAAAATAAATATAATGTTTATATTATAGTCTCGTTACTAGGAGTTCTTCAGTGATATTAAAAGACATGAAATTGGATGAGATAGCCTAAGAAGTAAGCACAGATAAGAGGTTCCCTAAAAAATAGTTACCTATGTGAACTAGAAAGTAGAAATGACAAAATAGGAGATACCGATACAGGAAGTCAAGAAACTGGACTTATGGAAGCCAAAATTTAAAGTGTTTCAAGGAGGTGATACTGCTAATAGATTAAGGTAGAAACTAATATAAAATAGGATTGGTTTTATGCTAAAATGGTAAAACACTTCTATAACACTTTTAAAATCTGGTGTTGCTCCAGTCAATATTCCAGAAGCTCAACTCAAGGATATCTTGTTTTTCAGGGCCTGGTTCCAATTAGAGATTTTGTACTAAATATTACAAATGAAAATAATATCTGTGGATTTTCCATTCATAAGAATTTCTAGAACCCACATTGGAATAAAGTAGGTCCAAAAAGTCATCACAAGGAACTAAAATATATTTTCATAATGAATGTTTTTATAGTATTGTGCCAGTTATTGATTTATTTCCTTTCAGCTCCAAATTTACACTGTCAGATGGCTTTGTGAAAATGGTACTTGACCTTTTAAATACGTTTTTTTTTTTCCTGTCCCAGTTAGCAAGAAACTTTGTCAGTAGAAGGGGCTGAAGAGCCATTATAGGAGGAAGGAGTTTTTCTTCCCAGGTCAGTTTTGCTCACTTGTAGCAACAGACTCCTAAAAACACTTTCCCTTCTTCACTGCCCTTTCCTGTGGGACACTGAAGAGCAGCACTAAATAGCCAGAATCTTCTCCTAGTACCCAGGCCCTCACGAGACAGTTTGGTAGCAGAGCCTCTCCATCTCCTTCAGTGCTTCTAAGTCCTTCAGTTCCAGCTGAGAACCCAGCTATAGGTACCCTCCCCCACTACCTTTCCCCACCATCAAGCGCTTTATAGCCGTGTCCCCAAGACCACCGTCTAACTTCCAGAGTGCCCTGCTCCTGCACTGCCTGACAAAGAGTAGCACCCAAGTAGGGAATAGCATTCTCTGGTACCCCAGACAATCGATGTCCGAGAGGTGGAACAATAGAAGTCCTTCTCTGCCATTAAGTGAGTAACAGGGTGCCTTCTCCAACAAGATCTAGATATCAGCTTGGGGGAATTAGGAGTCTTCCGTGAGCATTCTGTCTCAGCCTTAAGCTTAGTAGCTGCTTTTTCTACAATTTGATTTGCATTTACTTATTTATATATTTATGTAGGTATGTATTATTTATTTGTTTATTTATTTATCTTTTTAGGGCCACACCCACAGCATATACAGTAGGTTCCCAGGCTTGTGCTATGCCACAGTCACAGCAACATGGGATCCAAGCTGTGTCTGCAACCTATACCACTGCTTTCAGCAATGCTGTATCCTTAACCCACTGAGCAAGGTCCAGGATCAAACCTGTGTTCTCATGGACACTAGTCAGGTTTGTTAACCATGGAGCCATGGTGGGATCCCTTTCTTTCTTTTTTTTTTTTTTAATTTTTCCTTTATAGCTGATTTACAGTTTTCTGTCAATTTTCCAAGTGCACAGCATGGTGACCCGGTTACACATATTTGTCACAAGTGATTAGACATAATTCCTGGTTTTATACAGCAGGATCTCCTTGCTTTTCCTTCCCAAAGGCAATAGTCTGCAACTGTTAACCCCTGACTTCCATACCATCCCCCTCCCTCCCTCCCCATCCTCTTGGCAACCATAAGTCTGTTCTCCAAGTCCGTGATTTTCTTTTCTGTAAAAAGGTTCATTTGTGCAGTATATTAGATTCCAGATATTAGTGATATCATATAGTATTTGTCTTTCTCCTTCTGACTACTTCACTCAGTATGAGGTTCTCCAATTCCATCCATGTTGCTGCAAATGACATAATTTTATTCTTTTTTATGGCTGAGTAGTATTCCATTGTGTATATATACCACATCTTCCTAATCCAATCATCTGTCAATGAATATTTGGGTTGTTTCCATGTCTTGGCTATTGCGAATAGTGCTGCAATGAACATGCGTGTACAGTGTCTTTTACAAGGAAAGTTTTGTCCAGATATATGACCATGAGTTAGATTTCTGGGTTATATAGTAGGTTTATGTATAGTTTTCTAAGGTACCTCCATACTGCTTTCCACAGTCGTTGTACCAGCTTACATTCCCACCAACAGTGCAGGAGGGTTCCCTTTCTCCACACTCTAGCATTTGTTGTTTGTGCACTTATTACTGATGGCCATTCTGACTGGTGTGTGGTGGTATCTTGTGGTAGTTTTGATTTGCATTACTCTAATCATCAGAGATGTTGAGCCTTTTTTCATATGCTTGTTTATCTTCTTTGGATAAATGTCTATTCAGGTCCTTTGCCCATTTTTCAATTGGGTCGTTGGCTTTTTTGCTATTGAGTTGTATAAGTTGTTTGTATATTTTAGAGATTAAGCCCTTATTAGTTGCATCATTTGACACTATTTTCTCCCATTCTGTAAGTTGTCTTTTTGTTTTCTTTTTGATTTCCTTTTGCCATGCAAAAGCTTGTCAGCTTGATTAGATCCCATTGGTTTATCTTTGCTTGTATTTCTGTTGCATTGGGAGACTGACCTGAAAAAACATTTGTAAGGCTGATGTCGGAGAATGTTTTGCCAAGTTTTCTTCCAGGAGTTTAATGGTGTCTTGTCTTATATTTAAGTTTATTTTTTTTTGCATGGTGTGAGAGTGTGTTCCAGTTTCCATGATTCCTATGTCTGGATTTCCTAGCAATACTTACTGAAAAGACTGTCTTTTTCCCATTTTATGTTCCTGCCTCCTTTGTCAAAGATCAAGTGACCATAGGCATCTGGATTTATTTCTGGGTTCTCTATTCTGTTCCATTGGTCCGTGTGTGTGTTTTGGTACTAGTACCACACTGTCATGATTACTGTGGCCTTGTAATATTGCCTGAAGTCTGAGAGAGTTATGCCTCCTGCTTGGTTTTTGTTCCTCAGAATTACTTGGGTGATCCTGGGTCTTTTGTTGTTCCATATAAATTTTTGGATTGTTTGTTCTAGTTCTGTGAAGAATGTCATGGGTAATTTCATAGGGATTGCATTGAATCTGTAGATTGCTTTGGTTAGTATCACCATTTTTACAATATTGATTTTTCCGGCCCAAGAGCATGGAATATCTTTCCATTTCTTTGTATCTTCTTTGATCTCCTTGATTAATATTTTATAGTTCTCTGCATATGTCTTTCACCTCCTCGGTCAGGTTTATTCCCAGATACTTGATTTTTTTGGTGTACTATTTTAAAAGGTAAAGTATTTTGGTATTCTTTTTTAATATTTCATTGTTAGTATACAGAAATGCGATTGATTTCTGTAGGTTAACCTTATATCCTGCTACTTTCTGAATTTCTTGGTCATTTCAAGTAATTTTGGGGTTGAGTCCTTGGGGTTTTCTATATATAGTATCATGCTATCTTCATTCACTGACAGTTTTACCTCTTCTTTTCCTGTTTGGATGCCTTTTATTTCTTTTGTTTGTCTGATTGCTGTAGCTAAGACTGCAAATACTATGTTGAATAATAGTAGTGAGAGTGGGCATCCTTGTCTTCTTGAAGATTTTAGTGGGAAGGCTTTCACCTTTTCTCCATTGAGTATTATATTTGCAGTGGGTTTGTCATAAATGGCTTTTAATATGTTAAGGAATGTTCCCTGTATCCCCACTTTGGTAAGAGTTTTGATCATGAATGGATGTTGGACTTTGTCAAATGCTTTTTCTGCATCTATTGGGATGATCATGTGGTTTTTGATGTTTCTTTTGTTAATGTGGTGTATGATGTTGGTTGATTTGCATATGTTTTACCCTCCTTGTGCACCTGGGCTGAATCCCACTTGGTCATGGTGTATGATCTTTCTGATATTTTGTTGGATTCAGTTGGCTAAAATTTGTTGAGAATTTTTGCATCTATATTCATCAAAGATATTGGCCTATAGTTTTCTTTTCTCATGTTGTCTTTGTCTGGTTTTGGAATTAAGGTGATGGTGGCATCATAGAATGTCGTTGGGAGTGTTCCTTCTTCTTCAACCTTTTGGAAAAGTTTAAGGAGGACAGGTTTGAGTTCCTCTTTGTATGTTTGGTAGAATTCATCTGTGAAGCCATCTGGTCTTGGACTTTTATTTGTAGGAGTGTTTTTATGACATACACAATTTCATTTCTAGTGATTGGTCTGTTCAGTTGATCTATTTCTTTTTGATTCAGTTTTGGGAGGTTGTAAGTCTCTAAAAGGTTGTCCATTTCTTCTAGGTTGTCAAATTTGTTGGCGTACAATTGTTCATAGTATTCTCTCATGGTTTTTTGTATTTCTGTAATATACATTGTGATTTCTCCTTTTTCATTTATTATTTTGTTTATTTGGGTTTTTTTCTCTCCTCTTCTTGCTGAATCTAGCCAGAGGTTTATCAATTTTGTTTACCTTTTCAAAGAGCCAGCTCTTGGTTTTATTGATTTTTTCCTATTTTTTTTGAATCTCTATTTTATTGATTTCCTCTCTGATCTTTGTGATTTATTTCCTTCTGCTGACGTTAGGGTGTTTTTGTTCTTCTTTTTCTAATCCATTTAGGCACTGTGTTGAGTTGTTGATTTGAGATTTTTCTTCTTTCTTGAGGAAGACCTGTATTACTATGCACTTTCCTCTGAGCACTGCTTTTGCAGCATCCCATAGATTTGGAGTGGCTGTGTCTTCAATATCATTTGCTTCAAGGTATTTTTTCATTACCTTCTTGATTTCTGCATTGACCCATTCGATTTTTAGTAGCATGTTGCTTAGTCTCCATGTAGTGTGTTCTTTCTCATTTCCTTTCCTGTGGTGATTTTTAGTTTTGTGCCTTTGTGGTCAGAGAAGATACCTGAAATAATTTATGTACAAAAATAATTTGTTGGGGTTACTTTGTACCACAGTATGTGATCTATCCTTGAGAATGTTCCATGTGCTCTTGAGAAGAATGTATATTCTGATTTTTTTGGATGTAATGTCTTGAAAATGTCAGTTATATCTAACTTTTCTGTTGTGTCCTTTAGGATCTCTGTTGCCTTACAGATTTTCTGCTTAGAAGATCTATCCATTGATGCGAGTGGAGTGTTTAAGCCTCCTACTATTATTGTATTCCCATCTATTTCTCCTTTTATGTTTGATAGTATTTGTTGTAGGTACTTGGGTGCTCCTATATTAGGGGCATATATATATATTTTTTTTTTCATCTTTTTGCCTTTTTATCTAGAGCCGCACCCACAGCATATGGAGGTTCCCAGGCTAGGGGTCTAACAGGAACTGTAGCTGCCGGACTTCGCCACAGCCACAGCAACGTGGGATCCAAGCCACGTCTGCAACCTATACCACAGCTCATGGCAATGCCAGATCCTTAACCCACTGAGCAAGTCCAGGGATCCAACCCACAACCTCATGGTTCCTAGTTGGATTCGTTAACCACTGAGCCGTGAAGGGAACTCCTAGGGGCATATATATTGACAATTGTAATATCCTTTTCTTAAATGGATCCTTTAACCATTACATAGTGTCCTTCTTTGTGTTTTTTTATGGCCTTCATCTTAAAGTCTATTTTATCTGATATGAGTATTGCAACTCTTGCTTTCCCGTTTTGTCCATTGGCATGAAGTATCTTTTCCCATCCTCTCACTTGCAATCTCTGTGTGTCCTTTGCCCTGAGGTGAATTTTTTGCAGGCAGTAGATTGTAGGTTTTTGCTTGTTTATCCAGTCTGCTACTCTGTGTCTTTTGACTGGAGCATTCAGTCCATTGACATTTTAGGTGATTATTGATAGATATGTATTTATTGCCATTTTAGACATGTTTTCCAGTTGATTCTTTGTCTCTCTTTTTTTCTTTTTTTGTTGTTGGATGGTTTCCATTTCTTATATACTTGGCTGCTTTTCTTTTCAGTATTTGTGGATGTGATGTTCCATTTTGATTTGTGGTTGCCCTGGTTTTTAACTATGTTAACGCCTTCTTATATCTGCTTGCTGTGGCCTGATAGCCATATAGGCTTAAACACATCATTACAAAAAAAACAATTATAAGGTTAAAAAAATAATGACAATAAAAAGAAAAAAAAAAGAAAAGTAGTTTATGTTGTCTTATTTTAGTTCCCCACAATGTACGGTTTTGTTGTTTTTTTTAATTTAATTAATTAATTAATTTACTTATTTCTTAGCATCTTCATGCTTAGATCTGTATGCTGGCTTATTCGAATGATTGCTTTCCATTTGTGGTTTCCTCCATTCTAATTCTTTCTTTTTACTTTTTTTTTTTTATTGTAACCCTTTCAGTATCTCTTTTAGAAAGGGTTTAGTATTGCTGTACTCTTTCAGTGAGGTGATGGTGGCTGCAAGTGATTTTTGTTCAGGTATCCCCTGTGGCAGCGGGCCACGCCCTCCTCTGGAGTCAGGGATTTCTGTGGTGGTTTTCTTTCACCCTCTGCAGGCCACCAGGAAGCACCCTGTCCCACTTAGACAACACAGGAGACGCTGCGCCAGCTGCACCTAGTTGTATGGACTTGGGACTGGACAGTGAACAAGTGTCGGGCACTGCCCTGAGGGTTTGGCAGAGGCAGCTGCAGGGAGGTTGTGTTCCCAGGGGAGTGATAGCAACAGTCTCTGGTGCTTGGTAGGCCCCATGTGGCACTTAGTCCCCTGATGCATTTAGCCCATGCTAGAGGTGCCTGGTCACCAGTAGCCTGAACAAGAAGTGTGCGGTCTCCAGTATAGGAGCAAAAGTCTTATCGGTGATTGCACCGGAGATGCCAGACCACTGCAGACAAGCAAGTGGCCTCCTTGTTATGGGCAGTCTGTGCCCAGGAAGCCTGGTCTGCTGCGGTCTAGCAACCTGCTTCCTGTCGCAGGTGCACTGTGCCCAGAGACACCTGATCCACAGCAGTCTAGCAAGGGGCTTCTAGTCACGCAGCCCAGGCGGTGTGTGTCCAGAAGACTCTGGGGTAATAGCAGTCTATCAAGGGGCCTCAGCTACTCAGCTACTGTGGTTTGTTCTTGAGTCGCCCCATCCTTTACCAGCTCCACTCAGACTGCTGGAGGTTTGCGCTTAATCCGACCAGCTCTCTGCACTTGAGTCACTCTGCCCTTTGCCAGCTAGCCTCAGGCTGCTGGAGGTTTGCCCTTGATTCACCCTTCACTCTGCACTGGTACAGGTGCTTCCTATGGCAGTCAGTCCCTCCTTCTCTTCTCCTCCCCAACAATGGAGTCTTGCCTCTCCTGTGGGTCCAGACCTCCTAGGTCCCCTCAGTCCCAGTGTTCCACTCCATAGCCCATAGAATATAGCTCTACACCTCCCCCCCGCCCCCACCATGACACACCGCTCACTAGCCCCCTAGGCTGTCTCCACACCACCAACCCCAGCCCTCTCCCAGGACTGACCTCCAGCTCCCAGCCCCCACCCAAGCATCTCAGGCTGTGGTGTCTGTGCTGGTGTTCAGATGATCTGTGTGTGAGGCTCTCCCTCCGCTTTGCCCTTCTTAGTCCAACTGCTACGCTTTTCTTGGGCTTTGAGGTCCCTCCAGGTCAGTTGATTTTTCCATCGGTTAGGTGGCTTCCCAGGGTATGGATTCCTTTTCTCCTTCACAGCTCCCTCTCTGGAGTGGTGGTGCCATCCTGGTTCCTTCTCTCTCTCTCTCTCTCTCTTTTTTCTGTTGTTCCATCCAGTTATGTCAAGAGTTTCTTGCCCTTTTCTGGAGATTTAAGTTCTTCTGCCAGCATTCATTTGATGTTTTTTCCAAGTTGTTTTACATTTAGATGTGTTTTTTTGATGTGTTTCTGGGAGAAGGTGAGCGTGACCTCTTACTCCTCCACAGTCTTGCCACAACCAACCCCCTTTATTTCTTAATAACCAGTCCTTCCTTGCTCTAATACTCTGCTTATTCTTGATATTAACCTTCCCTGTTCAAATTATTATGTTTCTCTTTCCTGACTGGATATTAACTGATAGAAGTATGAATGCAGGACAATGCAGTATTCAGAGTCTACAGTTCTATGTATTGAACCTTTTACCGTAAGTTTAAATTTGACTGTCTCATTATTTTAGCATCATTATGGTTGTAAGCCTCATCATTACCATATTTTGTATTGAGTATATAACATGAACATGGTGCTGTTTTAATATACTCATATATAAAATACTCATATAACCATATGGTTATCAATTCCATTAATCCTTGAAAGACTCATGCAAGAAATATAACATTATTTCCCTATTTTAACAGATGAATTAACTGCTAGTAGATAGTTTAAATATCTTGTTCAAGATTATATAACTCAATTAAGTGGCAAAGCTAAGATTCACATACAGTGAGTCTGGCTCCAGAATCTATCTTATCAATGCTATATATACTTCAATTATTTTGTTTTCCTTTTAAATATGTATTTATCTTCATTACAGTGAAAAAGTAACTGGAAAAAATGCAGTGTATCCAAATTTCACAAGTCACATACTCAGCTCGTTGAATAGAAAATTCTTTCTATTCTGAATTACCTTCCTGCTATCTACCACATATCGGGACTTGATTTTTGTGTAATAAATATGTGTTATCTGCCTCATCTTATAGAATGTAAACTACTTGAGGGAAAGAGCCAGGTCTGTCCCATTCTTCTTTAAAGATTAACACAGAGCTTGCTTGTGTGGAATAGATAAATGCATAATGAAAAATAAAAAATTCTCCTTAATTTTATTTTTATAATTAATACCTTTAATCTGGAATAAGTTTTTTTTTTTGAGGGAGAAGGATGTGTATTTGTACATATATGAATAATTTCAACCACAGTGACTTTTTAGTCCTTCTCTCTTCAACAAGGTATGTCAACACCATTCTCTTAAAGCAAGTTCTATTATTTTTACTATTAAACTACTGTCTATATTTGCTAGATTCTGAGCAGTTTGTGCTCAGTAAAAGTTGTTGATGGATTCTTTAATCTACAGCTTTTAACTCTAAATTAGGAAGTATAATGAAGTAACACAATGCATTGCATTTTCTAGGTGTCAGTGCTTGGAATTATGTGTTCCTTCTAATGATGCTATGTTGAGGAAATGGAATGTAAAGTATCATTTTGAGCCCATAAATGTGGCATGTTGCATAATGAAAAAGAAAAAGTGGCAGTTGTTCAGAGATATGTTGGTGGAGCCTTACTGCAGAATTGTAACAGAAAAATACTGAGGGCGAGCTAGAGGATATTTTAAGCACTGCTTTCATCTTTTTTATTTGTTTCTTCTCTAGTTCTATGTTTTAATTAAAAGAGTAAATTGAAACAGCCTGAATCTTTTAGCACTAGTGTTCTCAAGGGATGTTACACAGACAATTGGTTTAAGAATCAGGCATCTGCAACATAATTTTCAGCCAACTAGTCAATGACTAGCACTCTGGCCCTGGATAAATCTCATAATCCCTTTGTAATAGTTTCAATACTGGGAAAGTGTAATGTCAACTTTGTCAGTTCACAGTCCCACTTACTAGGAATAAAACATCTCTAAGGCAAACCTCTTGACAATGGACCACAGGATTCACTCCAAGCTCTATAGCAAAGGAAAAAAGTTGACAGATCTTGATGATTATTTCAAATAATGATGCAAGAAATGTACTAATACTTAAGAGCATATAAAACATATTTAATCAAAGAATGAAGAACATGCAACATTTGGTTGAATAGTGGACTTGTATATTTGGCAAATAGATTAATCATTTTGGCAGATCAGCTCATTTTAACTTTTCATTTTCATTTACTGATTCTATGTGTAAAAATATATATAGTTTCCGATATGAGTGTGGCTTAGAACATCAAGTCGGATTTTGACCTATACAGCTATGGCCTTCATAAAATTGTTATGAGCACATTTTTTTTGAATGTATGCAAGGAATGAAAACAAAAACTTATAATAAAAAATTGTTAAAATAAAGCAAAAACAATTGGTAAAAGCAACAAAGTATTACCTTCAAATCCTTGTTCTAGCAAAACTGAACATGTAATTAATACTCAGGCAGTCCATGTGTATATTTTCAACATAATCTGCACATACTAATTTCTGTTTAATATACTTGTGCAATACTACCTTCTGTTTAATAAACCCATGCCACTGTTCCTGATTGGATTCTCTTATAGAAACCTAATATTAACATTCTGAAGAATTGATATTCAGGCAGAGCTGATTAATCTCTATGCCTTCATCTCCTTTCATAATACTACAAATTATTTTTATATGGTTCCTAGTTGTGTTCGTTAACCACTGAGCCACGATGGGAACTACTTAGTCCTAAATTCTTGACGCTCATTTAATCCCCACAATGACCCCGAAAAGTAGGTGATGTTATCCTCTATTCATCTTTAGAGGGAGGGAAACAAATCAAGATTAAAAACTCACCCAGGGCAGCTTGTAAGTGATTAAGCCAGGATTCTCCCACGGAAAAACTGGTACTAGAGTGTTTGATCTTAACCATTATAATATTTTGTATCATTGCTTTAGCCCCAAGTCATTGCATGAGTGTCTGGGACATAATATATGCTCAATAGATATTGCTTGAAAAATAATTGGTCTACTATTTAAAAATGAAAACTATATGAAAAATAAATCTAGTATCTTCAAGTGTTTTTATTTTATTGCCAAAATTTCTCTACTTATTCTATTTGTTCCACTAGCATTTTGCCAACACAAATGCAATATCTTCCCCTTAAATGTGTGACTTTTCTTTTTTTCTTGCTAACTATCTAATTTAGAGGGCAAAGAAAAGAATATCAAAACAAGATCTCGTATAGAGGAGTAGTCTGTGTAATCATGCACATGGTAATCTCCCCCTGAAAAGAAAAATAAAATTTAAAGTTGTCATCCATCACAATGTATAAATCTATTAAAATATTAATTGAATCCCTATTATAAGAAAGATAACATGTTAAACTTGAGGTGTAAGAGTGAGTTATAAAGCTTAGTCTTTCCTTCAAGAAGCTTAGCGTTACAAATAAGCATAAATAAAGACACACATGTAATTTCAAACCCTGACAGTACTCTGAAAGAGAAAAATGCATAATTGACACAGTGCATATATAAGGAGCCCACCATAGGCTAAGAAATTAGGGAGGTAGAGGCAAGAGTTACTAAATATAGCCCGGAAATGCACTTGGAGAGAATCCTGAAATTATATCACTAAGGCCTCAGAGGCAGTGTTCATTTTTTGTGTTTCCTTCCAAGGAAAACAGAAGAGAACTGATAATTTTTTCATCAAAGGATGGCATGATGAAATTGGCATTTTGAAAGGACTATTCTTGCTCCAGTGTGAAGAACTGATTAGATTGGAATATTCAGCACATATATCTAGCTATTCTCTCCTTTTCACAAAAGAGGTTATACAAAAGCTAAATTTAACAAAACTTTACTGACATTGTTATGTATACATTAAACATATGTCTATTTAGTCCTCAAATCACCATCATTATTAATCCTATATATTAGGATTTAAGGCATGCTCATTCCTTATTTAAACTTATTGAGTCATGTTCGTGAACCACAAATGCCTGCATATAATGAAATATTTCATGCTATCTTCTAATCCCATTAGTTTAGGAGTGGAATTTCTAAATGAAAAGTTAAAATGAGATGATCTGCTGATATGATTAATCAAGGAGTCAGAAGTTTATTATTCTATATTAGTAAATAGATTAACTAAAAATAAATACCATGCAAGTATAGTAAAAATATATAGATTAAGAAGACTAATTAATACTTATTAATAACTAAACTTCCCATAAATATTTTGGTAAAGAATACAATGTATTTTAATTGAAGTGAAACAATTAAAACATTGCTAATATCCATTGCTAAGAAGAAAAGAAATACTCAACAATTATTAAAAAGTATATATAATTTTCCTTGACATCAAAGAAACGTTCATACATTACCTAAAATGATGTCTGATTTTCTTAAATTATATGGAGAGATATTAGGTCCTTTAACATGCTTCAATATATTACTGACCTTGGAGTTCCCATCGTGGTGCAGTGGAAATGAATCAGACTAGGAACCATGAGGCTGCTGGTTCGATACCTGGCCTTGCTCAGTGGGTTAAGGATCCCACGTTGCTGTGAGCTGTGGTGTAGGTCGCAGACATAGCTCGGATCTGGCATTGCTGTGGCTCTGGCATAGGCCGGCGGCTACAGCTCTGATTAGACCCCTAGCCTGGGAACCTCCACATGCCGCAGGTATGACCCTAAAAAGACAAAAGCCAAAAAAAAAAAAGATTTTAATGACCATTTAAGTTAGGAAATAATTTTAAAAATAAAAGTGAGAAGGGAATAAAATTAAATATGCTTTATAATGTGATCCTAGACAATGAGCAGATTGGGTTTTTAAAAGATTTACGATATTAAACAAAACTGACTTTTGACAGAATTGCTACATATATATACTGACATATCTTGAAGTTATTAAAATGTTTAGTATAATGTTAGATGTAACGTTATGCAAAATTTATTCAAATTCATTGGGACATGAACACTGTCACAATGACTGACTGGAAGATAGCATAATGTTTAATGATAAATGGCAATGTGTCAGATTTACGAGCAAACCTCCAGCTGAGTGTCACAGACTGTGATGTTTTCAGATATATTGAAAATTTTCATGTGATACAGAAGATAATTAACAAATGAAGAGCAGACTTTCAACTTCATGGTTTTTCTTTTAGTGTACTATAAGAATAAATATTCTCATTTTTGTGTATTTCTTTTGTTCCTTTTTTTTGTCTAAGATATATTGTGATGGCAAAGAAGCAATTAAAGTAGGCAAATAGCCTTTTTCTTGTTTGAGAATGTCTGGGAAATAATGCTAGTAATAGGCCTCTTATAAAAATACTTATGATGTTTACTATAAGAAAGCCAATACATTTTCATTACCTATGAATTGTGTTTTATTTCTGCATAGGTAATTTACTTATTTTTTTATTAAAGTATAGTTGACTTACAGTGTTCTGTCAATTTGTTGTACAGCTTCATGACCCAGGCATACATACACATTACATATATATATACATATATACATATATACACATTCATTTTCTCAAATTAATCTTTCATTGTGTTTTATCCCAAGAGATTGGATATAGTTCCCTGTGCTCTACAGTAGGACCTTATTTCTTATCCATTCTAAATGTAATAGTTTGCGTCAGGATGAACAGGGAATTTGGAGCTGGTGGACGCAAAGCTATGAACTGTTTTAAACCTGGTCTTGACCACTTATTATTAAAAACAAAACAAAACAAATACCTCTTTTAATGCATGGATTTATTATAGGATGTGTGATGGCTAGATAACTGGTATAGGATAATCATATGTATTGTTTAAATAATGGAATATGGAATTGATACGTCCCATATGTGAAATGGCATCTTCTATGAATAATGTATCCACATGAATTGGTTTGAATGAATTTTGCGTACTAGATCTATTTTGGAATGCATTCTAATTATAGAGAGGAAAGATTTATGAAAGCTTTGTTTGGTGTCCTGCACTCCAACAAAAGAAGAGTGTTTTTCTGTCTTGTAATTCCCTCTTTCTTTACATCATTAGTATCCTTTAAATCATTCCCTGCAACATCTATATTGTCCTTGCAAACTATATTTAACTATTCGACTGTATTACCACATACTCTGATCAACATTTCTGGTAATAAATATTTTCCAAACCCTGACCATTATAGTAGAACCTATATGTTCTAGCTATTATAGGAACATCTCAAAAATAAATCCGGAAAGATACCGTCTCAAAAGGTATTATGCTTTAATTTTTCTGTTCTCTAAAATATTCACCTCCTGGTAATCCCTCCTTCTTCCATTCCCCATGTTTCGCTGAGTTGATTTAGAACTTTGAATTTAATATGTTATTTGAAATGTTTCAAATATCCAATCGTATTTAAACTGTAGTAATTAATAAAAAGGGTACAAAGTACCTCAACTATTACACTATATTTTTCTTTTATCTTCAGTTATCTAAATCATTTGTCTTTTGGTTAGGCTGTCTTAGAATATGGATTTCTCTCAAATAATTTACATAAGTGGAATATTTTTTGCATTCTTATATGTCTTCAATATTTTTATTTTTGTTTTGTCATGACAAACAATTCTATCATGGCTTGGGATAGGTTTCAGGGTGCCAACCCCAGTTTCTCATAGTTTTTGATATTATACAACAATTTACTTTTGAAAATAAAAAGTCAAATTTCAATATGATTTCCTTTCTTCTCAAAATGTCACGGTTTTTATTTTGTTCTGGAATATTTAATTTTTTAAGTTTCGAAATTCAGAATTTTCACTAAGATATCTATCATAGGTATATGTATTGTCAATAACATTGCTTGGGAATTAATGCACTTATAAATTAATGGGCTGCAATCTAATCCTGCTATTTTCACATGGACACAAACCCTAGTAGAGGTATAACCAGTATTCCAAAGATTATATTTGCTTAATTACTAATAAGTAATTGAAATTATTTTGGGAAAAGAATATGTATCATAAAATTTCCAGATTTATAACTGCTATTATAAAACCTTACGTTTGTTCATAAAATAATTTCATATGCTCTATTACCAGTAAAAATATTAATGATTAAATTAAATAATGTAAATTAGAATTTTAATATAATTCTCACAGTTTTGTGATTGTGGACCTGCTTACAGGCTTTTTTATTTAAAACATATATTAATATTACTCACTAAAAACCATTATTACGTTGTTATAATGTTTTACTAGTTTTACTTGTATTCTGCTAGTAGTCACATTAAATTTGACCATGAAGAAGTGAGATTTTTTCAATATTAATACTTGTTAATTTATTGATGTCGTTTTTGTTTATTTAAAATGTAAGTAACTGAAGTACAAATTTGTGTTAAAGATTGAGTTCCTGTGTGTCTCTGTGGGTGAAGAACAAGACATAGTGTCTGTGAGAATGCGGATTTGATCCCTGGCCTCACTCAGTGGGTTAAGGTTCTGGAGTTGCTGCAAGCTGCAGTGTAGATCACAGATGTGGCTTGGAGCCAGTGTGCTGTGGCTGTGGTGTAGGTCAGCAGCTGCAACTCCAATTTGACCCCTAGCTCAGGAACTGCTATATGCTGCAGGTGTAGCCACAAAAAGGAAAAAAAAAAGTGTGGTAAAGAAAATATCAGCAAGGCTTTGATTTAAATATAATTGATTATCAACATCGGAAATTTAAATCTAGTTTTGCTTGACCCAAGTAATCAAATAACTTCATACATAATATTCTGCTTACCAATTTTGTTTTGTAAAACTTAGAGGCAGCCTTCAAGAGACATAGTAATGCATCAAAATTGCCTTGCTTTAAATATATAGTTATAGAACTAATATAATACTTGTTTGTCTTTAATGAAAAATGCAGTTAACACCATCTATTATTTTTTCATCTCATAGAAATATTCATTAAAATGCAGAAATATTTGAAGTAATTTGGGGTCACTTAGAGCCTACAACTTGTTAGTGCACACTTTTTTCCATGAGATATAGCCTTCCTGTAAAACTCAGCATCTAAAATTTCACTTCAAATATCTTCTAGGAAGAGATTTTGCAATCCAAGTTTCATTCTGAAAATAATTTTAATCACATAATTATAAATAGTTGAAAATTTGAATTTTATGACAGACATGCTGACAATTTTAACTGCAGCCTTACAAATGTGACTCTGAAATAGGACAAAAAGGAAGTAAATTAGTTATATGCAGTTATATGCAAAAATTATCATGTATTTCATAATATCGAAAGATAAATATCTTTACTCATACTTAAATGACACTACAGACAGACTTCTTCATTTTCAATGTCTCTATATCCATAACCTATTCATTTATTTGACAAACTAGAAGGTTATCAGTTATGTTTATCACAATTTGTTATTTTTGGCTTATTGTTAATTATTCGTGTAACTAGTCATTCACAAATTGAGTCGGCAGTAATTATAGATCTTTTGACATCACCTTGTGAAAGCAGATGTTAGCATTTTATTATGTAATACATAACTATAAAATTTTGAACCTTTCAAAAATCTCTCAAATATACATAAAGGTCTTCAAAACTAATGTCAGTTGTAAAATTGATACTTTCTGCTTTTGTATGGATAATGACAATTATTTATACCTCTCATTATCTTTGTAAGTGTATGTCTCAACTCTTTGACATTATATTTTATTTTAATAACTGCCTAAAGCATCAATTTTCTCACAAAATGCATATGATATCACTTGTTATATACACAAATTCATAAGATGTATTTTTGTTTGAATTTTACATTCATATTTTATGATAAAATATTGGATTTCTAATCATAAACACAATGTGCTCACTTTAAGTTTTTGATAGTTATATATAAAAAGTCAGATAGCTCAAGGGAAAAATACATTTTTAATAAAAAAGAATATTAGGTAGATAAATCAGATGTTATTCTTTGGAATTAAGATATATATATTCTAAATATACTTATGAGATAAATCATTGATTTTTAATAGAATATATCCAATCAAAATTAGTTTATTAGTTTATACTTTCCGTGTCTCAAGTGGAGCATAAAAACTAAAGAATTGTCTCTTAAGCATTTAGAAGTATACTGATAGCATAATTTAAAAGCTTTAACTTCTGAAACTGATGAAGGAAATACTCCTAAAGTGTTAGTAGGATAAAAGGAAACATATATGGTTAAATATCAGGCACAACTATTGTGGGAAACTATTATGTTCTGCAGGGGAAGGGAAGAAACAGAGTTAAAGACTTGAAGAGAGCAAAAGCCAGAATGAGTGAATTGCCTCATTGAATTTGACAATCCAAACAATTCTATATGGCAGGCATATAGGAATTCAGGCTGTAGACTAAGACATACAGAAGTTAAATGATTTGCTCAGGCCACACCACTTAGAATTCCCTATCTCCTCTTGCATCTAGGAGAGCTTGCAGCATCTAATTCTGGCTAAAGGAATTCAGGCTATTTTTCTCCCGTCTGTAGGCATAGTGTGGACATCTCTAAAGTGACCTTGGAAACCACTTGCCAAAAATTGAAGAGCCTAAATTTTCCTCTCCATGAATAACTAGATGAAGCAATATCTACTGATTTACATATTACCACCATTAACTAAACTCAAGCATGCATGAAAAAAAAATTTCTTTGTATTAAGACACCTAGATTTCAGGGATTATTATTTCAGCTAATACTTAGCTGAATTTTAATAAGGATCTTTATTTTCTTCAAAGAATATAATATAATACCAGTTAATGTGCTTCTAGACAAATAGGGTTATCTAATTAGACATGTTTAGTTCATGTGTTAGTAAATGTAGTAGGGAATATAAATAATAGAGAAATAATATAATCATGAAATATTAAGAAATTTTCCTCATACCAGTGACTTCAAAGAGTTTCTTTAGGTATAAAGCACACAAAAGTTAGAAAAGAAGGTACATTTATGTAGTAAGTCCCTAAAAAGAAAGATAAAGCCCACATCTAAGTAATTGGACTGTTCTCACAGTTGAATCCCACCCAGTGTTTTGGCTCAGGTGGACATTTTATGTGTTAGGCTATAGAGAATTTGGGGGGGGTGTTATGTATGATTCTCTAAATAACTTTGCTGGTCAAAAATCAGTCACTTAAGAATTAGCAAAAATAATGTCTGGCATTGACTATAAAGTCATCACCAACACAGAAACAGCATTTGCCTTTCTCAAGTGTTCAACAAACCAAATCAGAGTGATATTATGGACAATTAAT
Source organism: Catagonus wagneri (assembly GCA_004024745.2). Lineage (NCBI taxonomy): Eukaryota > Metazoa > Chordata > Mammalia > Artiodactyla > Tayassuidae > Catagonus > Catagonus wagneri. Next base: position 6,349,357 of record PVHT021183528.1, read on the forward strand.
AAGATAAATATTAAAGTGCAAAGAACAAATATTAGGTGCTTTCCAGATAAGTAATAACAGAGCAGGTGACCACATCAGTTCATACATTATGCTAATTCAAGCAGAGCACACCATGACCCAGGTTCTTCAATGAAAGCGTCTGTGTTAATGAGAGAAACAATCACTGTTTTACCTGAGCTTAAAGTAGCCACAATGCCCAAGCTATAAAGTATTCTGTAACAGTGATAAAGTTACCTATACAGATTATATACCAATTATTACCTTAAATGGAATCTCTAATAAAGTACTATCACATTAAAATTATTGTTTTCTTTTTATTGGATCTTTATTAGACTCCTCAAAGACATATAATTTTCAGAATTCTTAAAACACAGTTAACAGTACATCTCCTTCCATAAAAAAAATAAAACAGGAAAAATAAACTAAAATAAATTGCTTTAGCTTAATTGAAGAAATCCAGTCTAAACAGAAAACAATCCTTACAAAATGAATATCATGTCAAGAATTCTTTTACACATATATTTAGCAGCAGGTGTCTTCCAGTATTCTACAACAGATACATGTACCTTAAAGTGTAAGTGATGAGAAGCAATGAAGCCATAAAGAATGCATATTAAATAATAATAACATAATTAAAATATTAACAGTGGAAATCCCACTTATTTTGATTCTAATTAATGATATTTTGATGTAAGTTGTGTTGGTAATGATAATGATGATGATAATCCTGTGAGAATTATTTAATTGAGTAATATATGAACATAATTCTGTTTTTGAAAATTTCCACCTTAAAAAGTAGTGACAGTCTTTTGCTATATGCATTTTAGTAGACATCTATGTTGCTTAAATGAAAAATATTAAATAATAATAGAATAAATGCTAAATCATGTGATACATAAAATTAGGGCAATGATCCTGTGTAATAAGCCACTTATTGAAAAATTTGGACTAATCTGTAGAAAGTACGTGTAAAATACTACTAAGACAGTAATCTCCATTGTGGATTAAGACTGGAATAATGTTACATCTACAGTTAAATTATTTTTTAAAAATAATTAGAAATGATGTTATTTTATCTAGAAGTTTAAGAATATATCAATTTCCTGATGGATAAAAAAGCTATTTTTTTATAAAAATCTATAAGAAGTCATACAGTTGTTCCAAGAAGGCAGTCAGTAAAGTCTATGTCATTTAATTTTCATGAGCAGTCCTCTGTTTTACATACTAAATTGATCACTTTTAAAAGCCTGATACACTGAAAGACCCGAAATTCCTTGTGCAGCAACTAAATGAATACTGCCCTTGTAAATTCAGTATTTGAAAAAATACTGTTGTTGCATTGATTATACTGTGCTTTTTACAATCAATAGTACTGAAAATCAGGTATTGTTTGTAGACTATATGTAGGACGTTCCTAGGAAGTATTATTAAAATAATGTTCATTATTTGTTAAAGTGACTCTCAAATGAATATTTTACAAAAATATTGACAGAATATATATTTATCTTCATGGATAATCTCCAAGATGAAGCATCACAAACTCTGGGTTGCTTATCTTTCATTTAGTATATTTCTGAAGTGTCATTAAAGGTAGTGTAAGTATTTATTGAGGTTTCAGTAAAATAGAAACCAAGATAAATTCTGGCTATTAAGAGAAAATCGTTCCATATTATATAGACAGATAGGTCACTCTAATGAAGTGAATCTTGGGCAGGTCTGTTTCATTCACTGGGACCATTGTTTTCCATCCTTGATATTTCCTTCTATATGTTGCCACATTCACCCACAGGCATCTCCTTCACATAATGTCATTTCTTGACTGTATTATAAGTTCTTGTTCCCAAATTAACCTAAATTAGGGGAATAGCTATTAAATTTGTGTTTAATAAGAAGTCAACATAAAATTAATTGTTTTTATATTGCTCTTTTCACTCAGATGGTTGGAATACCCAATTTAGTCAGCCTTTACAAACTTTATAGTCTGGCGTGTACCTGATTGATGATTATTAACTCAGCATCATTATTAACTCAGCATCAGCTGTCTCCATCCCTGAAGGAAGAAACCTATGTCCCTTTCTCAGAATTCTTTGCAAGCTGCTTTCTAGGTTAACTTTTGCTAAGAAAGACATTTATAAGTGGTTTTGGAAATGGAAAATAGGGGATTATTATTATATGATAATAATTGTGGAAAGGCTGTAGACTGAGGTTTTTGGAAACTTCTAGTCAGCTCATGTTAATTAATACCTTGGGTACTTCAAGCAAGTGAAATCATCTAAGGAGGATTCCTTGAGAATCCTGCACTTGCTGATTGAATGACTGTATTCCAGGTGTTCCCTGCCTGTGGAAGACTCTGGTTTTCTGCTTTAACTCCCTTCTTGCTTAAAATATCTAGAATGACCTCTATTTTATTGACAGAATCTTGATGAACCAATAGGGTTAACGATAGATTATAGTTGAAGTGCTATTATTAATAAAGTATGATGTGCCCTTTATTATTTTTTTTAAGTTTTATGGAAGTATAGTTAATTTACAAGTCTGTGATAATTCCTGCTGTACAGCAGATTGACCCATTCATATATACACACAGTCCATATCCATTCTCTCTCAGATTCTTTTCCCCCAGAGATTATCACAGAATACTTGGTAGAGTTCCCCATTGGCCAGTCATTCCATATACCTCGGTGTGCATATGCCAATCCCAAACCCCCAGTCGTGTGCCCTTTAAATATAAAGAGTCTATCTCTGAGGAACAAATGGCCAGACATTAAAGAAGATGAACAGTATATGTTTGTTTGTAGACTAATGAAGGAATTAAAGCTAAAAATTCTAGCACACGCAAGAGTACCACAATAACAACATACAGTATTCTATTTTGAAGGAATGAGCATGAAATAAAGGAAAACTATGAAAAAGAAAATAATGACCTGTTATATACTGCTTAAAATAAAAGAGGTGCTGTGTAATTTAACTTAACTACATATCTGGTATTTTTACAAAATATGTTTTAAAATCTGAATACAAGGAGTTATATGTACTTATTACAGAAGACTTGTGATTAGAGAAAATCCCTGAGAAGAAAATAAAACTTTTGACATGTAATAATAATTGGTAGTTTGAAGAGTATTGCTAAAAATAAAAATTTGAAGTATACTTATAAAATTATCTGTGTACCTATATGCACATTTGTATTTTACACTATTTAAGAGTCTACACATAAATTGAAAACTACATCATGAACCTTTTTAATACTATTAAATATTCTGAGTGGAGAATTTTTAGTACATCTGATTTCCATCAAATGATGCACCACACTTTATTATGTCAACTGTTTATTTTTGCAAAATCAGATATAAGAAATACCAGAATAAATGTTCATGTTTAGTAAAAACAGAACTAAAAGCATGAAAGCAAAAAACAGAGCTAAAAGCATGAAAGCAGAACTTTGCTATATACATTTTTGCACATTTCTCTTGGGAGAAATTCTAAGATGGAATTACTGTGTTAATATGTGAATAGCTTATTTGCACTTTACCAGATTTCCTTTAAATTTTTTTGTTCTAGGTACTATGTAAGATAATCACACATACACTCGCACATATACAATCATATATGCAGATATTGGGGATAAATATATACACACCCATGTATTTCCAATTACATATAATTGTAAGTATTTTTATCTTTAAACATATTCTAACAGATAATAGCTTTTATTCTTTTTTATATTTATGTAACATAATATTATATAACATAATATTTTTAGTTTATCTGATTTTGATTGAGTTGAATCTAATACATTTATCATTAAGGATTTTTCTAATTTTAAGGTCTCCTATAAATGTATTTGAAGCATTTAAAATTGTATTATTTTCTTACCTCTTCACACAAATTTTTATATATTAATATTTTATCGTTTATGAGTAGGTTGTTTTTTTGCAGCACAGGGACTGAATTAGTTTTTAAAATGAGACAGCTATCTAAATATACTCAACTTAAAAAGGCTCGCATTGCTCTCATCTTAATAATAAACAACAAAAAACCCTTTATTTGAATCCATAACCTTATCCCCATAGAGAATTCACTTGAAATAATAGCTTCTACACACTGTCTGAATTTCTGTCTTATATAAGGTCTTTTGAAACCTATTTAATTAAAAAATAGTCCAGTCTTGGAAAAAGTAGAAATAAATACAATAAAATCTCAGGCACACATCATGCACACTTTTCCAAGTTAAACAGTGGATTAACATATTGAAAAAATAAATACAGTTTTGCAGAATCCAATGCAACTTATTCTACAGTCCTTATCAGTCCCTCTGTTTTCTTCCCTAGCGGTAAACACTCCCCAAAGTTGGTATCTTTCCTCTCTTCTAGGATTTTATAATTTCACTCTAAAAGCATTGGTTAACCAATGATATTTTTATTGGTAACCAATGATATTTTTGTCATTTTTTTCTAGTTTGTGTACATGATGTCATACTCTACATATAAAAATAGTTTGTTCATTTTATCTCTGTACAATGTTCTGCTATAAAGTTTGTACTACATTTTAGGCCATTGATAAACAGTACCATAATTAAAAATCCCTTCTAGGTTGTGAATATGTGTGTAAGTAAATCCATGGAAGTGGAATTGCAGCGGTGCAGTACATAAAATATTTTGGTATTCTGTTTGGTTCACTTTTAAATATCCCAGCTGTTTTGGCAAGCAGTTGCATAGCTTTACATTCTGCCCAGGGTCATCACTGACATAACTGTGGGAGCCCATTCAGCAATTCTGATTCATGTGCAAATCCAGACATGTGAGGGAACTAAATGGGTAAGATGAAATTCTGACTATATATATAGTCAATTCTCAGTTACATTCTAAATAGCTTTTTAAAGGCCCTGATGGGATCAGGCTCTAGTTCCCCAGTATAGTATTTACCTCAATAATCCACAGTAGTATTATATTCTTCTACCCTGTTTCATACTTCACAATCTCTCGTTCCTGCTGCTTGGGGTCATATCTCCAAGTAATCTGCCTGCATACAAGCCCTTGAATCCAGCTCTTCTTCAGGGTCCAAATGTAGGTTACAACTCTTGTTTGCAGTGGCCCTAGAGGAAGTATAATTTCAGCATGGGATTCTCACTATGGTAATTAAACAATTGGTCAGATGGTGAGTAAGGAGGTAAAAAATATAAAATAAAACCTTTACAGCAGCAATTGACTATGGTGTGTGTGTTCAAAAGGTGAATCATTGGTGCTTTGAGGTAGCAGTATCATTTGTAATGTATGAAGGCAATCAAAATTATGAGAATTGTACAGTCAGCAGATTCAGCTGAAGGATTTAGATACCTTCCAATATTGTATAAAATCAGAACAGTCAACCAACAAATCAAGGCACACAACTAACAATGAATGCCTCGAGACATTATTAAAAGAGATGTCAGCTCTTGTAGATTCTTGGCAAAATGTTTTGAAAATCAGATCCAGGATTAAATTTTAAGTAAGAGCTACAAAAGATGAATACATAGCTTCAACAAGTCTCCTAAATGAAAGTCAGGGCCCCTAGAGGGAAACAATGAGACTTGAGTCTTAGGACAAAGTCATTAGTATAAACACTTTAAGGACCTTCCAGCTCAAATTCCCCTACATTCTCCAAGCTGTAGCAGCAGCACTTTTCATCAGATTGAAAAGAAAAGCTCTAGCTTGGAGACCAGAAGAGGCCTAATCTGAGGCAAGCCCTCAAAAACAGTGCATGTTCTACACCATGATTTACCTCTACTTCACACATAGTATCTTTAACTAGGGTAGAGTCAGCCTAAGCTCCCCACAGATGTGGAATATACCTTCAGAGAATTTTCTCACTGAAGGTGTGGAGGGCATTGGAAACATGTGCAAAGTAGGTCTGGAGGCTGAATAGGGAGGATTTATTCACATAAAATCTTCTCTTATGACTTGTGGCTTAGCATTATATTCAGAACACTGGTTCGGGCATGATGATATGTTGCATTAAATATGTAGGTAACATAGGGACTGCTTTGGCAGAGTATTGAGAAAGAAAAAGAACACTGTTTATGTGGAATACTCAAATGAAATTACCTTGTATGTCAGGGTACCTACCTCCAAAGTATGATCCCTGAAGGAATTGGAGACAGATTCTGCTATTCTGGCCTCATCCCTATTGATGTCAAAGATCTGGGTTGCAAGACAACAGCTCTCAGTCACAGTGGATTACAAATGAGAGTCAACACAGATTTTCTCAAAGGACCCAGTTTCTCTTCACTAGTTCATTTCGTACTATTGTGAAGAAAAATAAAAAATTAAAAAAGCCCTATGGACAACAAAACCAGAGGAGAAACTAGGGTACCTTAATCTGTAGGCATTCAGGGCAGTGCCTAGTAGATCATGGTATAGAACTGAAATGGAAAATCAACTAGCATGTTACTAGATTTTATAATCTGGGGGTGGGGAGTCAGTCTGGGAAACAGAAGGGTGACAGTAGCTGCCTCAAAGGTAAAGGTAAATGGTAATCTCAGATGTAGACTCTAAACTACTTCCCATTTCCAGAAGCTATTGATTAAAAAATTCTGGGGGTTTTTCTTTGTTTGTTTTTTAGTTTTGTTTTTTGGGTTTTTTTTTTTTGGAAAATGACTCTATAAGAATATAAAATATCTGTTACTTAAGTTTCCTCAACTGTACCTGAGTCCATTTTAGAGGATAAATGTATACTTGGAAAAGGGGGAAATTCACACCTCCAAAGAGCTATTTCATATAGTGACTTGGCTGACAAGGTAGTGAACCCCAAACATCATTATACTAGTGATTAAGACTGGGAGCTTATAGTGGTCAACTGATAAATAGATTGATGGTTCAAATTAACTTACCCTGCAGTCATTTTTCTAACACCTGAAAGCATATCAGAATCTACATATTGTTTCCTGACCAGTTAGTAAAAACAACTGTAGTATGGATAGCAAAGTGAAAATGCCTGGTATTGATCTCTTCCCCTGACCCTTCACCTCCATCCAAGATATAATTTAGAAATTGTGCCATCATTTTTGAGGATTTGCAAAAATTTGTGCCAAAAGATATAGTGTCATAGGCCACATCATGCCCCAATTCCATTTTCCTTAAATGGTAACTGCAAAATGCAGAAAGATCATGTCAGCCTATTATCACCTAACAAGATGGTAACACCAATGACAGTGCTGTGCTATATGTGGCATTGTTATCAAAACACATAAGTTTCTATCACTGAATAGTACTCAGGAGTGTCAATTACTAGAACATCAGCTTCCTCCATAATAGTGATGAAATCATGTTGTTTGGATTTGGTGCACAAGAAAAATGAACATAGTCGAAGAAACATTGATCCATTGGCATGGAGGAGAAAATATCATAAGATGCTGAAGTCTGACATATCTGCTCATTCCCATAGATACCCCTCTAATGTAAAACATAAATCTTTGCATCTCACATACTACTATTAAGAAGATGCATATTGCTTGGTGAGGCATTATTGATTGAAGGCATTATTGATTAAGACTATTGCCAGCGGTCTGAGACCTAGACTTCTACATGGATCAGTTGTATGGCCAGTTTAGGATTAATTACTCGGCCTTATCATCCAGGAAATCCTGTGGTGCTATCTGCAATAGATTAAAATCTGGATGGTGCTCTCAAAACCCCAGTATGAAAATCACAGCATATAATTACATGGTTGTGAAGCAAATATTTACTGTAAAAAAATCATATATCCCTTGTAAAGTAATTCCTTTCATGATTCTGGTTGATACTAAGTGACTGTGTGGCCAGAGCTGCTTATCATGATCTTATATTTATTTTCCTACTGAATCATAACTTTGGGTAATGTGGTGGCAATACATTATATAACAGAAAATGCACATTTGGCATTGGATCTGAGAAGAACCAGGGGGCACAGATTGGTTATGAAAAGGACTACTCTGAGAGAGAGATACATTTTTAAATGTCTTAAAACATGTCTTCAAAAGGATTTTAAAAGTTAATATATGCATAAAGCAAAAACAGAATGTGATATAAGAAGACTTCTGAGAGCAGAAGAAAAAAAGCTTTAAGAGAAAACTGGGAAATATTCACATGGGCATGAAGTTTGTATCTCTCTCTCAGAACAGTAAAAATGAAATCCATTTTATAACAGAAAAAACATTTCAAATAATAAAAATGTTTGTGCTATATGACTGCTTATAATTTTCCACTAGAAAAAAATCACTTTGTTTTTCATTGAATATTAATTATTCAATTATTCTAAGTATTCCTTGTTGAAATTTATCTTCAGAAAAAAATTATAGGTGAAGAGCAGAAGGGAGTTTTCGTTACAAAATGAGATGTGCATTTTATAAACCTTGAAGTTATAAGACAATGAATGATAAGAAAGGGAAATTTTTTCCTACATAATACAGATTCAAGAAGTGGGTAATTTGAATGAATAAAATTGATTTTTGAAAATATTACATTATCCGAGTTCCTGGTTTCGTGCAGCAGAAATGAATCCAACTAGTATTCATGAGGATTTGGGTTCAATCCCTGGCCTTGCTCACATGGTTTGGGTCCTGTGTCACTATGGCTATGGCACCTGTAGCTCCTCCGATTCAATCCCTTGCGTGGGAACTTCCATATTCTGCAGGTGTGGCCGTAAAAAAACAAAAAATAAAAAACAAACAAACAAAAGAAATGAAGAAAAAAGAAAATATTACATTATAAAAATGACCAATTAAATTACAGTAATTATGTATCTAAAAGACTCAATCACACGTGAATGAAGGTATCAGGGGGAGACGGTTTAGGCAAGTGAGCTAAAATTACCTTTTTAATGTCTAGAATCAACTCATGGAGTGCCTGGAATTCATAAATCAAGAACAGATAAATAAAATATTACTGAGAATTATGACATGGGGTGAGATGGGTCAATAGACTTTTTTTTCAGTTTTTGTTTCCTTCTTAGCTGTAATTCTTTGATCTTCATTTTTTTCACTTCTGTGATATTTTATTCATTCCAACCCTGATGTTTTGATTTCCAAAATCAAATATTTCTTCATTCTCCATACTGTTATTATCTTTACATGTTATTTTCATTTAATATTTTAAAATTTTATAAAAATTTTATTGTAATTTATCTCAATGGTAACAGTTTCTTTAATATATCTGAAATTATATTTATACTATATTTTTCTTATTTGAAGCATTTTTTTTTTGTAGGATGGGGTATACTTACTGAGCTTAATGCCTTTATTATATGTTTATGTTATCCTCAAATGTTGGTGATTATTTGATGGCTATTCAATTTGAAGATACAAATTTTTTTACTTAAAATTTAATAGGTCTCTAATTATGCTGGTTCCCTTTAATTAAATTTTGGTAAGACAAAATGAGACCAGGAGTTCCTGTTGTAGCTCAGCAGTAATGAATTCAACTAGTGTCCATGAGGATGCAGTTTCAATCCCTGGACTCAGAGGGTTAAGTATCTGACCTTGCCATGAGCTGTGGTGTAGGCTGCAGACACAGGTTGGAACTGTGCTATTACTACTCTTGCCCTTTCTTTGAGCATGTGTTCCCTTCTCCATCCTTTGCATCCATTAGGTTTCTGCTGTCCAAGATTTTAATAAATTTATGAAAATTTTTCTTTTTAACCATACTTTAGGAAATATTTAATTACATAATTATATGGTATTATGTGTTAGTTATTTAATTTTTCCATCCTTATCCTAACTTGAACTTTTTCAATTCAAATATATGATTCTATGACACTAATATTGTTGAATATACTTTTGTAATTATTTTAAAAAATTTAGCCATTGAATTTACTAAGCTTATAAAATAACGGTTCATAGCTGACCCACTTTTCCAGGAAACCAAAAAAGGAAAATTGTTTACCAGTAAGAGTTTGTTTAATTTATCTAGGTATTTGCATCGATGTATTCCAACTTCAAAAAAGTGTTGGCTTAGTAAAATATGAGTAGGTTAAGTTATCAATTTCAGTTTTATATGAAGGCCATTATCTCAGAAAACTTCAACTTCATTACATATAAAGTATTTCCATTAACACTTTTCTATGGAATTTTTCAGTTAATACTGCCAATTTCATTAAATGTGATAGAAGTTTTAAAGTTATTTCTCTGTAAACATAAACCTATATAATTGAATTTAATAAGCAAATGAACACATACAAACTTACATATAAGATACCACTTCCAAGTGGATTTCATTTTCACAAGTCCATGGCAGTATATAAAGAACCATTGTACAATATAGGTGCTGTGGACAGTTCTTCATAGCCAAGTTAACAGTAATATTGTTATGAAAGTTCTCAGAAAAGAGCCTTAGGTTCTTTCTTTTTTTCATCTGAAATATCAACAATTTTTATTTCCAAAGCCCAACACCTTGTTAAATTCTTCTGTATTCATTATCCTTCTTGCTTACCACATTCAAGCTTCCATTGAAAAAATGAGGAAAAAGACAGATGTAAAATAGACGAGGAATAAAAGAAAAGGGACAATTTAAAATGCCCAACATGCAACTACTATGCATTTCAGAAAGGAAAAGAGAAAATTATAAGATGAAATTACCAAAGTATAAAAAACTTCCACAGAATGAAGAAATAATAAATCTTTAAAGTATGCTTTTTTTAATATTTTTTACAATTTAATTTAATTTTATATTGGAGTATAGTTTGATTTACAATGTTGTGTTAATTTCAGGTAAAGCAAAGTGATTCAATTGTACATATCCATATAGCTATTCTTTTTCAAATTCTTTTCCCACATAGATTATACCAGACAATTGAGTAGATTTCTCTGTTCTATGCAGCAGGTCCTGGGTGATTATCTATTTTATATATGGTAGTATGTATCTGTTAATCCCAAACTCCTGATTTATCCCTCCCTCCACCTTTCCCCTTTGGTAAACATAAGTTTGTTTTCAAAGTCTATTAGTCTGTTTCTATTTTTTAAATGAATTCATTTATATTAATTTTTTAGAAACCATGTGTAAGGGATATCATATAATGATAGTTTTTCTCTGTCTGACTTAACTTCACTTAGTATGATCATCTCTAGATCCATCTGTGTTGTCCATAATCTTGTACCAATTTATATGCCATTGACACTGTAGGAAGATTCCTTTTTTTCCCACATGCTCTTCAGCATTTATTGTTTGTAGACTTTATGATGATGGACGTTCTGACCAGTGTGAGGTGATAACTCCTTGTAGTTTTGAATCACATTTCTCTAATAATTAGCAGTTTGAGGCATCTTTTCAGGTGCCTACTGGCCATCTGTAAGAGTCCTCTGGAGAAATTTCTATTTAGATCTTCTGTCAATGTATTATATATATATATATACATACATAATACATATATATTATACACACACACACACACACACACACACACACACACACACACACATATTTGCGTTTTGGGGCCACACCTGTGGCATATGGAGGTTCCCAGGCTAGGGATCAAATTGGAGCTTCAGCTGCTGGGCTGCACCACAGCAATGCCAGATCCAAGCTGCATCTGCAACCTATACCACAGCTCATGGCAACACTGGATCCTTAACCCACTGAATGAGGCCAGGGATCAAACCCACAACCTCATGGTTACTAGTAGAGTTCGTTAACCACTGAGCCATGACAGGAACTCCTGAGTCCATTTATTAAATTGGGTTGTTTGTTTTTTAGATATAAAGCTGCATGAGCTGTTTCTATATTTGGGAGATAAATCCCTTGTCAGTTGCTTCATTTGCAAGTATTTTGTTCCATGCTGTGGATTGTCTTAACAATTTTTGTGGTTTCCTTTGCTGAGCAAATGCAGGCGTAATTAGACTCAATTCAATATATTTATATTGTATTATTTTTGTTATTATAAGATGGGAATCCAAAACAATACTCCTGAGACTTATGTCAAAGGGTTTTATGCCTATATTTTCCTCTAAGAGTTTCTAGCCTTACATTTAGGTCTTTAATCCATTTTAAATTTTTGCGTGTGATGTAAGAAAATATTCTAATTTCATTCTTTTACGTGCAGCTGTCCAGTTTTCCTAGCACCAGTTACTGAAGAAACTGTATTTTCCCCATTTTATGCACTTATCTCTTTTGTCAGAAGTTGATTGACCATAGGTTCATGGGTTTATTTCTCAGCTTTCTATCCTATTCCACTCATCTATATTTTTGCTTTTGTTCCAGTATCCTACTGTTTTGATGACTATAGCTTTGTAGTCATCAGGGAGACTGATTCCTACTGCTTTTCTTTCTCAAAATTTCTTTGACTATGCTGAGTCTGTTCTGTTTCCATATAAATTTAAAAAAAAATGTTTGTACTAGTTCTGTGAAAAATACCATTGGTACTTTGGTAGTGATTGCATTAAATCTATAGATTGCCTTGTGTAATAGAGTCATTTTGTCAGTATTGATTCTCCCAATCCATAAACATGGTGTATCTTTCCATCTATTTGTGTAATCTTTGATGTCTTTCATAAGAGTCTTACAGTTTTCAGAGTACAGGTTTTTGCCTCCTCAGGGAGGTTTTTTCATAGATATTTCATTCTCTTTGATAGGATGATAAATAGGATATTTTCTGGTTTTGACCTTCCATTGTTAGTTTATAAAAATGCAAGAGATTTCTGTGTATTAATTTTGTATCCTGAAACTTTACCAAATTTATTGATGACCTTAGTAGTTTTCTAGTAGTGTCTTTAGGATTTTCTGTATACAGTATCATGGCATCTGCAAAGAGTAACAGTTTTAGATTTTCTTTTACAATTTGGATTCCTTTTATTTCTTTTACTTTTCTGGTGGCATGACTAGGACTTCCAAAAGTGTGTTGAATAAAAATGATGAGAGTGTACATCCTTGTCTTTTTCCTGATCTTAGTGGAAATGCTGTCAGCTTTTCACCATTGAGAATGGTGTTAGCTCTGGGTTTGTCATATTACGTTGAGATAGGTTTCCTCTCTGCCCACTTTCTGGAGAATTTTATCATAAATATGTGTTGAACTTTGTCAGAAGCTTTTCCCATATCTATTGAAATGATCATATGGTTTTTATTCTTCAGTTTGTTAGTGTGGTGTGACACACTGATTGATTTCTGGATATTGAAGAAT